>JAJHSJ010000009.1:25216491-25356076 GCA_021015155.1 Magnolia officinalis
GGATTTTCCCAACCTGGAATTAGACGTCCTTAGGCGATGGGACAATCCTAACTCCTGTTTTAACTTCTCAAACCACTCAACTCAAGGGTCTTTAAGTCCTTTCAAACCATTTTCTTCACAAATTCACCTTTCATTACCTCGTTCCTTAATCCTTCAAGTACTTTCACATTAGACACTACCTTAAAGTTTAGGTGATGAAGAAACAATACTTAAACTAAACATGCTACAAAGGTCTAAGTACCACCTTAGACGAAATCACTCAGGACTAAATCCTTTAGAAATTAGGCGAGAATTAGCTAGTGTTAAACTAGAGTGCCTGTGAAATTAGCACCAATCACTTTAAATACGATCTGCAAGACCCAAAACTTGTAGAATCATTGACGCTAGGTTACCCTAAAATCTAGGATCAATCTCATTACCCGGCTGCTCTCGGGAGCATCTTGAAACTCCGTATCAGATCTGGACCACACATCGGGAGTCCGAATAATACGAGGTTAAGGACTTAGGACCGCCTCGCTGGGCTTGACAACAATCTCGGAAATCAAATCCAGCCAGTGTCCCAGCGCTATTCGCTTGAGCTCGGAGTGAAGAGTGTGAGAAATATGAAATAAATTCAAAATAAAATATCTTGAATAGTAATCTGGCATGTGTTGCTTGCGGATCAGTTTTAAGCAACCAGACCGTCAGAATCAGACCAAATTACACCCTCGGATCAGGAGAAATTTCATACACATTTACATGTACTCGGAATCTCCGATCGAGATCCCCTGACCGTTGAACTGAAACTGGTCCGCCACGCGTGATCTGGAATCCCGACCGAAATGAAAACTTAACTCCACCTAGATCCGGTGTCAGTGAGCTTAAGTCCGACCTTTGGCTCAAGGAGGCCCGCCAGAAGTCCTCCATTGCGCTGAAACCAGCTCACTTTGGTTATAACCTAAGTGTACTTTGACCTGGAGTCTATTTCGGTTAGTTTTTAGGCTATATAAGGACCTTAAACCCTCTCTCATGGCAGCCATATGAATTTGAGAGAAACCCTAGAGAGAGAAGAGAGAAAAGAGAGAGAAAGTGTGGGAGCGGTGGGAGAATCTCCCTGCCACTCTTCCCTGCCGCTCCACGAGCTCCACCGCTCCGTTTTCATCACTTTCCCGGCGATTCCAGCTCCGTATCTAGGTAAGAAACCCTAACCCTAATCTGTTTTGGGGTTTTGATAGTTGTAAGTTATGAAATAGATAACCTATTTCCTTCTATAGGTTGCCAAACTGTCGTAGACAGAAGCTTAGCAAACCTACTGTATTCTTTACGATTTTACGACAAAAGGTGCGGACTTTAGGTGTATAGGTTATGTTTTTCAACGCTTTCAATGTCAGATAATGATAGATTCATGATCTGCATGCAATTGCACATGTACAAAGTGTTGTCTATTTTTCGTTTCGATTAAAGATGAAAAATATGGAATTCTACATACTCTAGGTATTTGTAGAAAGTACGGTATACGTATAAATTTTGGAAATATGTTTGACATGATTAATTGTTGTATGAATATATTATATGTGGATAAATTACTTGTTTGGCAAAAGGACTCGCCCTATACATGTTTTGCTTATATATACTATGTATGTTGAAATTATGTATTCTAGAAAGTACCGTATACGTATAAATTTTGGAAATGTATTTGCCATGATTATTTGCTGTATGAATATATTATACATGAATAAAATACTTGCTTGGCGAAGGGATAGCCCTAATACAGGTTTTTGCTAATATACACTATGCATGTTAAAATAGTGTATTCTAAGTGTTTGTGAAAATGACCGAATGAGTATAGAATTCTCATTTGTGCTCGCCATGACTAATTGTCATGGATTTATGATTTGTGTATTGGCGTTACCCCTTTGACGAAAGGATTTGCCCTAAATCACGCACGGCCAAAACACACTATATATGCTAAGATGTGTGGGCCAAGTGTGTTTGTGGAAATGACTGAATGAATATGGAACTTGGATTCCTGCTTGCCATGACTATCCATCGTGGGTGTACGTGTTATGATTGGGCAACTCCTAGTGAAAGGATTTGGCCTAATGCCTATGTGTTCAACATATGTCGCGTATGTTGATGTATGTATTTTAAAGTGTTTGTTGAAATGTCTGAATGAGTAGTAGTTAGTATATTGTAATGTATAAGGGTGTTGAGATATGATTCTCAACTCTTTTAACTATGTGTATGATTTCCTTGGATAGTTGTGTGATTAGGAATTGAATATGTACAAACTCATGCTTATGTTGTGCTTCATAACATGCTCAACTGCTTTTATGATTTTATCTATGTAATGTATATGTTTAAATTCATATTTACGTTGTATGATCCGTCATGGGTGATGGGGGAGTGGAGCAACGATTCCGTGCAACAGCCCTGGCAACCCTAAACGGATAATACCAGACTTGATTGTATGATTTGAATCTTGATCCATTACTGTTTTATCTATCTGCAATTGATTGTGTTTGGGACTATGTTTATAGTCCAGACAATCAGTAATGAAAATGAATGCGTGGCTGAGATTCATTTGCCACGTGAGATGTGTTCGACGAACCCGAGTCGTACTTCGGTTGGGGATAGTGGTTGGCCACGTGAAGTGCTTATGCACTTCATGTCGTTCAACTTGTTGTGCGCTCGAGTTAGCCGAGCCCGTCAAGCAACCTGATCTGTCCTATGTATGATCACCATGTTTGGATGCTACTGCTTGAACCTAAGGTACCAAACTTACCAGTGGAATCCCTTTTAACCATGGTACCTCGATCCGCTAAGACTCATGAGCCGGGCATGGTGGTATGGGACACCGTGGTCGAGCTGTCGGCCTACGCTGGGGCGATGGGTGATGGGGGAGTGGTGCAACTATTCCGTGTAACAGCCCTGGCAGCCCTGCCTCCCCGTAGTGACCAGTGAGCAACCAGACTCGTGAGCCGATTATGGTGGTATGGGACACTATATTCGTGCTGTTGACCTACGCTGGCACAGCCTGGCTGTGGTCCCCAGTCGGGTTGCATCCGGGTTCCATTCTCAATAGGCGGACTGGTCGGGCTTCAAAAATAGACTGTCAGTTGGTAGGGTGTCAGTGGAGTGACCTCGAGCATACTTTAAATCTGCGGTGAGATGATGAGCCTTCCCGTAGTAACAGAGTATAAACTAGGCCTGTATCTGTATAGTGATGAATCGTTAAGAGGTGATGGGGGAGTGGTGCAACGATTCCGTGTAACAGCCCTGGCAGTCCTTGCAGTGACCTAGAAACACACTATCGTATGAGATTGTCTAGGACTGACGACCCTAGAATGGATCATGTTTGGGAATGATACAAGAGAGGTACCTTAGTTTCTCAATCCTGCTGTTTGAAATGGACTAATAACAACTAGGTAATCATGCTCATCATGCATTGCATGTGCCTGGAAGATGTGGAGCACTGAGGGATGAAAGCATGCCGCGAACGAAGATGGTGTCGCATGAGGGAGTATGTCGGTGAGGGCATCCATCATGACTACATTCATACTTGCATTAATAAGAGTAGTTAGGAATGTTTGATTTTACTGCTTTATCATTACTGCTTGACTGAATTGATAACATGTTAACCTATGCTTTATTATTCCACTGAGTTGGCCACTCATTCCCACGTTACGGGACGGTGTTGTACACACCAACCAGATTTGTTGAGTTTCAGGTGATGGTGATGCTTATGAAGCAGAGCCGGACTATTGTGATGTGGAGGAGGAGTTCTCCTACATGTAGCTCTCTGACAGGTCTATGAAGACCTGGTATTGTATTGACGGGGCTATGGTACTTGGAATAGAAGACATTACACTTACACATTTGGTATATTTTAGAAATGCACTTGAAATTTATTAACCTGGTAATGTTATCACACTCTGGAGACTCACCGCAGTTTTTATATAGTGTATATATCTATCACAGTCTTCCGCTTGCTAATCCACTATCTCCGGAGTATGATATTCTGTTTTGGCTTAATCTCACTCATGTTCAATGCACTAATACAAACAAAATTTAATCATCATTATCTATGTTGCATAAGTGATGTTCTGGAAACTCGAGAGTTGAGTTAATACTCGACCCTTGATTTTTCGGGATGTTACAAATGTACTGGAAGATGTGATGGAATATGTGCGGGAAGGTTGTTCCCATTTGTGGGGGGATGTTGAAGATCTTGTGCCGATTCAGTAGAGAAAGATAAAATTGGATTTGCTGCTAGAGGAAGGAAGAAGGCAAGTGGAAGTTGGGGGATTGAACTTTTCTAAGCACTAGGTTGTGGTGCCTGCATGCTTGGTATGATTCCTGGTACCAAGCGAAGTAGTAGTTCCTGCATTACGTTGAGATTTTGAGCCATCTCGTTCATGGTCGCAGTAGCTGGCAAGTCCGTGGGATTCACAGGAACCGCTAGTGTTGGTGTCGGTGTCAGTACTTCGGGAGCTGACAAAGTTGTCGGTTCGTCCTCCTTACTAGTTATTGCTGTGCGAGATCGAGTAGTCATATATAGCTAGAGTTGATGCTTAAGCAAGTGCGAGCCAAAGATTATTTTTTTTAATGGATGTGAATGTTTGAAGAATATCCCTTAAGATTGGATTACCACATATTTTCGAGTCGGGTCTCAACTGGTGCGATCTAACACATCCCCAGTGGAGTCGTCATTCTGTGAACATTTGGAATCGGTGTCCACGCTGATTTATATATCTGTTTGGGGCTGTATAGACTGATTTGGATTATTGATGCAGTAGACTTGAAGTCGCCACTAGCCACTTAACTTAAAATGCCGTAGTCAGCTAGAACCTGCAGAATATGTAAAGCTTGAGGATCCAGAGATTCTCTTACATTAAGTTGACTCCTGATCTGCGATTTTAGGATTCTGAGTAAGGGACCTCGGTTACAAAGAGGGAAGGTGTTATGTACCCTCTCTGCCTGTACGAGTGTATGGTCTCTCCTTCGCGTGGTAAGGTGGTCTCAAGGGATAAATGATAAGATATGAAGTACTAAAAAATGGGACTAGGCAAACTTAGATTTTTGATATGGCAAAGTCCAAAATTTCGGCAAGTCGTAGAGCATATGTTCATAGAATGTCTAGAGGAGAAAAGACGTTAGGAATAGATGTGATGATATTGGAATGGTATGTAAGAGGACTATGCTACCATGAGTTTCTGATGTGACAGGATCCGGTGTTCCGACAAGTCACAGAGCATACATTCAATGATAATCTAGAGGAGCAGTGGGGTTAAGAAGGGAAGTAATGGTATGATATGAAATGCTAATGATAATTGAATGACCTTTGGCTTGCACTTGAAATGGCTTGGATGTTTGGGGTGCATCGTGGTTGGGGCGTTTGAGAAAGTTGAGGAGGCTTAGAAGGGTGGGAACTTGGAAACTTGAGCACTCCTTCCTCTCACTTGTTTCCTCTCTCTTACTTTCCCCTCTTTATAAGGCTTCTGTTGGTTGTTGGTTGATGAGGAATGAGGAGAAGTGAATGGTATTTATAGGCACCTAGGATGGCATTTTTGTAATTCTTAGGACTTTGGAGGGTAAAGGATGATGTGGTGGCTTGTGGTTGGCTATGAGGAGGGTAGTGCCACATGACATCCTCTTATAAGCTCTTGAGGCTTGGTAGGATGGTAAATAAGGTGAGTTTCAAGGTCAATTGCATGGAAGAGTTGACTTTGGGAGGGGGAAACAACTATGTGCTCAGAGGGCACGTTTGTTGAGAGAGGACAGTAATCGAATTACCACCAGCGGTAGTCCGACTACCGCCCGACTCCCGTTAACTCTGAACTTTGGCTTGTGGGCTATATTTTGTGCCTTAGGTGTGAGTTTTTGGGCTTTTGGGGCTTTTTTGGCTTTTGAGCTTTTTGGGTAACCTAGGTTTGGTTTGGCTAAGGTTTAGGGTAGGATGTGGGGTTCAGGTTTAGTTCCTAAGCATCGTCCATGTCTTATCAAGGTGCTAGCCTGGGTGGGGTGTCTACAAAAAGTCAACGAGTTGCAACAGTAAATTTTGAGATGATGAACATGTTTGAATAGAAATCGAATGGTTGGATAGGTATGGGTAGTAAATGATGTGGATAGATCAGATTCACAGATGGCATGTATGCAAGCGGTGGTGGTCTTAAAGTTGGTTTTGTTGTTAACAGATGTCTTTAATCTGAGGAAATTGGACTAGCCCAAGAAAGTTCGGCTGGAAGTCTAGCAACAATGTATTTTGAAACTTTTGAGAAATTCGACTAGTCGAAGGATAAGCACTGGTTTGACTAGTCGAAGGTTACGCAGATTGTGTGCGGACTGCGTAAATTTGAGGCAGTTTCCGAACTATTTCAAGTTGGTGCGAAAGTAGGGTTTCCTAAACTATAAATAGGAGTTCCTAGGGCTATTCTAAATTAATTCTAAGGCTTCTTAAAAGTATTTAAAGGGCTTTTAAAAGGGTTCTAGGGTTTGCAAAGGGTGTAGTAAGGGTGAGATTTGAGGTTGTTCGTATCGGGTAAGTCCTTTCTCTTTGTAATTTCTGTTTTCATAGTGAAGATCTATCGCTTTGTGCCGTGGTTTTTTCCCGAAAGGGTTTTCCACGTTAAATCTTTATGTTCTCTTGTGTTTGGTTGATGCTATTGGATTGCTATCCTAGATCCATCTATGTATGATTCCGCAGAACAATTCCCAACAAGTGGTATCAGAGCAATCGTTAGCACACAGATTTGAATTTGTAAGATTATCATCAATGGGAAGAACTAGGTATGATATTGAGAAGTACTCATGGAAAAATAACTTTGAGTTATGAAAGATCACGATGATCAGTTCCTTAACCAAGCAAGGTGAGGATG
This sequence comes from Magnolia officinalis, assembly GCA_021015155.1. NCBI lineage: Eukaryota > Viridiplantae > Streptophyta > Magnoliopsida > Magnoliales > Magnoliaceae > Magnolia > Magnolia officinalis. The sequence goes on from JAJHSJ010000009.1 coordinate 25,223,349, forward strand.
ACACTCTTAAGAAAGAAAGTCTATTATGATTGATGATTAATGGAATACTCTTGATAAGAAGGCATTATCCTCGATCCGTTTATGTCTCACGGATGAAGTCCTTTATAATGTTTTGAGAGAGAAAATTACAGCTAGTTTATGGGCAAAGTTAGAGGATATTTATGCTAAAAGAATCCATTAAGAATCGCCTACACTTGAAGCTACAGTTATTCACCTTTAGATTGGCAGAGGGTTGAGAAGTGGAGGCCCACATCAGTAATTTTAATAAACTGATTTGCAAATTGCTAGACATAGAGGAAGTGATCAAAGATAAAGATCAGGCATGTATATTGTTAAATACTCTACTGCCATCATACGAGTCATTCAGGGACTCATTGTGCACCAGAAATAAAACCCTAAGTGTGGACACCATTATCTCATCCCTTCAAGGGAAGGTTATGAGAAAGATGAACAGTGGCTTGAGGTCATCTTCTGATGCACTATTTATAAGGGGAAGAGATACTGAGTGAGGAACAGGAACTTCAAGACCTAGATCCAAATCTAAGGGCAAGGGCAATGAAAAACTAAAGTGCTGGAACTGTGGGATGAATGGACACATGAAGAAGGATTACACAAATCCTAAAGAAGAGAAAGAAAACTCAGAGGCTTCTTCCAGAGAGGCCAATGTTGTCACATATGATGAAGAAACAGGTGGAGGTGATATTTTGTTTGTGTCTATGGTAATTTTAGAGATAAGTGGATCCTTGGCACAGGAGCATCATATCACATGACTCCTCATCGGAGTTGGTTCGCCAGTTACAAGGAATGTGATGGTGGACAGGTCTTTATGGGCAATGACGATGCTTGTAATGTTGTGGTTATTGGTGCAGTAAGCATCAAGATGTTTGATGGGATAAAGCGTACCTTGATTGATGTCAGTCACGTTCCTGATATGAAGAAAAGTCTTATTTCAATCAACGCACTCGAGGCTATAGGGTGCAAGTTCACTGGTATTGATGGTGTCCTTAAAGTTTCAAAAGGAGCACTCGTGGTTATGAGAGTGCAAAGGCATGGAAACCTTTACAGGTTGATCGGGAGCACTTCAACAGGTGAAGCAGCAGCAACTGTTGCTGATTCTAGGTCTGAACATATGTGGCATGCTCGTCTGGGCCACATGAGTAAGCAGGGCATGAAGATACTATCTGATCGTTGTTTGATTCCAGTTTTTAAGAATTCTGATTTAGATATATGCGAGAATGTATATACGGTAAATAATCTAGATTATCTTTTAAATCTAGAAAATATGTATGTAAGAGAGTGCTTGATTATGTGCACTCTGACGTATGGGGGCCATCACCAGAGGTTTCCATTGGGGGGTCGTCATGGTTTGTTTTATTCATTGACGACTACTCCAGGAAAGTTTCGGTTTACTTCATGAAACGTAAATTCAAAGTTTTCACCATATTTAAACAATTGAAGGCAATGGTGGAAAAACAGCCAGAGTGAAAAATAAAGGTTTTTAAGGACTGACAATGGTGAAGAATTTACTTCTACTGAGTTTAATGAATATTGCAAGGATGAAGGAATCATTAGGCACAACACAATGCGCCACACGTCCAAACAAAAAGGTATGGCTGAGCAAATGAATCGGACACTCTTGGAGAGAGCTAGATGCATGTTAAGTAATGTTACGTTGGACAAAGACTTATAGACTGATGCCATTAACACGGCTTGCTACTTGGTGAACTGATTCTCGTCTATGACAACTGAATGTAAAATCCTAGAGGAAGTATGAAGTGGTCATAAGCTGGACTACTCAGATTTGCGAATATTTGATTGTGATGATTACTCTCATGTACCATAAGTTGAGAGAGATAAGCTAGACTATAGTGCCAAAAAGTACATCTTTGTTGGCTATGGTATTGGTGTGAAAGGTTACAGGTTATTCGACAAGGTCACATGCAAGTCATCACTAGCCGTGACGTCAGATTCAATGAAAGCTTCCTATTCCGCAAGAATGATCAAGAGGAGCAAGCGAAACCAGAAAGGTTGATCATAGATGTCCAAATTGACACAGATGATAATCAGGTAGAAACAGATGTACGGACAGAGGTACAAGAGCAGGTGGAGCAGCCATCTGTGAGATGGAACCCATCGCATGATCACAGGTTACCGGTAAGATACAGGGACGACTCTAATATCGCATATACCATCATTACAGATGAGGGGGATCTGTCTATTATTTAGGAGGCTCTTAATGAGCCTGATGCAGAAAAGTGGAAGGTGCCTATGGATGATGAGATGGACTTGTTGCACAAAAACCACATATGAGATCTGGTGGAGCTTTTAGTGGGCTAAAAAGCGATCGGATACAAATGGTTATTCAAAACGAAACATGAGAGATACAAAACGAGGCTGGTATCGAAGGGGTATGCTCAGAGAGAAGTAATCTACTTCACAGAGATATTCGCGCCGGTGGTTAAGCAAGTATCCATCAGATTCATGTTAGCGTTAGTTGCCCAATACGATCTCGAGCTGGAATAGATGGATGTCAAGACTACATTCCTACACTTGGAGTTGGAAGAGCAGATCTACATGAAGCAACCAGAGGGCTATGAAGTTAAATGGGCAGAGAAAAAAGTTTACAGGTTACGATTTCGTCGTATGGCCTGAAACAGTAACTTAGGCAATGGTAGAAGAAATTTGATTCTTTCATGTTGAGTCAGAAATTTACTTTGAGTGAATACGATCACTGTGTCTATTATAAGACATTGAGTGATGACAAATTCATCATCCTAGTATTGTATGTTGATAATATGTTGATCACCTGTCATGATATATCTGAAATCAACCTACTAAAGACTCAGTTATCAGGGACATTCGAGATGAAAGATCTAGGGGCTGTAAAGAGGGTTCTTTGCATAGATATTCATAGAGACAGGAAGAGGAGCAGGCTTTGGTTATCACAGACAGAATACATTGAAAAGGTACTGATCAAATATGGGATGGAGCAGGCTTTGGTTATCACAGACAGAATACATTGAAAAGGTACTGATCAAATATGGGATGGAGCAGGCAAAGCTAGTGAGTTCGCCATGCGGCTCACTTCAAGCTTTGCTCAGAACAATGTCCTAAATCAATTGAGGAAATCGGGTTATGTCTCATGTGCCTTATTCGAATGCGGTTGGCAATTTAATATATGTCATGGTCTGTATGAGACCAGATATTTCACAGGCATTCGGTGTTGTGAGCAGATACATGTCAAACCCCGGTAAGCAACATTAAGAATTGGTGAAATGACTACTTCGATACATTCGAGGTACAAAAGACTACATCTTAACTTTTGGGAAGACAGGGACAAAGTTGGTAGGGTATATGGATTTAGATTACATGGGCAATGTGGATTCTAGAAAGTCAACTTCATGTTACTCATTTGTACTAGCGGTTGGAGCAATTAGTCGGATATAGAAGCTTTGGTCCGTGGTGGCTCTTTCCACGACCAAAGTAGAGTATATGGCAGTGACAGAAGTATTTAAGGAAGGTGTTTGGTTGAGAGATATGATAAATCAGTTGGGACTTCAGCAAGAAGCCATGCCGGTTAATTGTGACAGCGAAAGCATCATAAATTTGGCTAAAAATTCCATTTATCACTCTCGTACTAAACACATTGATGTTCGTCACCACTTTATCCAACAGGTGCTTGAAGAAGGAGGTCTAACTCTGAAGAAGATTCACACCAGCGTGAATCTGACAGACATGCTTACCAAGGTCGTTCCTAAAAAAAAAGTTCAAATTCTGTGCAACTTCTCTGGGCTTGGCAATGGTGTAAAAGAAGGACGGAGTGTGCACGAGAAGCATTGATTGAAGCTATGATGCGATGCAGAGATAAGACAAGATGGTAAGAAGCTACACGTTTAAAGATTGAAGACATGATGGAGATTGTTGTTAACAAATGTCTTAAATCTGAGGAAATTCGATTAGCCCAAGAAAGTTCGGTTGGAAGTCTAACAACAATGTATTTTGGAACTTCCAAAAAATTCGACTTGTCAAAAGACAAGTTCGACCAGTCGAAGGACAAGTTCGACTAGTCGAAGGGTACCCTTCGACTAGCCTAAGCTCTAGTTCGACTAGTCGAAGGTTACGCAGACTGCGCATGGACTGCGTAAATTTTAGGCAGTTTTCGGACTATTCCAAGTCGGTGTGAAAGTAGGGTTTCCTAAACTATAAATAGAAGTTCCTAAGGCTATTCTAAATTAATTCTAAGGCTTCCTAAAAGTATTCAAATGGTTTCTAAAAGGGTTCTAGGGTTTGCAAAGGGTGTAGCAAGGGTGAGATTCGAGGTTGTTCGAATCAAGTAAGTCCTTTTTCTTTGTAATTTCTACTTTCATAATGAAGATCTGTCGCTTTGTGCCGTGGTTTTTTTCCAAAAGGGTTTTCCATGTTAAATCTTTATGTTCTCTTGTGTTTTCTTAGTGCTATTAGATTGTTATCCTAGATCCATCTCCGTGTGATTCCGCAGACCAATTCCCAACAGGTTTATCATGATCGGGTGATGTGGACAATCAGATGTCTTGATCTGGTGATGAGTAACCTTTTCAATGGTTGGTTTGTCATTAGGTCGAGTATACTTAGATATATTGGGCTTGAATGTTGTTATAAGGTGTACGATAGTCTAAGTATATGTACATAGTACAAGTTTAAGTGTCAATCTTTTTTAAAAAAATACGAGTTCAAATCAGGATGTATACATGGGTAAGTACTCGTGTATATATATAGGTGTGAAATTTTTTGAGGTATTAAAGTAAATTAGAGGAGATTTCATCAAGGTGGTATGCAGTTAGGGCTCCTGGGTGGTCTGGATGTTTGATTATTTTTAATTGGTTGGGCTTCAGATTTACCAATTTGGTTCAATAGGTATTTCTAGGACATGTCGGGGTCCCTATCTGCTTAATTTTTTGAACTTTTTATGCATCTCTAGACCAGCTAGGTGTATTTTATTGAAATGATCAAGTCAATCAGGGTTTCGAAAGTTTAGATAATTGGTCAGTATTTGATTCATCAGGTTTTGGATCTATCCACTTGGTCCTTAAGTTATTATCAAAACATGCCAATAATACCTTCTATTATACCCATTTAGATTTTTAGTGATTGCCAAATCACCCAGGGATGGTTTTAACAAAGTTGTGTTGAAGCTGGAAGAGTAGTTCGCTCTCATTTTAAGTGAGGTGTCTATATGATATTATCTAACAAATGATTGATGATGGTGACATCACACTTGAGAAGGATGATCTGAGAAAGAAAAAGGTCTTTGCTAAGCTGGTCTCCTATACACTGGCCTATCAAATAGATTGTAGTCATCTCCTTCCATTTTGAGCATGCCTCTACTCCTTCCCCCCAAAAGCTCTATGACCTAAGGGAAAAAAAAAAAAGATGATAGTAATATTAAGCCATGAGAAGCCATGAGAGCTTGTCCTTAACAAAATGTGTAATGGTTATTTACAATGTATTATTGATTAATCTGCCTTTTGGAGCATAGTGTTGTAATAGAGGCCCAACTTGCCATTACGACCACCTCTTTGCAACATCGACGAACTACTCATCGTAAGGCCAACAACGAAGAAAAGCAGGCCAATCCTGATAATCAAATGGATAGATTTAAACAAAAACATCATATATATATATATATATATATATATATATATATATATATATATATATATATATATATATATATATACAACTTTACAAATATTGAACGGTATAAATTGTGAATGACATATGGGCCATTAATCAAGGAAAATTTTCAGATTTTGGAATCTCTCATAAAACCCTAATTTTGGATGTTTAGAATTATAAAGGTTTTATGAGATTCCAAATTGAAATTTAAAACCAATAGGAAAGAGGATGATGTATCATGTAGAAAATTGAGAAGATGGGGGGGGGGGGGGGGGGGCTCTTCCCATTATGTTGATTTGTATGGACATAGATTGAGAGGGGGAGATGTTAACGAGGCCACAGACATCTCCCAAATGATTTAAACCATACATAATTTTTCTCTGCAATGTTTCCAGTGAGACCGATATGTATATGTGATTTCCAAATGGTGTCCATGTTTCAATTTCAGTGGCTTCGAATGCATTCAATATATCTACATTGTGCATTAAGATCCTAATCAATTTAGGTGGTCCAATTCAAAAGGCAAGACGAGATCAATCGTTAGATGAATATCCCAAATAACACAATTAAGAATAGCCCAAAACAGACCATTACTCACAGACCATATGATCATGTGATAAACATAGAATCATAAAAATACCATTCATCTATGCTATAAACTAAATCAAAATGAACATTACATAAATATAAATTAATCATTATGAATGAAAAGAATGATCTAAATCTGCCTTCACACCCTCAAACAATCTATCCTTCAATTTACGTCGTTAGTGACACTGCAAAATTGAAATGGCGGGATCTCTCAGTCTGAGAATCTGTTTACACTGAAACTTAGTAATACTTTATCCTCATTCTGAAAACAGAGATAAGACAATAGGTTTTCTTGTATTTGAGACAACCCTAAGGGGTTGAATATATAGAGATCTACAGTCATCTATACAAGGTAAATGATAAAATCAGAATCCTCTATCTATGAAAATGAACTATACAAGGTATACTAGCTAAACAAGGAATATAAGGCATGTGGCCTGTCTAACATCCCTCAAACTAATGTTGGTCATCGACAAGTAATAGTTTGCCAACTAGAAATGATTGACGTGCAAAAGTGAGGGACTTTGTGAGAATGTCCACAATCTGATCATGGGATGCGACATGTGGAAGAGAAATAAGCCCAGACTGAAACTTCTCGCAGAAGAAGTGACAATCAACTTCAATATGCTTGGTCTGTTCATGAAAAACTGGGTTAGAGGAAATCTGAATGGCACTGAGATTATCTACATGGAGTGGAGTAAGATGTTGTAGATGAACACCCAAGTCAGAAAGAAATTCATGTAACCAGATAAGCTCACTACAAGCAGCTGACATTGCTCGATACTCTGCTTCCGTGCTTGATTTGGAAACAGTGGTCTACTTCCTACGCTTCTAAGAGATGAGATAAGTGCCGAGAAAAACATAGTAGCCATTGGTAGATCTACGTGTGAGAGCGCAACCAGCCCAGTCAGCATCCGAATAATCACGAAAGTCCAGATATGTCGTGGAGGAGAAAAACAATGATCGATCCAAAGTTCCATGTAGGTACCGTAGGATGCGCAATACCGCAATCATATGAAGAGTCTGAGGAGCAGATACAAACTGACTGACTATTTGGACAGTGTAGGCAATATCAGGGTGAGTCATTGTTAAGTAAACAAGACTCCCAACCAAACGGCGGTATAATGTGGGCTGCGCAAGGAGATCACCATCGTCACGGACATATTGAACATTAAGTTCTAAGGGAGTCTGAACTATCTTTTGATCTGTCAATGAGGCCAAGGCGAGAAGGTCCTTGGTATATTTACGCTGGCTGACCAGGATCCTACGTTAAGAACGTGAAAATTCAAGTCCAAGAAAGTATGTCAGATGGCCGAGGTCCTTCATCTTGAAGGATGATTTTAGAATATCCTTTAATGTTGAGATGTCAGTTGCATTGCTACTAGTCAGGAGTAGGCCGTCAACATATACGAGAACAATGACAATGCTGCGATCAGTGGTGCCCAAAAATAAGGATGGGTCATAACCACTTTGAGTAAAGTCAGCACCCCTAACAATATCGTGAAAGCGTTGGAACCATGTCCAAGGTGCCTGTTTGAGGTCGTACAGAGTTTTCTTTAAGCAACATACCTTATTCAGGGATTAAAGAGCCAGGAGGAGGTTTCAAATATACTGTTTCTTGGAGGTTTCCATGAAGAAAGACAATTTTCACATCCATCTGAGCGAGTGGCTAAGAGCGAACGGATGATATTCCCAGAAGAGTACGAACAGTTTTCATCTTGGCCACAAGAGCGAATGTCTCATCATAATCAATTTTGTGTTCCTGTTTGTATCCCTGAGTGACAAGTTGAGCCTTATATCGATCCAATGATCCGTTAGACTTGAGCTTTACAGAATAAATCCATTTGCTACCAATTAATTGTTGGTCAGTGGGTCAAGTGACAATGTCCCATGTATGATTATCATCCAATGCCGCAAGTTCTTCTGTCATTACCTTCTTCCAACAATCGTGAGTGGCCGCCTGAGAGTATGAAGTAGGAATAGAGACAGTATCCAGAGTAGCAGTCATGACAGACATAGAGTATATCAAGCGATCAGGTTGTTGATGTACACGAGTGGAACGACGTATCAAGATGGGTTCTAAATCGGCAACAGGTACAGTATGGGGAACAATATGAGGTGGATCTGTACATGTTCATCGTGAGTAAACCTGCAACGGACGAGGGAGTGTACTCAAGGTGAAAGGAATGTCAGGAAAAGTGGTAAGACCAGGAGAGTTTGGTGCGAGTAGAGGAGGAACAGATGAATGAAAGGCAATATGCTCAAGAAAAACAACATGTCGTGATACCCGAACACGACGAGAGATCAGATCATAACATCGAAAACCCTTCTGAGTTTCTTCAAATCCTAAGTACATACATTTGACTGATTTTGGGGAGAGTTTGTTACGTTCACGTGATGTCAAATGAACACAACATACACAACCAAAAACATAAAATGTGGAATATGTAGGAAGGAAGCCAATGAAAACAAAGAAGAGAGATTTACTTTTCAAAACTTTGGTTGGCATCCGGTTAATCAAGTAGATGGAATGCAACATAACTTCCACCCAGAAAGAACGGGGAACACTCATAGCTGTCATTAGGGTGTTACAGTTTTAATAATAAGGCATTTTTTCCACTCAACCACCCCATTCTATTGTGGAGTATCAGAACAGGTGGTCTAATGAATAATCTCATTACCCTGAAGATATGTATGAAAATTTGTTGAGAGATATTCTCCCCCTGAGTCAGAACAGAGAATTTAAATTTTTACTCGAAATTGAGTATTCACCATAGAATGAAATATCTTGAATTTTTTAAAAACCTGTGACTTAGAGTGCAGAAAGTAAATCCAGGTGTAACATGTGAAATCATCAATGAATGTAACATAGTATCGTAATCCAAAGAGTGACATAATTGGTGAAGGACCCCAGACATCCGTATGCACTAGTTCAAACATATATGATGATTTGGTAGTACTTAGAGGAAAGGGAATATACTTACTTTTTGAAAGACAACAAGAAGAACAAGAATAATACAAACTACTTTTATTAAGAGAAATATTCCCTAACATGACAGAAAAAAATAACTGAAACAACCGATCTGAATATGAATAACCTATGCAACAGTGCCAGAGTTTCCACATTTTATTTGTCGAACAAATATCTGAAGAAGATGGAGAAAAGAAACAACGAGCCAGAGTCACAGATGGGTCAAAATCTAGCACGTACAGACGACCATGCCGCCTACCCCTCCCAAGAACTTTCCCGTGGCCAGATCCTGTATAAAACAACTGTTTGAAATAAATATGACTAAACAGTTATTGGATGTAAGTTGACCAATAGAAATTAAATTTGAGGAGAGTTTAGGGACATGAAACACATCATGAAGGGTGAACTGGCGATAGGCTGAGGGAGAGAAAGTTAATAAACCAACGGACAGAATAGGTAGTCTAGTGTCATCTGCAGTAGAAATATCCTAATTTTTAGTGTAGGGACGAATGTCACGAAGATGTGATACATCGCCAATCATATGATTGGAAGCACCCGAATCGAAGAACCATATAGAAGATGAGGATATACCTGACATACCGGCAGCAGAAAGGGCCTCCACGATCTGTTAGAGCATCGCAGGAGTCAAAAGTGAGAAAGGCCCTTCAGCAGAAGTAAGAGATGCAATATCACTAACAGAATGCTCGGAAGAAGTAGTACAAAAGTAGCAGAAAGATCACAACCACGGCCACGACCTTGACCATCACATCCACAGCCGAAAGAGGAAACATAAGCACGTAAACGACAGTCCTAAATACCATGACCAGTCCGTCGACAATAAGCGCACCAATCTTTACACTGAACGACAACATGTCCCACTTTGTTGCAGCCGCTACAAGTTAAAGGAGTATAACCACGATTTAATGCAGATATGGATACAGCGAGTACTAGATCAGATGGTCCCTGAGTTGGAGACGTGGGAGAGAGAACTTACAGTCGTTGTTCATCAGCTAATAAATCATTAAGAACCGAATTCAAGGAAGGAATTGGGCTACGATTCAGGAGAGCAGCCCTACAATGCTCAAATTCTGGATGCAGCTTCATAAGAAACTATCGAACTTGCGCATTATCGCTCATTATTTGAAATATCTTAAAGTCATGAGAAAATTTCGGATCCATCATAGTCATTTCTGTCCAGATTGCAACAATGGTAGAGTAGAATGATTGAATACTTTTGTCACCCTGAGTAAGGTGAACCAAATCTTGTTATAAGCGGTATAATCGAGTCGCATTACTCTGTTGATAAATTGTCTAAAGATGCTCCCACATGGCATTAGCAGTGCGATGTGGCGTGAGGCCAACAACTATTGACCGATCGACCGAATCAAGAATCCAGGTAATAATCCGTCCATTTTTAATTTCCCACTCAACCATTTTTCAACATCTGTGCAAGTGGGGACAGTAACAGATCCATCAATTAGTCCCCACAAACCATGACCCTTGAAGAAACTCTAAAAGTGGATGGCCCATAGATTGTAGTTGGTACCATCGAAACTACATCGTGGGGCATCTTTGTCCATAAATCTGAATTGATGTAAACCAAACTAAGGAAGGAGATACCTTGTAGCAGAAGGGCTGATCGCAGCTAAAGCAATAGAGCAGCAATAGCAGGGACGACTAAACGCAGTAACAAGGGTGGCCGGACGCAGCAGGGGTGGCCAGACGTAACAGCTAGGACCACCGAAGTAACAGAGGTCGTCGGACACAGCAGAAGGGTCGGCCGGAGCAACAGAAGTGGCCGGACGCAGCAGTAGGGGCGGTCGAACCTGTCAAGAGGTAGTGCCAGTGACAAAAGGGGTACCGGATTTTGATCGATATAGTTCTGATACCATGAAAACAGAGAGAAGACAATTGGTTTTCTTGTATTTGAGACAACCCTAAGGGGTTGAATATATAAAGATCTATAGTCATCTATACAAGGTAAATAATCAAATCAGAATTCTCTATCTAAGGAAATGAATTATATAAGGTATACTAGTTATATAAGGTATATAAAGTATACAAGGCATGTGACCTGTCTAAGACATTTAAAGTTCTATAATCTGATTAATGCAAACACCAAATAAGATCCGGTTACATGTTGCAAAAATTCATAAACCAATGGTTATAACAAAACATGATCACTCTGATACAACTTATTAGATTTCTACATCAAAATGCAGTGGAATAAAAGGGGTTTTCAAAAATTCAATTTAGTAAATTGAGCCAAGGATCCCCGTTGCAATAATATCATATTTCATACTTAGGTGTCGTTTGATAAACTGAAAAATAATCTCTAAAAATTAAGTTAATTGCTAAAAACTTAAAGTTCTAAATTATAATTTTGAAATAGTTTTAGGGATATATTTAATCAAAAGTGAAAAGAAACTTTAATGTGCCACCACTTTCAGTATTCAACCTATAACATTAAGTGAAGGGGGGAGGGAGGGGGGAGCTGAAAAAAGACGTATATTTTCAATAAAAATTAATTTGAGCACTTAATAATATGAATTTACTTAATTTGAATCATGTAAGTGTTAAAAATAAGTTTTATCAAATGGTACCTTGATCTAGATCATATACTTGAATGTGAAACTATGTTTGATGTCAATGGACGAGGATAAATTTTGATATTTGGCGACTTACACTATTCTAAAAACCTAAGACAGGAGAAGATGTTTCTTATACATTTTATAGGTGAATGGATCAAAACTTTATGTATAAGAAAAGAGAGTTGGAGTAGTTTAACCCATTGCAACCCCTCTTTTTCTAAGAGTTTATACATTATAGGAGTTCATGTCTCTGTATAAATTCATGTTTCATAGAAATACTTTAGAGTCCATGTCTATCCTAAGTTCTTTGGATATGTAGCCGAGTCCAAATACACCAACTCCTTGTGTATTTGAATCGGTCACAACTTCTATGGGGCTCATTGGTATGCTTAGTCCAGATATCTAATAATCAATATGTTTAATCAATCTGAGCCATTAATCATTTAGGACCACCTAATAAAAGTCTTATATATAACAAAATTCATTTTTGGTTAAAATTTAGGCAGCTAAATGCAAAATTTTTATTCTACGAGATTCCACTCATATATTGTTAAATACAACTAAATATATCAAATCACTTCCATTCTGGTGGAATTGTTATATGGATTCCAATGCATTTTAATATAAACCGCAAAATGAGCCCTAAAACCATGGGCACATGCAGTTTCTACTAGTTTCAATGATAAACTTACCATGGTATAAAAATGGTTTATTAGAAAGGAATTTACTGTAGTGGTGCACATTTAACATAAAAACATACAAATGTTTGTTGCTGCAAACCTTATTTTAGGGCATGTTTGGAAATCGGGATTATGAGAGATTTGGATGTATTGAATTGCAAGACTGCAATCATTACTTGTGATGGGAATTACCTGATAATAGAATGGTGGTTTGAAAGTATTACCTCACATTTAGAAAAATAAAGGTCATAGTTGACAATCTTATATTTCGGTTAGACCACATTTGGAAAGAAAAGTTGACAACTTGAAAAACTAGTGTTCCAAAACAACCACGTTTGGAAATACATTGTGAATGTCCAAACGTTTTGTTGTTGGATAAAGACATATTTGATTTAAAAAATTAAAGTATAATATTGCCTATTGATAACATGATAAATAAAAGGAAATTTGGAGAATTCTCTAGATAATTTTCTATATATTTACTTTAATCCAAATGGGGTTTATATAGAGATGTACAATGTGTATATAAGGAAGGATATTGATCAGTTGATATACATGAAAGGGAAATCAAATATACATGGAAGGGAAATCAATCCAACGAGGGTAATTTTTATCACCTCCCTCTCAAACTGATGTAGGTGATCTACCAGCAGCAGTTTGCTTACGAGAAAGGAATGTCTGGCACTCATCAATATCTTTGTAAGAAGGTATGCAATCTGATCATGAGATACCACATAAGGGAGAGATAATTCATAACTGAAACTTTTCTTAAATGAAATGACAATCAACCTCAATATGCTTTGTCCTTTCATGAAAAACATGATCGAACGTTATCTAGATAGCGCTAGTGTATTCAACATGGAGTGTAATTGGGGTAAGTAGATGAATTCTAAAATCAGAGAGTAGTCTTCATAGCCAAGCGATCTTACTATATGCGAAAGATAGTTTTATACTCGGCCTCTATGCTGGACTTAGAGATAGTCTCTTGCTTCTTGCACTTCCAAGAGATAAGAGAAGTGCAAAGAAATATGCAGTATTATGTAATAGATCGTCAGGTCAGAGCATATCTTACCCAAGTAACATTGACATATGCAACAAGTTCAAGAGAAGATGTAGAAAAAAATAACAATAATCGATTTATAGTTCCCCTCAAGTAGCGAATAATCCTCAGACAACTGTCATTTATAAGGTACATGGATTGACAACAAAGTAACTAACAACTTGTACTACACAAGCAATATCAGGTCTAATAATTGTTACGTAAACAAGGTTGCCTATAAGGTGACGCTATAGGGCAGGCTGCTTTAAAAGGTCACCATCTGGTTTACCATATTTAACCTTTAATTTCATCAGCGTCTCAACAATCATATTATCAAAAAGATTTATGATATTAATGAGATATTGGGTATATTTTCATTAGCTAACAAGTATACAATGATTAATATGAGAAACTTTCAATATAAGAAAGTATGTAAGACTGTATAGATATTTCATATGGAAGGATGACTGAAGAACTTTCCGAAGCTCTGTAATGCCAGCTGTGTCACTACCATCTGAGGAGGATCGTATGAATAAACATACCATCTGAGGAGGATCGTAAATAATCAACATAACACAAATAGAATCAAAATACCATCTGAGGAGGATCGTATGAATAAAGAGGGATCATGACCACTTTGTCGAAATCCCGCACCAATCATAACTTCATGAAACGATTGAAACTAAGCATGGGGTTCTTGTTTTAACCCATATAATACATTTTGAAGTTTGTACACCAAGATTTTTTTACCTGTGTTGGAACTAGGATGTTTAGTCATGTACACAGTTTCTTGTACATCACCATGAATAAAAGGCATTCTTGACATCCATCTGTTGAATGAGCCAACTACGAGTCGTAATAACTGTAAGTAGTGTCTAGAAAGTCTTCGTTTTTATTACCGGAGCAAAGGTCTCCTCATAGTTAATGTCATACTCCTATTTATAAACTTGGGCTATGAGACAAGCTTTGTACCAATCAAGAGAACAATTGAATTTTAACTTTAAAAAGCATACCCATTTACTTCTAATTACATACTGACCAAGTGGGCGAGGAACAAGATCCCACATATAATTATATGTTGAGCCTATAATTTTTCAGCCATGACATCTCTCCAACATTGGCGTGTAAAAGCCCGAGATTATGAGGTTGGGATAGACATACTTGAGACTAAAAAATATAAAGTAAATTAATCAATTTGGAGGATGTAATATTCAAGTAAATCAACATACCTCTGGAAGGGAATGATCGGCTACAGGTTGAGTAGCAGGAGGAGGAGGCAAATGGGGAGACGCTTCTTGTTGTCGTTGTTGACGAGCCTGCACAGGAGTGGGAGGCATACGTGAAACAGGGGGTATATCAGGGAACCACGTTCACCCATGACGGACAACATAGCTATTTCTTGAAGTTAATGAATTTGGAGAATAAAATGGAACATGCTATTAAAAATAGCATTTCTTGAAATACAAATGTGACAAGCATAAAGGTCATAGCACCGATAGGCTTTCTGATTGTCTTCGAATCCAAGATACATACATTAGACCCATTTTAAAGAAGGTTTGTGTCACTCATGTGAGAAAATATGAACATAACAAACACAATAAAAAATGTGAAGTAACAAGTAAGGAACCAAATAAAATAAAATAAGGACAAACATTGATAAAAAGTTTAGTCGGTATGCGGTTTATGAGATATATAGAGTGTAACATCACTTCAATCCATAAGGTACTTAGAATAAAAGTCTCAATCATCAAGGTATTGGTTGTTTTAACAATGTATTGATTATTTCATTTAATAACTCAATTTGCTAAGGTATGTCTACACAGGTTTTCTGATGAATAATTTCTTGATCACATAAATATGTATCAAATTTTAAAGAGATGTACCCTTCGCCTGAATCTGAGCAAAGAACCTTAATCTTTTTCTCAAAGTGCATGGCCACCATAACATAGAATTGTTAAAACAATGTGAATACTTGCAAATTGGAGCACATGAAATATATTCATGTATATATTGAGAAATCGTCTATAAAGATCACACAATTCTACATGCTAGACATGGATAAAACTAGAGATGGTCCTTAAACATTAGTGTGCTCAATTTAAAAAGAAGCAGTTGAGCGAGGTATGAAGAGAAAATGACAAATATTTACTTTTAGATAAACAATATAAAGAGTATGAAATATCAATGGATAGATTTATTGGCTTTCAATTTATGCAAATACCATAAGAAACTAAGTGGCAAAGTCTATTAGAGCGTGGATGACTATGCGACAATGCCAAAGTGTCCACAGTCTATTCACATGACTAATATCAATTGAAGAAGGGAAAAAATACAAAGTTGGTGTAATAAAAGTATCAAATTCCAAAAAGAATGGTCACCCTTTCTGCTTACCATTCTAACTACTTTTCCTGTTGCCAGATCCTCCACAAAACAACAATCAGGGAGAAATATCACTAAGCATTGGTTTTGTACTAATTGACCCATAAAAATAAGATTAACAGACAATTTTGGTACATGAAAAACAACTTAGAGTGTAAATATACGATATTGAGAAGAAGAAAAAGATAACGACCCAATAAATGAAATGGGTAAGTAACTGCCATCCACGATAGAAATGACTTGGGCACCTTAATATGATTTAACATTATGAAGATGAGAAGTTGCACCTGTGAAATGGTTGAACACACCGGAATCGAGATAATAAGGAGATTGAAGGGATGTACCTAATAAGCCAGAAGCAGACAAGGCCTGGATAATTTGTTGGATCATCTTTAGAGTAAGGGGACCACCAGGAGCAGGTGTAGCAGGGGACGATTCATTAGTCATGGACATATATGCTTTAGCTCTTGCCTTCTACTTCTTTTTTAACTCATGGATGTTGTGGCCACAAATTTCATAAAAGTTGCATAGGGGGCTATCTTTACAGGTCGTAGTAAGATGCAAAACTTTTATACACCAATAACACTAAACATGAGACATATTACATTTTCCTGGTGTGGAGGAAGAGGCCAAAAAAACCGTATACGATGTGGTAGGTAGTTTGGGTATACCAAAGAAAGTTTTGAGGCATTGTTTCTTAGCTAACAAGTTAGATATCACAATACTCATAGCATGAAGTGGACTTCATCAAGTAACGAAGCTCGACAATGTTCAAATTCGAGGTGTAGTTTCATTAGAAACCGTCAAACATGGGTGCACTCACACATGTTCTGGAAGATGGTAATATTAGCTGGAAACTCAATATCTAATCATCGACATCTTAGTCCATATGCCCACTATTGCATTATAAAATTCCTGAACAATCTGATTGCCTTGTATGATTTGAGCCAAGTCTTGCTCAAGTTGATACAACTTATCTTCATTACTTTGGTAACATATCATTTTCAAATGATCCCACATTGCCTTTGTGGTCCTATGAGGGGTTAGGCCAATTGTAATAGACTTTTAACTAAATTCAACATCCAAGTGATAATTTTTTCATTTTTCATTTTCCAATCAACCATTTCTTTTTGTTGATCTATTGCAAGAATATGGTTGGTTCCATTAACTATACCCCACAATTCTCGTTTGTGAAGAAAATTCTCAAAACAAATGGACCAAAGTCCATAATTGGTACCATTAAATATGCAAAGAAAATAAAACTCATAATCCATGATATAGAGGTAGAAAGGACATATGCTAAAACACTAAAATGTAGTAGATGGTATAGAACTTGAAAGTAAAATGTACATGGCGATGGTTATACATGGTTGAGGATTGTCTAAGAAATGAACGACACAATGAAGTTTCCTTGTAACAAGAGATTTAGTGGCTCACAAAGATCAACCCTTCGCTAACTAAATGTTAGGCTCACAACAAGTAATAGCAAGAACAACTACAAAATAAAATTTATTAAAAAAAAAAAAAAAAAAAAAAACTCACGAAGATGATGATTGCAATAACAATAGGCTCAATGATAAATGGCTAGATTAACCGCTCTATGCCATGATAACACAATAAACAAAACGAATTTTGGAGAATTCTTCAGATGATTTTCTATATATATGGTTTATGTCAAATAGAGTTTATATAGACATGTACAATATATATACAATGAAAGATATTAATCAACAAATATACATTGAAGAGAAATTAAATATACATGGAAGGAAAATCAATGCTATGTGGATAATATTTATCTCCTATTTGGCTAATATTGTGTAATTTAGTCTCAAACATACACACTTTTGGCAACATCATAGATGTGGGACAAGCAACAATTACATTTCTTATTCTTCTTACTTGTATCCAAACACCGCCTTCTTAGTATGTGGTTATAATTTGTAAACTACAGCTACAATGTGTTGAGACTCAAATATTGCATATTTAACCCTTTAATTATATTACTTATCCTGGCATTTAAGTATTAATTTGATTTAATTTTATACGTTTTGGTCATGCAATGTGATTTGGAAGCCTATGATGAATATGTGCTTAAAAGAACGGATTTAGAGCTTAAAAGAAGATAATGAATAATTAGATATTTGGAAGTCATTAATGAATAATTCACATGCCAAAGATCTAAGGAAACTAAGTGAAGAATGAAGAAAATCGAATATTTGAAGTGAAGAAACTAAGGAAAATGAATTCTGAAAATTCAAGTTCAGAAAAATCATATTATAAAATTTTGAGACTAGAAAAACATAGTTCTAAAAAAATTATAGACACAAACTTCGATGACATCAAAGTAAGTTTCGATGCCATTGAAGCTAACTTCGATGCCATCAAAGCCACTTTGATCCCATTGAGAAACTTCAAAATTATGATTTTTCTTAGTTCGTTGCTGGACAGATTCATGCACTCTTCGATGCCATCGAAGGAATGTTCAATGTCATCGAATGTGCCATCAAAGGAGCTCCGATGTCATTGAAGGTCCCATCGAAGCCATGGTAACTGCGTAAATTCAAAGTCGATTTGCAAATTTTTCCGATGTAGTGCGAAAGATTGAGTTCCAAAACTATTTAAAGGAGTCCTTAAGTTATTCCAAATCATCTTTTAGGGTTTGGAAAGGGAGAAAAGGCCTAGGTGGAGCGCCGACAATGTTCTTCTACTTCAATTTCTTCATAAGTTATAGTTGATCTTTTAGTTTTTCTTTTGTTTTTGAGTTAGTTATGACTAACTAATCTCTTAGTTAAGGCTAAGGGATGAAGCTCGTAGTTAATTTCAGTGTTTAATTTGTTGAATTCAATGTTATTAATTTGAATGATGATGGTAGATTGGTTTAATTTGAATTTAATTTGAAGGACTTTGAGTTGTTTATTTCTAGATTCATTGTGCACTCTGTTGCGCAGCATGTCAACAACGCAAGTGAACCGATATCCAATCTCCGGTCTTACCGACAAACGATAAACAGGAAGAAATATAATCTAGAAGTAGAATCCAAGCATACCAACAAACCACAAGACAGAATATACGTGGAAAAACCCCCCAACAAGGGTAAAAAAAACTACGAGTGGAAACTTTCACTATGAAGAAAACGAGATTACAAGCAATATACTCACCTTGGACGTATAGAAAATCCTTTTTTATATCTTTTGCATACCTTAAAATAACCCTAGGACCCCTATTTATAGTTTAGGAAACTTCCGTTCCACACCTCTACGAAACCACCTCAAAATTACGCAGTCCGTACCAAATTCGCGCAGAATCTGCGTAACCCTCGACTAGTCGAGCCAGGGTGTCACGCCCCAAACTCGAAAACCGGGCTCACAAAATTTTCGATCACCGAATTCGGTGCCGACAGCCTCCGTAGAACCCCATTCTCGGCTCTCAATGTCCATACACCAAATTCCGATCCAGCGATCCTACAAGGAGGATTTTTCCAATGTATATTTAACTCGTAATAAGCATAACCATAAGTTTACTCAAATCACAAAGGCAACATCACCATCACATATCTACTAATATAATCATTTGAATACAATGCTGAAAGGGAAATATATATATCAAAAAATCAAGCTCCAGAGGTCCGCTGCACGCTCCAAGCTCAATGCTGCTGCAACCTAACGCCACCTGCACGCATCTATCATGCATAAGCTTATAGAAAGCTTAGAGGGTGGTGAAAGTATGTGTACAAGGTAAGTGCTAAGTAAGCAATATCAGAGTAATCAGAGTAATCAGAGTAATCAAAGTAAGCGGAAATACTGACAAGCCCATAAATCATACAATATCAGAATAATGCGAAAACATGCTGATAGGCCCATAAATACCATCAGCCTTATCCAGGCTATGCGATACAAAAATATAATAAACCAATATCATATACTGAGGAAGTAATGTAATATGCGATGCGAATGAATTGACCAAGCTGGAGTGTGAAGTAGGGATGATAGTACATAGTATCATAAGCTATGGGGTCCACAACAAGGGACTTCTATCCAAACCAGTCCCATACCTAAATTTGGATAGTCAGACTCAATGTGGTAAACTCCTGATCTCAGGTTAGTCGTGCACCCCAATCGAAATCCTGACCATTGCGAAGGTACACGTAACAAATAGTCGCACACCACCACCCCGAGTGGATAGTGAATGAATGAATAAGTATGCAACTCCTGCTCCACAATCAGTACTGTACATCTCTGGGATCATCACCGGGGTCTAGTACACTCTACATGCAAATCACCGCCCACTGACGTGCGACCATGCAAGTGGAAGAGACCTCACTATTCGCCTGGCTAGTAGTCAGCCAATATCTACCCGGCACGTCGATAGCCGACCCATTCACGAGCTGGTCAAACTCAGCCTAACTATACCCCCTACTCTCGGGCGAGTAAGGCCACACCCCCTCCCAACCGACCACGACATAGTGGAAAATGCGGCCTCCTGGTATTCGGCACTCGGGCGGTCATGTATCCACTCGGTCTCGACGTTGGGGCGTCTCCTGGCCTAGGGGTTTAGGGGTTTTCACCCAGGGCCATCTATGGCAGCCTGATGCTAATAACAGATTTTTGGTGTCCATCTGGCCAGCCACGATGTGCCTATGGAGGCTACAGCTCTGATGTCGCTAGGGTGTACAGTAATCACAACACACAGTACAAGATGCATGAGTCATACAATCCAGTCACGCATCAATCCTGCGCATACCGTGCGCTCATGTGAGATAACCTCCGCCTATCAGGGAGTCTCATAAACACCTACCCAATGACAGATGCAATGGTCAACCACATCTCATAACAAATAAGAAGATGATGCATATGGGCATGTATCATGATGCTATGCAGTCACATACTCATAATCGGTATCAATAACCGGCATCGACAATCAACCTCGACAATGTGGACATTTAACCAACATTGTCCCCAAAGGAATGACCCACATAGAGCCTAACGTATAATGGACCCATGGCCTCACACAATGGTCAAATATACAACATCATGGGCCTCACTCAAGAGCTTAATACACATCACGATGGGCCTTTCTCATGGGCCTAACATACATCACAATGGGCTTCATCACCGGGCCCTCAAATGCATCACAATGGGCCTCATCACATAGGCCTCATATACATCACATCGGGCCTTAAACACAAGCTAAACACACATCACAACGAGCCTCAAATACGGGCCGCATATACATTACATTGAGCCTCGACAATCGGCCTCGACAATCAGAATTGGAATCGGCCTCAACAATCAGCCTCGACAATCGGAATCGGAATCGGCCTCAACAATCAGCCTCGATAATCAGAATCGGCCTCAATAATTGACCTCGACAATCGGAATCGGAATCGGCCTCAACAATCGGCCTCGACAATCGGAATCAGTATCGACAATCAGAATCGGCCTCGACAATCGGAATCAGTATCGACAATCGGAGTCAGCCTCAACAATCAGAATCAGCCTTGACAATCAAAATCTGTATCGACAATCGGAATCAGCCTCGAATCGGCCTCGACTATCGGAATCGAAATCGGCCTCGACAATCAGAATCGGTATCGACAATCGGAATCGGCCTCGACAATCGGAATCAGTATCGACAATTGGAATCGGCCTCGACATCGGAATCTGCTTGACAATCAGAATCAATATCGACAATCGAAATCAAGCTCGACAATCGAAATCGGGCTTGATAATCGGCCTTAACTATTGGAATCGGAATCGGCCTCAACAATTGAAATCCGAATCGGCCTTGACAATCGAAATTGGCCTCGATAATCGGAATCAGAATTGACCTCAACAATCGGAATCGGCCTCGATAATCGTCTTGACAATCAAAATCGGCCTTGACAATCGGAATCAGCCTCGATAATTGGAATCGGCCTAACAAAGGGCCTAAGGGAAGGTCACAATGTGGACATTTAACTATCATTGCTCATCAATGTGGACATTCAACCAACATTGCTCTCAAGCAGTGGCGCACATAGAGCCAAACATAAAGTGGGCTCATGGCCTCACACAAAGGCCTAATATACATCACAATGGGCCTCATACAAGGTCTACATGCACATCACTATAGGCTGCATCACATGTTCCTAATACACGTCACGATGGGCCGCATCACATGGGCCTATTATGTATCATGATGGGTCGCAACCCATGGGCCTCAAATACAACAAGCGGGCCACATCAATGGGTCGCACCAATGGACCTCATATACACAACAGGTGGGCCCTGCTCATGGGCCTCAAATACATAACATGTGGGCCCTACACATGGGTCTCATATGCATCAAATGGGCCACGTATCTGGGTCTCGAATACATCAAATGGGTCACGCGTCATGGGCCT
Organism: Magnolia officinalis; assembly: GCA_021015155.1. Classification (NCBI taxonomy): domain Eukaryota; kingdom Viridiplantae; phylum Streptophyta; class Magnoliopsida; order Magnoliales; family Magnoliaceae; genus Magnolia; species Magnolia officinalis. The sequence goes on from JAJHSJ010000009.1 coordinate 25,245,640, forward strand.
AATACACGTCACAATGGGCCGCACGATAAGGGCCTAATACACATCATAATGGGCCTCGTGTACATCAAATCGGGCCTCATCATATGGGCCTCATATACGCCAGGTGGGCCGCATCAACGGGCCGCACCAATGGGCCTCATATACGGTCAAGTGGGTTGCATCAATGGGCCGCACTAATGGGCCGTATATACATCACAGGTGGGCCCTCGCAGCAAATGGGCCCCACCAGATGGTCGGCGTGGATATAGAATGCATACATTAGGTGGGTCACACATCCCACGGACAGTGTGGATAAAACATACATCATGGTGGTCCCTCGTCCCTAGATGGCGTGGATGAAATCATATATTAAGGCGGACCACACGTCCATCAAAATGGACAGACAGTGCGAATGCAACACATCATCAAGGTAGGTCTACCGTCCTGGACAGATGGACGGAGCTGATAAAATTCATAAATCATGGTGGGCCACGATGGACGACCTAGATTATCAGATGAACGGCGTGGAGAACACATATATCACGGCTGGCCCCACCATCCACATGGACGGTGGGAAAATATATAACACATCATCAAAGTAGGGCCCCACCAGCACCGTCCAAAAATGGACGATGGGGATATAGAATACATACGGTAAGGTGCCCCCCCCCCCCCCCCCCCCAATGCCAAGATAGATAGATGGACAGCATAGATAAAACTCAAAAAAATCAAGGTGGGCCCTACCCCCACACGTGCCACACATGTGGTGTGGACCCACGTTCAAAACGAATGGATGGAGTGTATAAAATACATACATAATAGGTGCCCCACCACCCGTCCAGATGGACGGTTGTGGATATAGAATGCATACATCAGGTGGATCATACTTGTCCACACGTGTCACATGTGTGGAGTGGGCCCACACCTCAAAATAGGTGGACAGGGTGAATAAAACACACACATCGAGGAGGGACCCGTCAGACAGACGGTGAGGGTGATGCCCATACATCACGTACGGGCCCCACAGATGGACGCTAGCTGTGCATACAACACAAGAGGCCAAGGTGGGCATGACTAGCAGAGCTGCCTGATTTCCTAGCCATTCGGGGCACATGAACTGGTGGTGTACGTGAACTGCCATAAGTACAAAAACGAAAAGGTATCAAATTCAAATTCAGTGAAATCATGAAAGTAGAAGTTTCAGTTGTCTAGACCATTGATCTATTAAAGGGATAATCTCATGGAATCACTCCAATGGGGATTTTCATGGCATCGCATCACACCATAAGAAAGAAACAGTTGTACCTAGGATTCAATGAAACCCAAAATTCCGTTGTCACTCTTCAACAAGCAGTGCTAGTCGATTGATCTTGAACACCTCTAGCAGTGAACCAAACCAGAAACATCCTTTTGTTTCTACAGGAACAGAATAACAACCTGAAAATTATGAATACCGCGATAGAAAACATGAACAGAATAACAACTACATGGTACCTATCCTTGTAAAAGAATATAATTCATCTATGATACATTTGTTTCTAGGGTTTTGACCAAAATCAGCATGTGAAATACCTGGTACATGTTGGGTCCATCGCCAACCAATCCAAGCTCAGCCATATAAGGCCTAGCACAACCATTAGGAATTGTATGGCCTTCAAGTGAGATGGTTTTGTATGGCCCGCATTTGCCAGCTCCAGTGCCAGGAGTTCTTCCCATGGTACGTCCCACATTATCTTGTAGGGTTTCTCATCTAATTTATCTGGAGCCAGACACTATAATAGAAGTAGAAAGATAAGTCAAACATCAATAAGAAATAAGAGAAATAATAAAAAAGAAAGAAGACTTATTCCATTAAACACACCTGCAGCAGCATGACACGCTTGTTTCTTAATAGAACAATCCTCTGGTAGGGCACAATGAAATGTTCTTCATAATAATCGGACCAAGCATATTTTGAAGGCTCCTTGAATATTTCTGTACAACCGAAATGTCTACTAGCTTCTACAAGGTATAGGATCATCTGAAATTGGGAAATGGTAGGTACGTCAATCAAATTGCTTCAACAAAAATTTTGATTCTCCTAGCAGTTAAATACACGAGTGCTGAATCCAAACAACCTTCCAAGTGGAAAGTTTTTGCATGTTAAAATTTGTTGATTTTTAGTTTCAGTTACTAGGAATCTCTGGCTGATCAAACCTCTTAGCTGCAATTTTCAATGCCCTGCAAAACTCATTCAGCTATTATCTCAACTTGTCTCTTTTTTTTCTTCTTTTTTTTCAGCCCTGATCTTTGATTTATTTCAAGGATTAGAAATAACTCTTGAAACACTAGATTGTATAGGAAGGAATCCCAACTAAAGAACACAAAACAAGCATCCACACTGTTGTAGATTTAGCATGTATCATGAACATTGTTCTGAGTATCAATGATAATATCACAGGAAGAACTCCTGGCACTGGAGCTGGCAAAAGCACTGGAGCCTTCAAAATTGATTTTTTTTTTTGTTTTTTTTTTTTTGTTTTCCAGTTCCCTTAGATGGATTACTGGATTTTAATTAGGAATTGTTCAAATGAAATTGACATGAACACAGAAATGACAAGATGAAAGTCAATCACATGCCCTGAATCTAGTTTCCCCCTAGCTCCTTCAGTTATAAATGAATGGGCATTGGCTACCAACACATATAACATGACCAACAAGAAAGTTCATAAGTAAAGTCAATCTCATTCAGCATCATTTTCAAAAGTAAAATTTGCAACTCAATATTCAACAAGTACCTGAAGATGTGAAGCAGTTGCTGCAGCTCTAAGTCACTTAGAAATAAAGCTTGCCTTCTTACATTTCCGCTACACAGAACATATAATTGTATTAAGATCTAAATCATCCTGAATTAGAATCCATAGAGAGTGGACAACTAAGATTTCTGATAACCCAACTCAACCTAACCCTAAGAAATATACCCCATCTCAAAAAGAAGCTAGTATTTATCAGAAAATCTCCCCTGACACTAGCTGGTGATGCACATTAAAAGGAGAAAGAAAATGACAATATTTCACACTTCACAGAATCCCACTTCCAAACATCTTAACAACCAGTCCACTTCACATAATCCCACCTAAATCTTTTCTGAAGTTGACAATTCAGTTCTATGAGAAGGATTCAACCAAAGGGGAAATGAGGCAGTTGCATACCATCCTCACATGTAGTACACACATACAACCATCCAATTCTGGACCAACCAAATCATGGGGAGCATAGCTTGAAAATCGCACTTATCAAGCAATAAGAACCATTTAATTGGTGGTTATCAAATGGATGGTTAAAAATGAAAGTGAGGGGCCTAAATTCAGTGGGCAAAATTAGATTGCAACTATCGGGTCCTCAGGCTTTTTGGTCATGCTCCTCCATTCACAACCTGGTTACCTCCATTTTTGGTCTGGAATGCTGTACAAATATGCAATGTGTATGGTGGACGACCGCCATTTTTAATTTGGTAGTGAAGTATCACTAGAGTTTAGCACAACTATTTAGCATTGACAATTCTCATATCATACACTCAAATAATTAGAAATTATAATTCAAGAAAGAAGATGATTTTATAAATAGGAATTACAGGGCACGTAACAAATAGGTGGATGGGAATGCAATGTTGCATGACATGCAAGGAAAATGAAAACTAACCAGGCTGATGAACAATACACAGAGAGAAACAGGCTCGATCTTGCAGTACCAAGAAGACCCTTCCCAAAAATTGTATAAGGCCTGTTGTTATAAACATGAAAGCCAAATGAGAGCCAAGTCAAAAGGCCTGAGAAAGAGAAGCTTGTACATTTCCAACCGATACAAATAGTAAAAAAACATGCCAAGAAAGAAAAAGAAAAGACATATAGCACAGAACCAACCGTATGCAGATGATCACAATCCAAATTGCACGTTTTCAACCATGGAAAGGAGACCCAAAATTCAAGCTATTGACATGTCTGTTTGGCCAGTTGCATTAGGTGGGATTACGGTGGATGGAATTGTAAAAGTTATAATAAATGCATGTGTAAGGTATTGTCCCTGGTTGGATCTATCCCATGTTTTCTAATACTATGTTTGAAATGTATACGTTAAAAAATAAATCGCAGGATTTACTTTCAAATTGCATTTGGATTGAACCTGGATGAAGCAAAAATCCATCCTCCTTGGATTAGTAATCCCATCTCACACTCATTCCAAACATGCTACTCCGAATTTCAAAATGGGATTAGTAATGCAATCCCATTTAATACAACTTAATACCACTGTCCAAACAGACCCTAAAGAGCTCCTTCGAGCAATAGATATATATATATATATATATATATAGAGAGAGAGAGAGAGAGAGAGAGAGAAATGGTTCTTTTCAAATCGTACCCTGAGATGATGAAGTAGACACGACGGAAAACACAACTATTTCAACAAGCTTACTTGCACTGTATTGTTAGCCAAATCCAACATCCAGAAACCAATGATAAAAACAATAGCTATTAAAACTCACAGCGATAGAGATCATGAGGGATCCAACTAAAATAAATGGCCATCTTCTTCCATATTTTGAATAGCACTTATCACTCCAAATACTAACACATGGTTGAACCTGCACGAAAGAAGAGTAGGCATGCACATCAATTACAAATGAAACTACTCACGAGAAGATGGCAAAAACATTGTATATACTACTATTTGGAAACATAAGCTATTAATAAAGACAGAAAAACCATGATAACAGCACACCAAAGTCCAAATCCAACTCAGAAGGAATGGCCAACCCTCTAGATAATGATATTATCCAGAAAAGAGTGATGAAGCAATCTGCTGTTTCAGGTCAAACGATCAATAGATAAACAACATGATATTGAACTCTTGAATTGACAAACCTGACAGCATATAATCATTCATGATATTGAACTCTGATGTAAGAAGCAAATCTCTCCTATATAGATACCTGAAAATAGGCAACAACAATACAGTGTTAGCCAAACTGGTAGAGTCTACTTTCAGTAAAGTGTTTTATCTGTGATATAATTCCTTACCTTGCAGTGATGATCGAAGCCATCAACACATTTGTCACAAACCTGCATTACATCTATCATGTCTAGTCTATAGAAACAACTAATCAAGTAAGCTATACAATCAAAACATATATACAGTCCAAAAAGGTTAAGTGTCCAAAAAAGTATTAGACTATTGTCGCTAATCGGTGAACTCAGTAAAGCAATGATGCCATGCAACAAATGAGCCAATTCCAACTTCGCCTAAAGTCGAATGATATCCTTCTGGCTCAGGCAATTCGACGTCTCCTTTGATAATGATATCAATGGTAACCTTGTAAAGATCTTCTTGAAGAGGCTTGCCATGAATCATTTGGGGCCCGTCTGCCAAAATAACTCGCCCTTGAGCAACGAGCTCTTTACGCCAAGAGTACAACTTGCATGGCCGCATTCTCTCTATACATTGATTATTCCCAACTGAGGGTCCACCAGTCGATTGTCGATTCTCTGATTGAACCGAATCCATGTGTTGCTGCTGTGATAAAGTTCCACACCATGTAGTATATACGATAATTGAAGAAAAATTATTACTATTTAAATTTTAAAAAGAAGGATTTCAACGAAAATTGACCTGCATCATCTCTTTGATACCCCCAATTTGGTCCGTAAGAAAATCTATTTTAGAAGATAGCTCTTGAATTTTGAACGATTGCTCTTGAATTGTGGACGACTGTTCTTCTACTTTTCCTTTATACGAAGAGATTTTTTCAAGAGCTGCAGCAGACCCCCTGATTTGTGATTGGGAAACGGTGGTCCCTACACCTCGAACACGACCCCTTGTATCAGGACCAAACACTTGAGTTAATAGATCGTTGAGGATGTCATGAGAATTACTTCCTTCGCTAGCAAGTAACTCTTTGACTTTTTCCTGCAATATTATACAATTACATAAGTAATATATTGACAGTAAATTTAAATTCTATAAACTTAAGTTTAAGACAACGAGATTACCACATGTGAAGCCGCATTACTGTGAATAGAACCATCCTTTCTTGTATGGGTTTTAATCCATACTTCAGTCCTACTAATCAGGGTGTCTCCATCTTTCTTTTGGCGTTGCTATATTTGGATGAATTTCACATTGTTAGTTATTAAGAATACAAAGCAAATAAAAAATTTAAGTTACATATAACTATCAATACTTACCATTTCTTCCTCGATTCTCGCGTGGCCATGCCTGTCACTCGTATGGTAAATTTTTAAATTTTTCCTATTCTCGGCATTTTTTTTCCTTTGTTCTACAATTCTGGGATCCAAATTATGTTCAATGAACATTTCCCAATCTTCAGGCCTAACTCTTGGTGGACGGTTGTTTAATTTGGAATCAAGATTTGAATGAGGATCGAGATACTTCATCCTCAATTTACATTTGTACTTCCTGAACATATCGGACATGCTTTTAAAGCATTTCTCCTTGTAAGACTGAGGAACAACAAACTCGTCCTACAAAAAAATTTGAGATTGAATTTAGTTAAAGCAAAAAAAGAATAATAATTAATTTATATCATAAGAAATTTTGTTGTATCTTACCTATAAGAGCTTCCAGAGTTCTTCTTTCTTACTCATTGGTACTGCACGCCAATCCTTGATGGCAATAGAGACATGGGTGCGAACCAACTCTCCACTTCTTGTAGTCAACCTATGCGAGTGTTCGCCCACGGGTAGTCCAAATGCATTTAAGCTAATTACAGGCTTATTTTTTTACGACAATGAAGTTCCTAACACATACAAAACTTATGTTGTATCAAAATAATATTATTTAAAACAATGTATTAAATAATAAGGTAATGAAGGAAATGTATTTACCTGCATTTTTTTATGCCTGTGCTTGTGAAGTTGACATATTCTCCTCAACTATTGACATGTCTCAGCTCACCTATAGACACAAATTTATATAAAAAGAAATCATCATACAAATAGATATTCATTTATCAAGATTTTTTTTACATCAAATAAAAATGTCAAATGAATCAACACAAAGTATGATAACAAAAATCCAATGTGTGTATGACTTATCAATACCGTTAATGAGCAAATGCTCATGAATCTCTCCAAGAGTGAACATCCCACTCCCATTTCTACATTTCACACACAGACATGAATAATGATCAAATCCACCACCGTTGTTCTTTGTAAACTCAATAAAATGCATAAGTCCATCCAAATATTCTGGACTTAACCCATGTTTGTCCATCCATGCTTTGTTACTTAATGACGACATTCTGCAACAAATGAGATAATTAAGTCAATTTTGATGTTCAAATGATGGTTGGACCCTACTGACTAAATGTGTTTAAAGTGAATAAACAAATTTTGATGCATTCTTTAGTGAAATAAAACAAGTTTTTTATTTCCATTTTCAATCGCAAGTATGATAACAAACTAAAATAATAATAAAAACACTACGTCTCTTTTTTATACTCAACGGGCAGATTTGGTAGTTCCATGCTAGGACCCTTAGTTCGACGTGAAAGCGGGCTCCAAAGGAGCTACTGTTCAGAAAACACAGGTAGAGGTGTTTCCTCTTCTACCAAACGGGCTGTTGTTCTAAAGAAATTTAAACTAAACAATAGAACCGTAAACAAGGTTTTGATACTAATTTCAACAGAATATAAATGAAGTGACAAAATATAAATTAAGCATACCAAATTCAATATCAAATCCATTAAACTAAACAATAGAACCATAAACAAGGAGAACTGTAAACAAAGGCAAAAGTAATGTATAACTACAAATATGTTTACATGAAGTAATAAAAATATAAATTAACCAAGACTATATGTAATTAGAGTTTATCATGGCTCACATGATTGTAATTAGGGATTAGTGAGCAACACTTGTGTGTAAAAAATGAGTCGGGTTGCTGGATTTTAGCCTGATAATTTATTAATTAAGATCAATAATACATTAAAAAAAGATCGATAATACATATGGGCCACGAGCATGAGAGAGAAAGGCTGACCGCTGATCCATGTTAAGATGTACACATGTACTTGATGAGTGTTGCAACTTGATTTTCAAGGTGAGCGTCCAACAGAAAGACAACCCAAAATCTGATACATGTAAGGCCAGACAAATCCAACCGTCAACTTCCTCCACCTACATAAACATTTCTGTTAAAAGAAACCAATGCCTTAATGTGATGGATTAAGTGAAAACCCATTCCTTGTACAAGTATGACCTACATCAATGAAACTCTCATTTTTCACTAGATCAATGAAGTTTAAAGCATAACCTATCATCCATAATTACACAGTCCGGACTAAGAATAGAAATAATATGCCATTGGAAGCATAAAAACCTCAAAAGTAGGCAAAAAATGTTTTTTTTTTCTGGTAAGTAACATACTGAAAGATATTTAATCATGTTGATGATGTCATGTGATATAAAGAGATGGGTGTAATAGTTAGAACATTAAATGGATACTAGCCTTTATCCAATGAGGAATGTTATTTGATACTCTGGCTAGATATAACATTTGATATGCAGACACTTAGAAATGATACATGTGGCAAATATTAAATAAAAAATAAACTATGAGATTGTGCAAGAACAGTTGTGGCAGAGTTATGTTGAGAAGTGGAGCCACATCTGGGGCCGCCTACGACCAGTCGAGGTTGCGCGGATTTCGTGTCACAAGTCCTTTCGCAACTGGGATGCGAAAGGAGTTTCGCGGATTTCGTGTCGCAAGTCCTTTCGCAACTGGGATGCGAAAGGAGTTTCACGGATTTCGTGTCGCAAGTCCTTTTGCAAATGGGATACGGAAAGGGAAGTTGTCAAAACTATAAATTGGGGTCCCTAGGGCTATTCTAGGTTAAGGTGAATTTTAGGAAATTATTCTGAGGTGTGGGCAAAGGATTTTCTCTGCACTTCCAAGAGAGAGGTTAGTATATTGCCTTGTAATCTTCGTTTCTCTTCATAGTGGAATTTTGCATCCGTGGTTTTTTACCCTAGTTTGGAATTTTTCCACGTATATCTTGTCTTGTGGTTTGTTTTGGATTGCTTTGATCTATTTCTAGTTTATATTTCTTCCTGTCTATCGTTTGTGGGTGAGGCCTTAGATTGGATCTAGGCTCACTGCGTTGTTGGCGTGCTGCGCAATAACTGGTATCAAAGCTATTGGTTTAGTTCTATTGGGAGCGATGGCAAAAGATGGAAAAACTAGAATTGAGAAGTTTGATGGTTCAAACTTTGCCTTCTGGAAGATGCAGATGGAGGATTATCTGTATCAGAAGGACCTCTATATTCCTCTAGGAGGAAAAGAGAAGAAACCAGAAAAGTTGACAGATGATGAATGGTTTTTACTGGATAGGAAGGCTTTAGGAACGATCCGACTCTCTTTGTCTAAGAGCGTCACCTTCAATATATCCAAGGTAAAAACGACAAAAGAATTAATGGAAGCCCTAGCCACCATGTATGAAAAGCCCTCAACATCCAACAAGGTTCATCTTATGAAACAGCTATTCAACATAAAGATGTCAGATGGTGGGAGTGTGGCTGAACATCTAAACGAGTTCAATACAGTCACGAGCCAGTTGGAATCCGTTGGCATTGCTTTTGAGGATGAGGTCAGGGCGTTATTGATCTTATCCAGTTTGTCAGACAGTTGGGATGGTTTGGTGACTGCTGTGAGCAATTCTTCAGGATCGACAAAGCTGAAATTTGATGATGTGGCCGGTCTAATTCTCAGCGAAGAATCTAGAAGGAAGGCATCAGGAGTTTCAGGGGATTTAGGGAATGCTCTAAACGTTGAAGGAAGAGGAAGATCGCTGAACAAATGAGGCAATAAACACGGGCGTTCTAAGTCAAGGAATAAGTCCAAGGGACCGAAAGACAAAGACGGGTGTTGGCATTGCGGCAAGAATGGGCACATGAAACGTGATTACAGGGCGCTCAAGAAACAAGAAGGAAGCTCTCAAGGTGGGAAAGATTCAGTGAATCTGTCTGAGGAGAGCGACACAGAGGCGTTGATCTTGTCTCTTGATGTGAGGAATGAGTCTTGGGTTATAGACTCGGGTGCTTCGTTTCATGCTACTTCGTGTAAGGAAGTTCTGTGTGATTATGTGTCAGGTGACTTTGGGAGAGTCTACCTGGGTGATGATGAGCCATGCAATATTGTTGGAAAGGGAGATGTTCATGTAAATCAGAAAGACGGAACGGTCTTGAAATTAAAAGATGTCAGACAAGTACCGAGTTTGAAACGTAATATGATCTCAGTGGGACAGTTGGCTGATACCGGTTATGTGACGACATTCATCAGTGACTCCTGGAAGATCACAAAAGGTGCCTTGGTAATATCTTGAGGCAAAAAGGAAGGTACTTTGTACGTGACTTCAGGATCGTATAGTTCACTCGCAGTCACATCAACTGGAGTGAATCGGCAGTTATGGCATCAGAGGCTGGGACATATGAGTGAGAAAGGGATGAAAGTGCTATTGTCAAAAGGGAAGCTACCAGGGCTGAAGTCTATTGACTTGGGATTCTGCGAGGACTGCGTGTATGGCAAGCAGAAGAGGGTAAGCTTCAAGAAGACGGGACGTGCTCCAAAGACACATCTATTGGAGCTTGTACACACTGATGTGTGGGGACCGGCACAGGTATTATCTCTTGGTGGCTCACGTTATTTTGTTACCTTTATTGATGATGCAAGTAGAAAACTGTGGGTCTACTTCTTAAAACATAAATCTGATGTATTTGATGTATTTAAGAAGTGGAAAGTTATGGTAGAAAATGAGACAGGTCAAACAGTAAAGTGTCTCAGATCTGACAATGGGGGAGAGTATTGTGATAAGAGGTTTGAGGATTATTGTGCAGTAAATGGAATCAAACATCAAAAAACGATTCCAGGGACACCACAGCAGAATGGTGTGGCTGAGCATGAGGTTACATGCAGGGTTGTCCAAGACCTTTTGGGCAGATGCTGTGAATACTGCCGCATATCTCATCAATAGAAGTCCCTCAGCACCATTAGATGGTGGGCTACCAGAAGAAGCGTGGACTGGGAAAGAAGTGAACCTTGCACATCTCAGAGTGTTCGGTTGCACTTCATATGTTCACATTGATGCAGAGCACAGAAACAAGCTGGATGCGAAGTCCAGGAGGTGCACGTTTATAGGCTATGGGCAACATGATTTTGGCTACAGGTTCTGAGATGCAGAAAACAGAAAAATTATCAGAAGCAAGGACGTAGTCTTTAATGAAAAAGTGATGCATAAGGACAGTGTGCAGGAAAATAAGGCCGAGAAAAAGGAATTCGTAGAGTTGGAAGAGTTACCGGACATGGGTGTTACAGTGCCACAGGATGAGGTAGAGCCGCATACACCAGTTGTGAGGAGGTCTACTCGGGAGAGGAGACCCACGGTCCGATACTCACCCTCCTTACATTATCTACTACTGACAGATAATGGTGAGCCAGAGTATTTTGAAGAGGCGTTACAGTCAGATATACGGGTTAAGTGGGAGCAGGCCATGGATGATGAGATGGATTCTCTTGAGTCTAATCGTACATGGGAGTTAGTTACTCTACCCAAGGGTAAGAAAGCTCTTCATAACAAGTGGATTTACAGACTGAAGGAGGAGCACGATTGTTCGAAACGGTACAAGGCCAGATTGGTTGTGAAAGGGTTTCAACAAAAGGCAGGTATCGATTTCACTGAAATATTTTCACCGGTAGTGAAAATGTCTACGATTCGCATGGTCTTGAGTATAGTGGCTTCAAAGGACTTACATCCAGAACAGCTAGATGTTAAGACAGCGTTTCTTCATGGGGACCTTGAAGAAGAGATATATGCATCAGCCGACAAGATACGTGGCACCAGGTAATGAGAACAAGGTGTGCAGACTGAAGAAGAGTCTAGGCCCCGAGGCAGTGGTACAAGAAGTTTGATAATTTCATGTCGGGAAATGGTTTTAGGAGATGTCATGCAGACCACTGTTGTTACTTGAAGAAGTTTGATATGTCATACATCATCCTTCTTCTGTACGTTGATGATATGCTTGTGGCTGGCTCAAGCATGGAGGACATCTCAAATCTCAAAAGACAATTGTCTAGAGAATTTGCCATGAAGGATTTAGGAGTTGCAAAACAAATCTTAGGCATGAGGATAAAGCGTAACAGGGAAAACAAGAAATTAGTTTTGTCACAGGCAGAGTACATAGCCAAGGTACTTGATCGATTCAATATGGGAGGTGCTAAGCCGATTAGCACTCTATTAGCCAACTACTTCAAGCTATCTAAGGAGCAAGGTGCAAAGACGCAGGAGGAACAGGACTACATGGCTAAAGTCCCATACGCGTCAGCTATTGGGAGTCTCATGTATGCTATGGTGAGCACGAGGCCAGACATTGCTCAAGCAGCGGGAGTTGTTAGCAGGTTCATGAACAACCCCGGGAAGGAACATTGGGAAGCTGTGAAGTGGATCCTTAGGTACTTGGTAGGTACTAAGGACGTAGGGTTGTGTTATGGTGGATCGAAAATCAAGTTACAAGGCTACGTGGATTCAGATTTGGCAGGAGATATCGACAGCAGAAGAAGCACTATGGGTTATGTTTTTACTCTGGGTAGTGCTGCAGTCAGTTGGGTCTCTCAGTTACAAAAGATAGTATCTATCAGTACGACAGAAGCAGAATATGTTGCAACTACAGAAGCATGCAAGGAGATGGTGTGGATGCAAGGTTTTATGGAAGAGTTGGGTAAGAAGCAAGCAGATTGCAAGCTGTACAGTGACAGTCAGAGTGCAATACACTTGGCTAAGAATTCAGCCTTTCATTCAAGGACCAAGCATATTGCCATCAGATATCACTTCATACATTCGTTACTGGAAGATGGATCGATTGCTCTGGAGAAGATTCATACAAGTGAGAATCATGTGGATATGCTGACCAAGGCGGTCACAAGGGAGAAGTTGAAGCTCTGTTCAGCTTTGATTGGTCTTCAGGCTTGAAGACAGGGAGGTGATGCACTCCGGATGAAGAAGACAAAGGTTTATGGAGATGTGTCTCCAAGTGGGAGATTGTTGAGAAGTGGAGCCACATCTGGGGCCGCCCACGACCAGTCGAGGTTGCGCGGATTTCATGTCGCAAGTCCTTTCACAACTGGGATGCAAAAGGAGTTTCTCGAATTTCGTGTCGCAAGTCCTTTCGCAACTGGGGATGCGAAAGGAGTTTCACGGATTTCGTGTCGCAAGTCCTTTCGCAACTGGGATGCGGAAAGGGAAGTTGCCAAAACTATAAATTGGGGTCCCTAGGGCTATTTTAGGTTAAGGTGAATTTTAGAAAATTATTTTGAGGTATGGGCAAAGGATTTTCTCTTTACTTCTAAGAGAGAGGTTAGTATATTGCCTTGTAATCTTCGTTTCTCTTCATAGTAGAATTTTGCATCCGTGGTTTTTTACCCTAGTTTGGGGTTTTTCCACGTATATCTTGTCTTGTGGTTTGTTTTGGATTGCTTTGATCTATTTCTAGTTTATATTTCTTCCTGTCTATCGTTTGTGGGTGAGGCCTTAGATTGGATCTAGGCTCACTGCGTTGTTAGCGTGTTGCGCAACAAGTTACAGGCTAAAAACTAGATGGGTTGAATAGTACAAAGTGGACGCTTGTTTTTTAAAATAAGACTATTGGATGTTATTTATTTAACCCTGTCATAAATGTTAGTTTCACTAATTTGAGGAAACTAGTTGAGGAAAAGGACGATGGGCAGATCAGAGGCATGGTGTGGCATTTCGGCACAGGTGGGCCACTCTTTAAACCCATCAACTACTCTAAGTGGAAATTCCCATTACATTTTTTTCATGCAACTTTTCAACTTGAAAAACTCTTTTTTAAAAAAAAAAATTATTTACTTATATGCTGCTGCATCACCCCAACTGCCCACTTCTTCAAAACCCTTAATTCCCATTCCGTGAATGTGGGCCCCACTCGTACGTTGATTGATTAGTGAGAGCAGATTCCACGGCACTCACTTTAAAAAAAATAAATAAATAAAATAAAATGAAATTACACCAACACTTTCGTCCGTCCTGTTTTTAGTACAATCAAACAGCAGCTATTCACATGGATGCACATTGTACATTCTGCTCACATGGACCACATGGACAGTTGTAGGATGAAGTTAAGGGAGATCTCATGGATGGTCTGGATCGTAATGAATCTGGCTAGAAAGTTCGATCCACGGGGTCCAGCACGCACTATAGCTATCAACGGCCATAACCTTTGACATCAGTTGTCCATCTAGAATTATATCAACGGATATGGTAGATATCTCTATTAAAAAAAAAAATCAAGCATAATGTTGCGAATTGCTTTGCACCTTGGGATCACCATGGATTACATATGTAGTAGGTCTCCATTGAATGGCCACATCTATCTGATTAAGAGGAAAATGAAAGAAAGAAAGAAAAAACAGTATCTAATTCCAACAACTTACCTTGCAGTGTTTTATCCTTTTAGCTACTTTCTTCTAACTCGAGTAGATTTCCAGATTAGATAAAAACAGTCTAAAAACCCCACAAAATGCAAAACTACATGTTCATAAACATTTATAAATACACCAAAACAAATATCTATCGGAAGATTATAACATGCACATTCATGATGAGAGATTCTAGAAGACGTCATTTCAATTTCATGGAGTAAGCAAACGTCACATTACCTTTTTCCACAGATTCAAATGCACGACTGCATCTTTCATATGAGAGGAAATGCAGGGAGAGGGATGTTGCAGGGAAAGGGAGATCGAGAGAGGGAGGCAGAGTGAGATGGAGATCGAGGGAGAGGGAGATCGAGAGAGAGGGTCAAGATCGGAAGAGGGAGAGGGAGATCGAGAGAGAGGGTCAAGATCGGAAGAGGGAGAGGGAGATCCAGGGAGAGGGAGATTGAGGGAGAGGGCGCAAGAGTGAGAGGGAGATCGAGAGAGAGGCTTGAGATCGGGAGAGGGAGATCGAGGGAGATTGGGAGAGGGAGATCGAGGGAGATTGGGAGAGGGAGATCGAGGGAGATTGAGATTGAGAGAGGGAGAGGGAGAGGGAGACGCAGACGGCGATGGCGTAAGGAAATGAGGGATTTAGGGCATTTTGGCATAAGGAAATGAAGAAAAATATTCGGTAGTCTGCAGTATATACAGTAACGTGGCTCTCGGGCCATTTGGGGTCCACTAAGAGGTTATTAATAGAATCCATTCCATCCATCTGTTGCAAAATAAAACAATAAAGTATAATCATAATACATAAGAACATCAAACACTCAATTAGGACACACCAACAAAAAATGGAAACATTAGAGTATAACAGCAACTAGCCGAGTACGGTTCATTACCGTTTCAGATTAGAAACGGCTCTAAGCCGTTTCTGAACCAAACATCCAACCGTACCAGAAACACGATTTTGGTGTAGTGGCTGTGCATACAACACAAGAGGCCAAGGTGGGGTCCACGTCCCTATACAGGATGGCGTGGATAGAACGCTGACATCATGGTGGGGTCACACCGTCCCAGACAGTGGATGGTGGGCCACACGAATTAGATGGAGCTGATATTTGTATTCCCTTCATCCAGGCCCACCGTCCCAGACGGTCCGGATGAAGCACACATGTCAGGTGGGTCCCACGTGGGGCCCACCAGCTATATTATATTTTATATATATATATATATATATATATATATATTATATATATATTATATATATATATATATATATATATACACACTATTCTATCATATAAGTACTATATTATTTTAATATTATCTATATTTGTTCTTTCTTCTTCTTTTTTTTTTTTTTTTATCAAACGTCCAGTCCTGGACGTTCATGAACAGACGGTCAGGATGGATTGCATCGTCCAGATGGCCCGCCTCCCTGGTTTGGACGGACGGCCTGGTAAAAAAATCAAGGTGGGTCCATGTGGTGTGGCCCCCACACTACTTTAGCTTGAGGTGACATTTGTGTTTTCCTTCATCAAGGCCTGTCCAAACAGACAGGCAGCAAGGTGGGCCCAACAAATGGATTGTAGTGTGGTCCACTAAATGGACAGCAAGGATAAAATATGTAAATCAATAGGTGGGCTATCAATAGTGAAGGAGAGAGAGAGAGAGAGAGAGAGAGAGAGAGAGAGAGAGAGAGATCGTGATGGAAATCTGAGTAGCAGAGGGACCCCGCCACTATGGGTCCCTCATTACAATGCATACATCAAGATGGGTCCCACCATAAGTGGGCCCTCTAATCATCAAGATCATACAAAAATCACCCACCATTTTTGTTTCTTCTCTTCCTTCTTCTGCCAATGCAATCTAGAGCTCCAAGGGGTGCTATTCAACAGTCGAGATCGATCATGGAGGGTGGGATTGGATGGTAGGAAGGTGGGCCACACCTAGCTCTTTCTCATGGAGAGCTTGGACGTCCACCTCCCATGGTTGCTTGGGAGAATGAGTTTGAAATGAGAGGGAGAGGAGTGATGGATGAATGGAGTGGGTGTTGTAAGAAATGGGAATGGGAAGTATGGGTTGGTTTGACTTTGGTGTAAAGGTGGAACGGGTGCATGTACTTAGGATAGGGTGAGGTGGCATTGGGGTATGGAGGGTGTACTTGACTTGATTGATGTGACGGGTCGTAGAGATTCTCTCGGTATTTGCAACACACGACGTTTTCCTCAAACTGAACGCAAGCCCACATCTCCTGGCCTCGATACTGCCTCAGCGCGTAATACACGGCATCGGAACCGCGGCGAAAGCGCGATCGCAAGGGTATAAGTTTCGAGTCGAGCCAACTCTAATATATATGACACGACTCAAGATCACTCACAAACACCGATAACAGATCGCGGGTTGCCGAAATTCGACCGGGAGGACCGCAGAGGCCTATGGAACGTATGGGCTACATCTGGCCTCGACTAGTCAAGGGACCCCCTCGATTGGTCAAGGGCAAAAAACATGACTCTCTGGACTTTGACTCGAGTAGACCAGTCGAGCGGTCGAGCGGCCCACTCGACCGGTCGAGCAGCGCGGTGAAAGACCTCCGTTTTACAACGGGCGTATTGGTGTGCTGGCTCCACACCTCAACACACTCCGGGTACAACGAATACTCTGATTTAACAAATGTTTAGCCTTGATCTAGAGAAGGAATCAATATGTATAATTGATTGATCCAATGATGCGTATGGGTGCATTAGATGCTTTCGATTCCCTGCAATTGATGTCCGAGTGCTTAATGGAAGAACTGGTCAATTGAAATCATATTCATCTTAATACTTGTGAATGGTTTAACCGCTCTATCATCAGACTGGATGGATTAGGACTTTGATTAATATTGAAGCTACAAATTGATGTTGAGATTACTAAAAATGGATTCCTGGATCCTTAGTGTTTTATCTTTATTATTTATTTTTTCCTTTCACATCGCTGGATTAAAATCCAACTAACCAAGTTAGACTTATATTAGCACTAGATCGTGTTTCCCATTCCCTGTGGATTCGACCTCAGTCTCACAGAGTTATTACTACACCACAGCCTTGCACTCGGGGTTGACGAATAGTGACGAATAGTGACCTCAGTCTCACTAGATCTTTTGATAACCTGTCCTACACATTCTCTCTTACATTCAAGTGAGGTAATAATACATGTAAATAGTCCTTCAAATGGTATAATATACAATAATAATAATAATAATAATAATAATAATAATAAGGAAAAAAGTTGAGATTGCTCATTTGTAAGATTACTCTCCTAATTTTCCTTTTACACCTATACCCAAAGTAGAAATTCCATTAAGATAAGTTGATGCTTGCTCAATTTCATATCCATTGATTGAATCAACGTCCAATTTCTTGTCACTTGCATAAAAAATAAAAGCATGGGATGAAACTTAGGGGTCATTTGGCACCATGGATTTGGGGTTGTGGGGGAGGGGATTTCAAATCCCCTCGTATGTTTAACACCATAAAGTAATTGAGGATTTCAAATCCAGGGGGTTTGAAATACAATGCGAAAGTTTGGATTACATCTAAAATCCTTCCAAGAGTTACATGTGTAACTAACATGTGTGTCACTAAGCTATTAATCTATTGGGCACATAGCCCATTGATGATATCCTAAAACAATCAAATTATCAATTGCATCACTATAATTACTTTAATATGATGATATACACCGTCCAAAAATTGTCCATGTAAATCAATGGTTAAAATTTATTGTGTAAGCCTCGTATCCTAGACCGTACCGTTCTATAGGCTTCCGCGGTCTTCCCGGTCGAATTTCGGCAACCTTCGACCCTTAACCGGCATTTGCGCGCGACCCTGATTCAACGCCGCCTTGATTCAACGCCGTTAATCTGAGTCGACTCAACCCAAGACTTGTACCCTGGCGACTGCGTCGTCGCTGATCCGATACTCTGGCCAATAGATGTGGGCCAGCGTTTGGTGCGAGGAAACGTCGCGCGTGCGAATTCTGTAAGAATCTCCACAATATGTCACATCAATCAATCAACCAATCAATTCCATCATGTCAAGTACATGTCAAGTACACATCATGATCAGGGTCAAATATTGCATATCAGACCCCAGTAATTGCCTAAATTTACGTATATGATAATGCTTAATGGAGTATTTTAACTGTATTTTTGTTACAGGATGAAATCAGGAGCGTTAATTGGAAATGGATGTTAAAGGCATGGATTTCATGATCCAAAGACTCCAGAGCTCGGGATGGACTCCAGAAAACCAATAATGAAGATTTTACACGCCTGGGATCTGAAGAAATCAAGCCGTTCACGTTAAAGAGGCCCGAAATTGGTCCAGAATGCAAGATCACATGTTTCCCGCCATCCGATCAGTTCGAAACTTCATACATGTGATGGGGGCCATAAATTAACCGTACATATTAAATTTCAACCATTAAGGATCTCGGGAAGTGGTCCAACGAACAGATCAGCCCATTAATCTTCAATTTGGGGCCCACCTGATATTTGGAACTGCCTCAAACTTGGATTTGGCGGTTGAAATTATATGAAGAAAAGGATGGACGGTGCAGATTTCTCATAAACATTATTGTGGACCCCATATGTGATGCATGTACACCATGCATATAAACTCAAGTCGTGCACCGGACGGCTGAAGTCGGTCAGCGCGTGCGCTGACCGACTCCTTCTCTCTCTCAAACTCAAAACGCGTACAGCGTTACGCCGTCGGATCGTTGGATCGAGTTGTGAGTCCACGACGTCCATCAAACCATCAATCCGGACCGTCCATCAGAGTCCAGGGAAGCTTCTCAACATTGCCTAGGTGGCAAAAAATTCAAATGAAAGCATAGATCAGATCCAAACCTTTCAAACGCAGGATGGACGACAAGACAGAAAGCTCTGTGGGGCCCACCGATCACGGCTGCGAAAATTTGTACTTCGAGTCCTTCTACGACTCTGCCACCGATTCCAGCCATCCAGCAGCTATAAAAGGGGAGTTTTGGACATGAGAAATTCATTGAGAAATTCAGAACCAGGGAGGATCTCCAGATCTATAGCAAGGGAGAGAAGAAAGAGAAGAAAGAGAAGAAAGAAGAGAGAAAAATTGGTTTGAAATTCCTTTTATGAATTTTTATCTTTATTTATCCATCTGTTTAATGGAATTTATGGGTCACTAATCTCTCAGCTAGGGCTGAGATGAAACCCCAAATTTGAACACCTTTTGTTCTATGTTAATTTTACTTTAATTAGATTGGTTTGTTTCTTCCCCTAGTGTGCTTGATTGTTTTAAATTCTATACTTCTCCATCTATGAACTTTTGAGTCTATGGATGGATGTGGTCTGGATGCTTATTCTAGGTGCTTGTATCTGATCATGAACAGGTTCCTGTAGAGGAAGAAACAGGGTGCTTTACTGAACTGCATATTCCATATGTCCCATTTGGACATGGTATATGTTATTCATGGCATTGCTTGAAGGAATTAGACAATCTGTATGCCCGATTAAGGACACAGATTGTGCTTTCTCTAGATAAGTGGATTAATCTAATTTAAGGTGAATTAACAGACAAAACAAAGGTTAGGATAATTAGGGGTGGATTCGAAAGTCCTAGTGCTCTCTCTGATTGAATTTTCTTCCTTATTCTCAATAGTTATTTTCCATAGATTTGTGTTAGCCATTTGATCTTTTATTTGTTGAATTAGTTAAGGAGAATCGTGAATTTGAATTGTGACGACCAGTCCCTGTGGATTCGACCTCGGTCTTACTGAGTTATTACTACATCACAACCCTATACTTGGGGAGTGAACAAGTTTTTGGCGCCGTTGCCGGGGACTGTTTCGGTCCATATTGAATTTAGGATTCTCTCTTATCATAATTCATAACTTAGGATTTTACTAACTTAGAGTTCTTTTCCTTATTTTAGAAATTAACCTCTTTCCTGTTTTGTAGGGTCCTGAGATAAACCTCTAATTTGGTAATCCCTTTCTAATTCCTTACCTTTTCTAATTTTTATTTTTTTAGGTTTTTACCTTTTAGAAATTTTCTAATTCTAGAATTTCTTGTGAATTTTTAAATTTTCCATTATTAGATTTCGATTTTTTCTCTTAAATAAATTTTCTAGTTTTAGAAATTTTTTTTTTCCCTTTTTAGAAACTTACTTAGCTTTTTACATTTAGTAACTTTCTAATTCTAGGATTACTTTCCTTTTTAGCTTTTTTTATTTTCTTTTTTTTTAGAAATTAACCATTGCTTAGGATTTTTCTATCATTATTTTAGGAAACCTGATTTGTTTTGTTTCTATTTTCCGGAATTGAGGAAGAAAGCTAGGAGGAGCTTCTTAACATCAATCATCTCCTTTTCCGGGTTCTTTCTTCCCATTCTCACTTACATAGATTCTAGTTTTAGTTTTCTTTCTCTTAGGTTGTTACTTAGTTTATGCTAGGACGTAGATCTCTAGATAAAGAACTAGCACCTTTTGATCCTGAAATAGAAAGAACATTCCATAGAAGATTGAAAGACATCCCAGTTAAAATGGCAGAAGAGAGTGGAACTAAAACTCTTAGAGATTATTCAGCTCTTGTCCAATTCAATGCGCCTTCATGCATAGTGTTGCCTACCACCACGGCAGCACACTTTGAACTCAAGACTGGGGTCATACAGTTGTTGCCTTCCTTTTATGGGTTAGACAAGGAGGACCCATATCATCATGTGAAAGAATTCCTAGACATTTGCTCCACCTTTAAATACCAAAACTTCTCAGACGATTCAATCCGCCTACGCCTGTTTCCTTTTTCTTTGAAGGATAAGGCGAAAGCATGGTTGAATTCTCTAGAAGTTGGGTCTATCACTACCTAGGACCAATTGTCTAAGAAGTTCTTAAACAAGTTCTTCCCTGTTCACAAAACTAATGCTCTCCGTCGAGAAATCACAAATTTCACACAAAAAGAGGGAGAGCACTTTCATGAATGTTGGGAAAGATGGAAGGACTTGCTTCTTAAATGTCCACACCACGGTTTTGAGAAATGGCAACAACTGCAATACTTTTATGACGGTCTGACACCCCAGAACCGTTGTATGGTTGATGCCACCAGTGGAGGGTCCTTCATGACCAAGAGCGATACCGAAGCGTGGAAATTCTTTGAAACCTTGTGTGAAAACTCCCAGCAATGGGACTATTCAGATAGAGGTGAAAGAAATTCCCAACCACAAAAGAGAGGTGGCATATATGAGATAGGAGTCACACCAGATCTCCATGCCAAGATTGATGGCCTGACAAAAAAGGTTGATGCTCTGATGTTGCATAATGGACCCCACAAACAACTCAAGCCGAGACTTGTGCCATATGTTCTAGTCCTTCCCATCCTACGCAATCTTGCCCATCTGGTACAGCATTTCCAGAATTCCTCTCTGAACAAGTTCATGCTTTGAACACCTTTCAGAAACCTGGGAATGATCCTTACTCGAACACGTACAACCCAGGGTGGGCTAGGCATCCAAATTTTTCTTGGGCAAAAGGATCGCAACAAGGAGGACCATCTGGAAATCCTCCTATGCAACCTCAGCAGTGTCCACAATACCAATAACTGCCTGTGCAATCAAGGAAACCATCTCTTGAGGATACACTCCATCTTTTTATGCAGAGTTCTCTCCAATTCCAAAAAGACACCCAACAAACCTTACTAGCCAACCAGCAAAGCTTACATGCAAATGCGCAATCCATTGCCAAGCTGGAAGTACAAATGAGTCAACTGGCTGCCACATTGAGTGAGAGAGAGAAGGGTAAGTTCCCTGGCCAACCTGTGGCTAATCCAAAGGGACAATATGAGATTGGCTCTAATTCCAACCAAGGGCAATACCATGAGCAAGCCAAATCAATCATTACCCTTAGGTCAGGCAAACAGATTGACAACAAAATAGAAATACCTAGGGATGAATCAAATCAAGGTGAAGCAGAGAGACACACCAATGCATCCAAAGTCCAAAAACTCTCTGACTCTCCAAGAGCCGCTGACGTGCCACCTTACGTGCCCAAAGCACCCTTTCCTCAACGTCTGGCACCAATGAAGAAAAGAAACAACTTTGATGAAATCCTGGACGTGTTTCAAAAAGTGCAAGTCAACATCCCGTTGCTTGACGCTATCAAGCAAGTCCCTGCTTATGCTAAGTTTCTTAAAGATTTATGCACTCAAAAGCGTAAGCAGAATGTTCATAAGAAAGTCTTCCTTGCAGAGCAACTCAGCTCCATGATTCAACATAACACCCCTCCTAAATTTAGGGATCCTGGAGCTCCCACCATTTCTTGTGGTATAGGAGATCATAAAATCGGGAAGGCATTACTTGATTTAGGGGCGAGCGTCAATTTGTTACCATATTCGGTTTATGAGCAGCTAGGACTTGGTGAGTTGAAACCGACTAAAATAACGTTACAGCTAGCTGATAGATCTGTCAAGGTGCCCCGGGGTGTTATTGAAGATGTGCTAATCCAGGTTGACAAATTTTATTTTCCAGTGGATTTCATAGTTATAGATACTCAGCCTGTTCAGAATCCTCATAGTCAGATCCCAGTCATTTTGGGTCGTCCATTTTTGGCCACATCTAATGCTATTATAAATTGCAGGAATGGAGTTATGAAGTTGTCATTTGGTAACATGAATATTAAACTCAATGTTTTTAATGCAGGACAACAATCCGCAGATTTGGACGACATATTTGAAGTGGACATGATCGAGAGTCTAGTACAGGACTCCTTCCGTAAATCTTTTGAAGATCCACTTGAGACCTGCTTAGCACAACATGACACGGAGTTTGACATAGATAGTCCCATCCACGAAATCAATGCACTGCTCGACTCTACTCCTATATTGGAGACTGAAAAATGGAGAGCGAAAGTGGAACCTCTTCATCCCTCTGAGACTCTTCCTGACAGCACAGCTTCTAACTCTGAGAAGGCAAGAGAGAACAGGTTGCTTAATGTTCTTCGAACATATAAGGCAGCAATTGAACGGAAGATAGCAGAAATACAAGGAGTGTGCCCCACTGTATGTAAGGATCATGCTGTGGAAATGTCACGTAAAATGCAAAGGAAGCATGATCCTAACATGGAAGAAGTCGTTCGAGCAGAAGTCTTTAAATTATTTGACGACAGTGTCAGTTACCTCATTGCAGATAGCACAGCTCATGGGAACTCACATCACTTGTCTGGGATTGGTTAACCACGTGTTGAGGTAAGTTCTTTAGCGGACCCTGGTCTTAAAGATTAATGAATTCATGGTCCGTTCTTGTCTGGCTGAAGACGTTAAACTTAGCGCTCCTGGGAGGCAACCCAGCATTTCATTTGATTTCTTTTTCCTTGTTAGTTAGTTCAATGTTTGTGGGTAACATTACTGCAAACCCTCACGAGACTACAACTCGTCCACTAGGGGTAACCTAGGGGTTTAAAGGCTTGTTGCATATGCTAAATGCAATCGAGAGCACCTGCGAAAGTGGTATAGGTAGGGTTTCTTTTTGTGATTTTATTTTATTTTACTGATTTCTCTCTTGTGCTGACCTACTTTTACGCTGATATTTTTGAGAGCTTCTTGATTCTCCATCCAGGTACTATCTTTCCCTACTCCTCTTTTCTTTTCATTGTCTCATGTGCATTGCATGCTTATTTCTTTTACATTGAGGACAATGTAGATTTTAGGTTGGGGGTGGGAGATTAGGTTACCTAATCAGTATTTTCTTGGTCTTGAGCAAAAATTGTGAAAATTTTTAAAATTTTTCTGGAATTTCTATTGAATTCAAAGTGATTTTGAAGGATAGGTGTGATTTTGAAATTACAAGATTCAGAATGTGAGAAATTTATGACTCTTAGATTCGGTTGTCTGGCAGATTTCACACTGAAGTTTGAATGGTTAATCCATGATTAGAAGTTGTAAACATTGATTGAGCCATGATTTCACATATCAGATCTCGTTTACACATTAAGTTTTCAGTTCGATATTAATTGATAACATGGTAATCACTAAGCATGAAGGGAACCAGCCTAAAAAACAAAAATTTTTAGCATCAGTCTATAAAGAAGAATTGAAAGAATAAGTCGCATAATCGTCATCATAGGTTTGCTCCCTATAGATGACGATTCGATTCCTCATAATTGACATAAGAAAAGATTTAGGCGACAAATTTTCATCATAGGTTTGCTCCCTATAGATGCAGATTTGATTCTCCTCCTTGGCGTACTATTCATAAAGAAAAAAAAAATGGTAGAATGAAAGGTTAATCTGTAAGGCAAGTGTTGGTTCCAGTTCTGGGTGACATGAGCTTCGTTGTTAATTACCAATGATATCATGAAATTGACAATTGCATCTCTTAATGGTTGAAAGCTGAGATGACACTATACACTCATGAAACTCAATGTTTTAAAATTATTCTAATTCATGGTTTAATAGTTTGAACTTGTTTATGAAATTTACAGTGAACTTGATTCCAGGAGAAAATCCCACTCACCATGCATGAATCGTAGAATGATCACATCTCGACTATCTGTTCACAAGTCACTTGAATTTACAGGAATTGTCTTTTATTTCTGAAATTATTTTTCGCATGTTTTGCTCGGGATTAGCAAAATGCTGGTTGGGGGTTGTGATCAGGGTCAAATATTGCATATCAGACCCCAGTAATTGCCTAAATTTACGTATATGATAATGCTTAATGGAGTATTTTAACTGTATTTTTGTTACAGGATGAAATCAGGAGCGTTAATTGGAAATGGATGTTAAAGGCATGGATTTCATGATCCAAAGACTCCAGAGCTCGGGATGGACTCCAGAAAACCAATAATGAAGATTTTACACGCCTGGGATCTGAAGAAATCAAGCCGTTCACGTTAAAGAGGCCCGAAATTGGTCCAGAATGCAAGATCACATGTTTTCCCGCCATCCGATCAGTTCGAAACTTCATACATGTGATGGGGGCCATAAATTAACCGTACATATTAAATTTCAACCATTAAGGATCTCGGGAAGTGGTCCAACGAACAGATCAGCCATTAATCTTCAATTTGGGGCCCACCTGATATTTGGAACTGCCTCAAACTTGGATTTGGCGGTTGAAATTATATGAAGAAAAGGATGGACGGTGCAGATTTCTCATAAACATTATTGTGGACCCCATATGTGATGCATGTACACCATGCATATAAACTCAAGCCGTGCACCGGACGGCTGAAGTCGGTCAGCGCGTGCGCTGACCGACTCCTTCTCTCTCTCAAACTCAAAACGCGTACAGCGTTACACCGTCGGATCGTTGGATCGAGTTGTGGGTCCACGACGTCCATCAAACCATCAATCCGGATCGTCCATCAGAGTCCAGGGAAGCTTCTCAACATTGCCTAGGTGGCAAAAAATTCAAATGAAAGCATAGATCAGATCCAAACCTTTCAAACGCAGGATGGACGACAAGACAGAAAGCTCTGTGGGGCCCACCGATCACGGCTGTGAAAATTTGTACTTCGAGTCCTTCTACGACTCTGCCACCGATTCCAGCCATCCAGCAGCTATAAAAGGGGAGTTTTGGACATGAGAAATTCATTGAGAAATTCAGAACCAGGGAGGATCTCCAGATCTATAGCAAGGGAGAGAAGAAAGAGAAGAAAGAGAAGAAAGAAGAGAGAAAAATTGGTTTGAAATTCCTTTTATGAATTTTTATCTTTATTTATCCATCTGTTTAATGGAATTTATGGGTCACTAATCTCTCAGCTAGGGCTGAGATGAAACCCCAAATTTGAACACCTTTTGTTCTATGTTAATTTTACTTTAATTAGATTGGTTTGTTTCTTCCCCTAGTGTGCTTGATTGTTTTAAATTCTATACTTCTCCATCTATGAACTTTTGAGTCTATGGATGGATGTGGTCTGGATGCTTATTCTAGGTGCTTGTATCTGATCATGAACAGGTTCCTGTAGAGGAAGAAACAGGGTGCTTTACTGAACTGCATATTCCATATGTCCCATTTGGACATGGTATATGTTATTCATGGCATTGCTTGAAGGAATTAGACAATCTGTATGCCCGATTAAGGACACAGATTGTGCTTTCTCTAGATAAGTGGATTAATCTAATTTAAGGTGAATTAACAGACAAAACAAAGGTTAGGATAATTAGGGGTGGATTCGAAAGTCCTAGTGCTCTCTCTGATTGAATTTTCTTCCTTATTCTCAATAGTTATTTTCCATAGATTTGTGTTAGCCATTTGATCTTTTATTTGTTGAATTAGTTAAGGAGAATCGTGAATTTGAATTGTGACGACCAGTCCCTGTGGATTCGACCTCGGTCTTACTGAGTTATTACTACATCACAACCCTATACTTGGGGAGTGAACACATCACCTTTCACCCATTCCCAAGCAACCCCGAAGTCAAAAAGTTCTTACACAAGCCCATACTTTTCTTACACCAAGCAACCCCAAAGTCAAAAGTTTCTTACACACCCATCACTCTCCCTCTCTCTTTCTTTACAACCCTCTCTTTCTCTCATTCTCAAACTCACTTTCCCAAGCTAGAGAAAAACCACACGTCCAAGCATTTTCCCAAACCTCCAAGAGAACTTTGTGTGTGGCCCATTTCCTACCCTCTCATCTTCCATCTCAACCATCCAAACTTCATCATCCCCCGTTGAAATCGAAGCTTAGGCGGCTACCTTTCCAACGAACTA
The DNA here is from genome assembly GCA_021015155.1 of Magnolia officinalis. Classification (NCBI taxonomy): domain Eukaryota; kingdom Viridiplantae; phylum Streptophyta; class Magnoliopsida; order Magnoliales; family Magnoliaceae; genus Magnolia; species Magnolia officinalis. The sequence continues at coordinate 25,272,832 of JAJHSJ010000009.1, forward strand.
AGAAGTAGAAGACGGTGGGTGATCTTGATCCCACATTTACATTTTTTGTGATTAAAGGGCCACATGTAGTGGGACCCACCTTGATGTATATTTTATATCAAAGAGGGGCCCATAGTGGCGGGGCCCCTCCATCACCTCCGACATCATCGATACTTCTTTCTCTCTCTCTCTCTCTATGATTATCGCCCACCTAATGTGTGTATATCATTCATGCCATCTACTGGTGGACCCCATCTATGTGGGACACACCATGATGTTTATTGTTCACTCCCCAAGTATAGGGTTGTGATGTAGTAATAATCTCGGTAAGACCGAGGTCGAATCCACAGGGACTGAAACCTGTACGTAATCTGAAACTAACTAGAATTAGAACTGGAATAAGATGTAATCTAAATTGAGTGAATATGAGTAACAATGGTGGAATAATGAACTTAATTATAAAGAATTCAAAGGAAGGAGACTAGGGATTCAGAAGATCCACTTGTAGAGATTAGGGAGATCTACGGTCGATTTGTGAACTCAACTGGACTTCGAGTCCCATCTTCATCCAGTTGGAAAATATAACCTGAAAATCAATTCTGAACTTCTTTTGATCTAGTTTTCAAGAGATCAGACAGGTGTAAATTAGAATGGATTCCATCACAAGACCATGCCCATGAGACAAAGCCAACAACAGAATTAAACCAATTCACAGCCAATTTGAGTGATGTATGAATGTCAAGAAGAATTCCATCATTCCACCATGTCCAAGGGGCGATAGTGAACAACAGGGTGTCCTGGCATCATTATCACGAAAAGGAAAAAGGAAATACTCAAGCCATTGCAGATCTATTGTAATGTCAGTCACAACAAACCATTAAAAAAACTAACCGCATTCCTTAAAATCAAACCAAGATCAACATCAATTCAATCATGAATCCGGGCCGTAGAAATCACCCATCACGCCACAAGCTTCACCTCTTAGCCCTAGCTAAGAGGTTAGTTTACCACAGACATGATCAACTAATTCTAAAAAGAAAAGAAAAGAAAACAGAAAAAAAAAACTAAAAAGTTCTTCCTCACGTTCCCTGTCTCGTTCTCTCTCTCTCTCTCTCTTCACGTCCTAAAAAAGCTCTCCTCTCCTTTCTTCCTTTCTTTCTTTTATAGGCATAGGAGAGTCAGTGTTCGGGCTGTGGAGACGTGCGTAAGAGGCTGGACCTTCCGCGAAGGACTCTGTGCAATTGCGTAACAGGAATGGAAGTTGCTGTTTTTCATACGAAATCCTTCCTGCGCACAGTCAATTTGCGGCAGAACATGTGTCTCCGAGTAGGCCCTGAAAAAAAAAAATCCACTCCGTCCACCGTGTTCCCCTCGAAATTTAGGTCGGGAAAGGACGGTTTTGGTTCGGTTTTGGTGTGGACCACGGGTTTCCTATTCAGGCACCGTCCGACATTTAAACGGCTGAGATCCAATTTCCTCTGTCTTGTTCAAATTCCGTCAGTTAGGCCTTAGTGATATGGGCCGTAGAAGTCTGATGGACGGTCCAGATTGGATTGTTGATGTATGGTGGTGGCCCACAACAGAGGCCGCAAGTCTCTGTTAAAAAAAACGAAAACGGCAACTGCCGTTTTTTTTTGAATTTGAATGGAAGAGTCGGTCAGCGCATGCTGACCGACTTTAGGATGTTTTTGTGCACATCCGGTGCACCTGTGCAGGTGTACACAGCAGTCGCAGTGGGGTCCACAGTATTATAGCGTTAGACATCTGCGCCGTCCATCTGCTGTATCATCTTCTTTAAGGGGCTGAGACCAAAGTTGAAGCATATCCAACTATCAGGCGGGTCCCAAATCAGGGATATGGGGGCTGATCTGTTCATTGAGCCACCTTCAGGAGGATCCAATGGATGAAATTTTACACGTACGGTTAATTTATGGCCCCAAAGCCATGTATGAAGTTTCAAACCAATCGGATGACGGCAACCCTATGATCTTGAATCTTGGACAACTTTTGGGCCTCTTTAATGTGAACGACTTGATTTTCTCAGATCTCTGTCATGTAAATCCGTCGATCTTGGTCCCCTGGAGTCCGTCCGTAGCCTTGGTGACATCGGAGCATTAAATCTACGCTTTTAGCCTCCTATTTCAATCCAAGCTTGTAAATACGTCCTACATCACAAACACGATTAAACAGGCCATCAAACAGTATCATATTCGTAAAATCCGGTAATTGCTGGGGTCTGATATGCAATATTTGACCCTCAACATTTATATGTCATCCCAACCATCCATAGGGGGGCCCACCTTGATGTGGCTAATAGTGGGGGTGGCTGCCAATGAAGTGTGATCTGACGTGGGCCCACCCAACTCCATAGCTCAGGTGGCAGACCGAGTGAAAGATGCCTCGTTTCAACACTGAAGGTCTTGGTATCGATCCCTGTGGAGGTGGCTAACATGGAGTATGTGTACTGACATAGGTGTGGACAGGTGTGGGGTGCACCAACAGTGAAATGTGGACTAACGTGAAGGTGTGCTAACAGTGAGTGAGTGTGCTGACGGTGGGGTCCATGGTACCTATCCACGCCGTCCACCCTTTTGATGGGCCACAACATGGTATATGTGCTTTATCCAGACCGTCCACCACCCTGGACGGTGGGGCCACGTCCATGTGGGGCCCTCCTTGACACACCCAACTCCATGGCTCAACTGGCAGACGAAGTGTAAGATACCTCGTTTCATGCTGAGGTCTTGACGTGATTCCTAGTGCGGGTGGCTACAGTGAAGTGTGTACTGTCATGGGTGTGTGCTGGCCGTGGGGTCCATGGGACCCATCCACGCCATTCATCCACTTGGAGTGGGGCACACCATCACATACGTGTGGTGTCCACCGTCCTTGGACAGTGGAACCCACCGCACGTGTGGGGCAACACCGTGATGTATGTTGTAGTCCAAGCCTTCCAAGGCCTGGACGTTAGATATGTATAATATATATTATATTATATTATATTATATATATTATATATTATATTATATTATATAATATATATTTATACACATGCTGAGGTGGTGGGCCCTACGTGGAACCCACCTCCCTCTCTTATGTGCAGTAACAGTTATATTTTTATATTATATATTTTATATACATGCATGACTTTTAATGCATAAAGCTGTTGTTGCAACTATAGTGTGTGTGTGTATATATATATATATATATATATATATATATATATATATATATATATATATATATATATATATATATATATATATATATATATATATATTATATTTCATATATATAGGAGAGTGGGCCCACCACCAAGTGATGTATACGGCAGCAAGCTCTGTGGGCCCCACCACCAGGTGCTCTATACGGCAGTAAGCTCTGTGGGTCCCATCTGTTTCACCCACACCGTCTATCTATGGGACCCACCATGGTGCATGTGTTGTATCCAAACCGTCCAACCATCTGTGAGATCATTTTAGGACATGGGGTAAATGAGTGAGATCCAGAGTTCAAGTAGACCCCACCAATTACAATAAATAGTAGGATACAGTGACATCCACCGTTTAAAACTTCTTAGGAGCCACGGTGGTTCCCACTCAAGTTAATAATTGTTTTCATTTCACCTATCTCTATGTTAACTTGTGAATAGGTCGGATCTCAAAAGGGTGGGCCCGATTTGATATACATGAGGCCCATCGGTGTGACCTATTTGATGTACGTGAAGCCTGTTGGTGTGGTCCATATAGTGTAGCCCATGTGATGTGGCTCGCTTGACATAAGAGGCCCATTGAGAAGTATTCGAGGCCCTGGTGCGAGGCCCACCTGTTGTGTATATTCGAGGCCCGATGTGATGTATGTTGGCCTGTATGACGAGGCCTATGTGACGTAAATGAGAGCCATCATGATTGTACATGAGGCCATGGGCCCACTATATGTTTAGCCGTATGTAGGTCACTCCTTGGGAGCAATGTTGGTTTGACATCCACATTGATGGGCAATGATGGTTAGATGTCCTCATTGTGACCTTCCCTTAGGCCTTGTTAGGCCCATTCTCTTCATAGGTTAACCTAAATAAGTGGGCCCCATTCGCTCTAGACGAATGACTTCATAATCGAGGCTGACACTGATTATCAACCCTGATTATCGACGCCGATTACCGATGCTGATTATCCGTACCGATTGTCGCGGCCGACACCGGTTATCGATATCAATTATGAGTATGTGACAACATAACATCATAATACATGCCCATACGCATCATCTGCATGTTTGTGATGAGACGAGTGATTAATCATAGTACATGCCATTGGGCAGATTGTTATGGGACTCCCTAGTAGAGGGAGATGCCCACATGAGCGCATAGTACCCGCATGATTGTTGTATGACTGGATTGCGTGATTCATGCATCTCACATTGTGTGACATGTATACTGTATGCCCTAGCGACATCAGGGCCATAGCCGCCACAGGCATATCGTGGTTGGCAAGATTGGATACCAAAAATCTTGTTCTATATGGGGTGCTATAGATATCCCTAGGTGAAAGTCCATAAATCCTTATGGTACCAAAATGTTGCTCCAACGTCTACACCGAATAGGTGCATGAGCGCCGAGTGTCAATTACCAAAAGGCCGCGCTTTCCACTATGTCGTGGTCGGTTAGAAGGGGGTGCAGCCTTACCCGCCAGAGAGGAGGGGGCAAAGCTAGGCTGAGTTTGACCAGCTCAAGGAATGGGTCCGCTATCGACGAGCCAAGCCCGATATTGGCAGGTGGATAATGAGGTCTCTTCCACTTACCTTATTGTGCGCGATAGGGCGGCAATCTGGTTTAGAGTGTACTAGACCCCGGTGATTTTACAGATTTGAGCTGTATTGATATGTGGACTTAGATGAGGATTTGTATGCTTGAGTTGCACCTTGCATCGCATGGCCTTAGTATGGCCAACATCATTCATGTCTTGCATCGCATAGCCTTAGTACGGCTAATGGTATTCATGGATTCACCAGCATGTTTCGCATTACTCTGATACTACATAACTGTATTACTACTTTGCGCACACACTTTCACCACCCTTTAAGCTTTCTATAAGCTTATACACAACCGTTGCATACAGGTGACGTTGGACCGCAGCAGCGTTGAGGCAGAGCACATAACCGATCATCTTGGAGCTTTTTGTCCATTATCATTGTATTTCTCTTTATGTTCATTGTACTTATAAAGTTTTTGATCATAGTGAAAATGTGATGGAGTTTTTGGTTGTTGTTTGTGGGTTATGCCTTTGGTTATGCTTATTACGAATTAAACTGATAATGAAAATCCTCATCGTAGCATCCTAGGATCGGAACCTGGCGAATGGGCGCTAGGAGCCGAGAATGGTTCTATGGAGGCTATCGGCGCTGGATTCGGTGATCGAGAATTTTGTGAGCCCAGTTTCTGAGTTCGGGGCGTGACACATTGGTTACTCACTCGGATTAGGGCTGAAAGTTGGGCGGGTTGAACCAGACAGACCCATGACCGACCCAACATTGGGTTGGTTGGGCTTGGGCAGGATGTATCGAGTCCGATCTCAAGCTTAGGCTATACAAACACCAACTCGATAAAACTTGGATCGGGCTCGGGTTGAGGTCTTGGGTTGCTCGACCCAACCCGAACCCGATCAATATATAAGTTACTTATAAATTATAATTGAGTGTGGATCGTATGTGTTGAAAACATAGGAAATTTCGGTGTTGTCGGGTCTCATTGGTCCACATCATTTCAGATGACTCAAGCTAACAAGAAATGCTGGATTTCTCTCTCCCAAATAGATTGTGTGCTACACACCACGACCTTTAAATAAGTAGTTGTAACACCCCGTACTTTTCAGTACTCGAGTGTTACCATGTAGATTAATTTAATATAAATATATAAATAATGCAACCTAAATATATACGCTATGAAGTGTATATATGTACTTTGTAAGGATTTAAAATTTCATGCTAAAATGATATGTGCGTATTTAATGTATATAAATATTTTGGGAATAATATTATATTAAATAAACATAAGGAATAATAATTGCAAAACATAAAATCAAACTACAAATAATAATGTAGCATTAAAGATCTTTTATAAGTATGTATACAAAAATCATTAGATACTTTAATGGAATTGTTTATTATTTAACTATATTATCGAATACAAATTTAATTCTTATTAAATAAAATATTGTACAATCTTCAACTCATTTATACGTATAACACGATATTGTATATTATGAATTATGTATATTAATGAATGTGTGAACAACAGCATGTAGTTAGTAGCATGTTAATATTAAGATTTTATATATATACATGTATGAGATTTTAAATATCTTAATTATAAATAATATACAAAAGAAATGAAACCACTATTCGTATTGGTCAGTAATATGTGATGAAAAGCGTTACAAATGCACCATTAGGACTTTTTAACCGTTGATGTCCAAATTCAGGACGATCTGATCGCCAATTCAACGGAAACCCTCAATTAGAGCTTATAGCTGAGAGTATGGCCCACCCAAACTTTGGATCTGCTCCATCCTTGGTCAGGGGCTTTGATTTGGCCCTGCAAATAGAATGGATGGAGTGGATTGATCAAAGACATCACGGTGGACCCCAGTTAATGGCGTGTGTGCATGGAGTTGGTGCAAACCCGCTGTGCACCGTACCACCTGGAGCGGTCAGAGCTCCCTTGACCCGTGGTTTCCGTAAGTAAAGGGACTTCCCTCTCTCTTTCTATTTGAAAACAGTCGGACGGACGTACGTCCGTTCTTTGATCACGGCCCACCATATGGTCCCCACCTTGACGATCCAAACCGTCCATCGTGTGCGTCCCTTAGCCCTGACTAAAACCCTAAAACCTCCACCTGCCGGGTGCACCTACATGCACTCGTGAGCTGGTGCAAAATGGACCCGGAAACACAACGTTTCCAAAAATGGAAACTGTTTCCACTCCATGTCGGTGATCCGTGTGAAGGGTCTCTAGCTAATCTCAGTCGTCCGTTTAAGAGACTCTCAGCCGTCCATTCTAACAGCAGTTTAGGGCTTCCACTTAAGGAAAAAACCAAAACTACCAGGTTTCGTAAAAACGGGCTGAGCTTAGGGCTATTGTAAAACCACTTCATCCGGACCATCCAGTTCTCATCCAATGGCCCTAGAGAGCTAGGGCTTTTCCATAAATAAGGAGGATCGAGTAGCCGTTGCTGCTCTCCACCTCTTTCTGTAGTTCAAGCGGAAACTGACCGTTTCCTTCTCCTTGCAAACCCATCGCCCAAAGCTCGATGAAGCTTCAAAAACCCATGACTGCAAGCTTTTATGAAGCTATTTAGACCATCCAATGCATCCGTTTCTAAGAAAAACACCCCATACTGAGATCTGCCATTGATGGCGGTCTTCTTCTCCACCAAGAAGCAATCGGATGCTGGTAGTTTTGGCTTTCTTCGGGCCTCGTCCATGCCTCGTGGGCCATGTCTAGTGTAGATGATAGCTCTGAGACAGCCCCATTTTCGGATCCCAGTCCGTAGGTAAAACCGGATGGTGTGTGTGAGTTTCTTTTGTGAAGTCAGGTTCGGTTAACTCGTTGATTTGCCCAACTGCTAAAGCCTTTGCGAGTTGCTGGACTGTCCGAGTCCATATTCATTGAGTTGTGGGAGCGAAAAGAGAGAAGAAAAGGAAGAAGAAAAGAGAAGAAAGTGAGAGGGAGAATGGGTGCACCGTTGCACCAGGCGACCTACAACGAGCCAGGTCTGGGTTGGGCCTATTCCATTCAGGTTGGGCCTAGTTCTAATGTTGCTGGGCTTCAAAGAAATAAGAGAAAGAAAGAGAGAGGGTTTGAGAGAGAGTGTGTGTGTGTGTACAACGTCGACGCTTCCTAACTCATGGGCTGTTGTCGAGTTTACTCGCTGCCTGCTGTCCAACTCATGCTTATCCAACCATCATGGTGTGAAGAGGACGATCTGAGCTGCTACAGTGGAGTTGAATGAGGACTGTCCCAGCAGATACACGGGTGGCACGATTGTCCAGTGAAGTTTTGGGCTGAGTCGAGTCCGAACTCAGTCCAGGAACTAGCTCCAGTGGAAGTGTTGTTCTCACGGCTCATGGGCCCCACCATCTATACAGTGGGCCGGACTCTGGTCCAACTCTGTGGGTCGAAATCAGCCTTGGTTGGGCTGTAATTTGGACCATGGGCAGCCCCTATCATGGACCACGTTTTGGGTTGGAAACGAACGTCCACTGGGCCAAGAAATAGGCTCTCACCAGTTCCATTTTGGGGCTGCAAAAAGTCCCAGCAGATGGGTCCTTATCCAAGTTGAAAACGGGCCTATACAGGGCCGTATGTGGGAGGTGAAAACTAGACTTTTTGCCGGGCCGAACCAGCCAACCACCTAGGCCACAATCGGAGCTAGATGTAGGCCAGAATGTGGGTTGTGAATGCCTTCCACACAGGCCTAGAGTCTAGCCGAGAACATCCTTCATGACGGGCCCAAATTTGGGCCGAATGTAGCCCACAACCTAAGCTGGAATCTGGACCCAAGCCCAGCCTCAATCTCGGGCCACGCCCAATCAAAATCCTAGCGGGCCTCACATAAAACAATATCGGTGGGCTACACCATGTAAAGCTCAAATGGGCCGCACCATGTAATGCATGTCGGGCCACATTCAGTTGGAAATAGCCCCATTAGGCCGTGATAGGTTGGGCCTGGGGCGGCCTAACCTAGGCCCCAGTAATTGGGTCATGATTGGTGGGCCTGTCAACCTTGAATTGGGCCCATGTCCCCTTAATCATCAAGTCGTCACTAGCCCTATTCGTCCCAAAGGCAGAAATGCCTTCTAACCCAAGCTACTATATTGGAAATGACATTAGGGAGCTACTTACACGATGTCAGGCAACAAGGTACTCGCGATCACTCAAACTGAGGAAAGAACTACGACGTTTAGGTGATGATTCTTCCCCTTGAGCTTTCCATCTTCTCATTAGCTTAAGTTATAGTTTTTATTTAAATTCATAATTGATATCTCCCTTTATAATCACATGTTTTAGCTGGTGGAAATTGAATTGTTGTTTTACATGCTTTATGATTATCCTATATAATTGTTCATGCTTGTGGATTATTTATGGATTGCTTACGGAACTTAAACTGGTACATTAGTGGGAAATTTCTACATATGAATGTACACCCATACTTGGGATGTAACTTGACTAGTTGTGATCGTAATGGACATTTGACTCGGTGGTTATTCAGTGATGGTCTAGATGGATCATTGATGTGGGCCTACCATCCAGGGTTGTTGTACCCGATGTTTTTAAGGATGGTCTTTATCGTATGGTTTTGATATTCGCCCTATGTGGCATATTTTGATACTCGCCCTACGTGATTTTATTTTATATTTTTCGTACATGGGTTCGATGTTTTATACTGTGCAACCATGCGATGGTAAGCCCCACATACTGTAATATGATTGGCCACTAGTCGATAGGTTTCCATTAAACATCCTAAGGTGGTAGCCTCATGGGCCAGGGATGGTAGTCATGGGATACTATGCCCGAGCCATCGGCCTATGCTAGGTCATGTGCTCCCCGTAGTGACCGTGAGCTTACTTAAATTGGCTGATTGTAAATGGACTAATAATGACTTGGGTAATCATGCATGCATGACATATTACGATGACTTGGATCACTCTGTCCTGCGATTACGCTGAATGTTGCGCTTATGACCAGTCATTCGATTTATGATGATGACCTGGATCTTCATACCCTGCGATTACGCTGAATGTTGCGCTGATGACCAATCACATCACCTGTCTGGATGTTTTACCCGGGGCACAGACCGTCTGGATGTTTTACCCGGGTCGATGATTGCATGGTGACCCGACTGGATGATGTTTCCCAGGTTCGATAATCGCACAGATGAGCATCCCCAAGGCGATGTTTGCATTCACACATCCATGCATCTAATAAGATCGCATTTACTATATTTTGGTTGTCTAGATGTTTTATAACTATGCTTACCTAATGTGGTGGTGTGTAATCTTGAGGGGAGTTCACACTAAGTTGGCCACTCATCCATCAAATAAATATAACCGTACAGGTAGCACAGGTGGCCCTGATGTTGTTCACATTCATATTGGTGAGGAGCAGGCTATGGTTGACAAGGGTGCATGATTATATTTGCTAAGAGTTATTACAGGATTTCACTGCTCAAGATTGTTGCAAATTTACTTTGTTTCACATGTAATGTTATTTCATTTTGTGTTTATAAGAATGGAGACATTGGTTTGTATAAGTCATTACGAGCAACCTCTTGTATATTCTAAATGAAATTTGGAATTTCCCTTTTATGCTTACTTGTCTATTATACGCTCATCTACTTACTCTGATGAAAGATAAAATAAAAAAATAATTATATCTGACCATCCTTTAAGGTTAACACTCGGGTTTTTGGGAAACGGGTCGTGTACTCGGGTCCTTAAAATTCGGAGCGTTACAGTAGTTGTCCTATATTTTAGCTTGTTTGTTTAGAATAAATGAAGTTCTTTAGTATAAATAACTACATATATAATTAATAAAATCATAGATATAAAAAATAAGACGTGTATTGAAATATAATAAACTAATGCAATCATTAAAATATTAGCATGTATCAACTTGACCAACCCAACCGAACCCGCTTAGGTTGGGCTTGGGTTGAGAATTCCCAACCCGAGGTTGGGTTGGGTTGGGTTAAGTTGAGGTACGAGAACCTTGGGTTGGGCTAGAGTTGAGCACCAACCCGACCCAACCCGCTCGACTTTCAGCCCTAACTCGGATGTGATCTTGTGCTTATGGCTTATTCGAGACATGGAATTTCATTATTTTTGGGCAAAGTATATATTTCAACGCAGGGGAGGAGGGATTTCAAATCCCTTGGTTTGTTTGATACCATAAAGTAATTAGGGATTTCAAATCCAGGGGGTTTAAAATCCAAGGTAAAAGTTTGGATTATATCAAAAATCCTTCCAAGTATTGCATGTGTAACTAACATGTCTGTCACTAAGCTATTAATCTATTGGGCACATAGCCCACTGATGAAATCCCAAAGCAACTAAATTATCAATTGCATCACTATAATTACTTTAAATGATGATATGCACCGTCCAAAAATTGTCCATGTAAATCAATGGTTAAAATTCATTGGTTACTCACTCAGATGTGAGCTTGTGCTTGTGGCCTATTCAACACTTGGAATTTCATTATTTTCAGGCAAAGTATATATTTTAACGGGGAGGGGGAGGGGGAGGGGGGATTTCAAATCCCCTGGTATGTTTGACACCTTAAAGCAATCAGGGATTTCAAATCCCTTGATGATATCCCAAAACAATTAAATTATCAATTGCATCACTATAATTACTTTAATACGATGATATGCGTCGTCCAAAAATTGCCAATGTAAATCAATAGTTAAAATTCATTAGTTAGTCACTTGGATGTGATCTTGTGCTTGTGGCCTATCCGAAACTAAGAATTTCATTATTTTCATGCAAAATATATATTTCAGTGGACTTTTTTTTTTTTTTTTTTGTTAGTACACACCCATGTCAGTACACACACTCCAATGGGCATATTATAACCATTGCGTCAAACAATACATACCTACATTAATTAGAGATATTAAAGTTGACAATATACCATGTATAACTACTTTTGGATTAGAGAGGATTCTGAATCCTGGATCTCAAACACAACAGGAGGATTTCAAATCGAAGGGGTTCCAAATCCACTCTCCCAAACAGGGCCTTAATGTTTGTAGGCATAACAACTATAAATAAATATGATCAATTCATAACAAAAATGGTAATTTAAGAAGGTCCCCAGATGTAAATAGAAAAAAAAATGAAAGAAAGAAAGAAAAAAGACATCTTAGGAGATGTGATGAGGACTTAATATGAAGGAATTCGGTGCAGATCAATGACTACTGTATCCTTAGCAAGAGAATTTAGTTTAAATGGTTGCTAGGGTAAGAGAACCTATATCTACTATTGGGATTGTTCAACTGAGAGATACATTCACAAACGTATGATGGAGCCCACGCACAACTTCTATCAACTTTGTATTGATGTGGGTGTTGCAATGGTTGTTTATGTCATTGGAAATTTCTACTTTGATAAGTAGTTTTTTTTTTTTTTTTTTTAAACACGCACACACACCCCCACACACTCACCCCACACCATACACACCCCACACACATGCCGTGGGATTTCACCACCGTGGGTACTCGAACCCTTGACCAAGTGTTGAAACTCCAGGGAGTCTACCACCTGGGTAAGAGTAAGGACCCCTTTGATGATTAGTAGTTATTATAGATTGTTTGCATGTTAAACCTTGAGGTCATGTGGTACCATGGACTTTGGGGGATTTTAAATCCCCTCATATGTTTGCACATAAAGTAATTGGGGTTTTAAAATCAAAGCTAAGATGATGTCTAAAATCCTTCCAAGAGACGCATGTGTGTTACAAGGATACTAATCTATTAGGCACATGACCAACTGATGATATCCAAAAATAGTTAGATTATCATTTGCATCACTAAAATTACTTCAATAGGATGATATGCACCATCCGAACATTGTCCATGTAAATCAACAATTAAAAATTGCTGATTAGTCACTCAAATGTGATCCTATGCTTATGGCCATTTCAGACTTCAAATTTCTTTATTTTTTTGCCAAAGTATGTATTCCAAAGGGCTTATTACAATCATGCCACAAACATTGCATAAGTATGCTCAGGGATATTAAAATTAATTTAATAATTAAATTCAAATCCCTATAAATATATCATGCAAAAGTTGATTAAAAGGAATGATGAATTCAGGGCTGCCAAACACAACTGCGGAATTCTAAATCCAGGTATTTCAAATCCACGATGCCAAACAAGGATGTTTGGGATATTCTCCTTCAAAGATGATTCAACGGTTAAGTAGTCTCGATTAGTGATACACGGACGTTGCGTATGAGAGTTGAAATCCCACGTGCACTGTGCAAAGATGTCGGTCACGCATCTGGTACGTAGTGTAGAAGATCTGAGTATTTGCTCATTTTCAAGTCTTGCAAGTGGGCCCACGATCCAGTAATCTGGACCATTGTTTTATTTCATCCTGCTATGGATGTTTAATTTCACAAAAATCTCACGAAATGTTGGACTTCTTTCCTGTTGATTGTGGACCCATCCTTCTATTCTCTTCATATCCGTCTATTTCTAGGCCAAAAATCATATGGTTAATAATTATTCCATCATGTATTCTTTTTGGTCACTGTCCACCATTGGTGGGACAGAATATACCAGCGATCTGGATTATGAAGAGTGGGCCCCACTAGTAATAAAAAAAAACCCGCGTATATTGTGCAGAGCGACAGGACGCGTATCGTATAATACTAGCACTCCCTCAACTTCGTTTCGCCCGTCGCCACTCAGGGATCAGTGTACGTCTCCAGACAGTGGGACCCACATTCCGAGACGGTCCAATGACTTGAGCCGTCCATATTTTCTTTACTACTATGAATGCGCTATCTTCCCGAAATCAAGCGTTAGACAGGATTCTTGCCTCTGATTTTTAGTGTTGAATTTGAGCCTTCAAAATTCTTCTTTTAATTGTTCTAAATTCATCTATATAAAGTATTGGTAAAATTCATCCGTTCAGATTAATTTTGTGGACCATGTAGCATAGATTCCACAATATGGACGGTTCTGATCATCAGAATGCTCAAAATGTGGGCCCCGGTTCGGGCGACACACGCTGGAACCTCAGTCGCGACAGAGTCAAAACGTAATCATTCTCCCAGGGAAGAGTCCAAGTCTCCACTCCATTTTCAAATATCGAACCGGGGAAAAAGACTCCTTTTCCTCGATAGACGCCTGGCAGTGCTAAAATACGCGGCCGGCATTTGACGGTATCGATCGCTTAACCTGCGCACCTGGTTCCCAGCAATGGCCAGGTATTCATCTCTCTCCTTCTCAAATCGAATTTAATCGTATCTCTTTTGACCATTCTTCAACTCCCGTGACTTCCATTTACCATCCATTAAAATTTCAAAACCTTGTTGGCTCAAGATGATCTGAGCCACCCAAAAGAATGGAGGTGGGACACTCTTAAAGTCCATAAGAAGATGATGCACTTGAGCTCTTCATCTTAGGACTGGATCCTTTAGCTTTTATTCTTCATTGTGGATTTTGTATACTACAGAGTATGGCGCAAGAATATAGGTGTTACACAGCTGTTTGTAGGTGATCCCCACCTCTCCGGTAGATGGGTCCTGCCATGATGGTCGTGCTTGTGTGTATCGTTACAAGTTTGGATTCGATAAAGAAAATGTGGAGGCAATTAGGCATGTGTGGGGATTTTTTTTGTGTGTGTGTGTGTGTGTTGTGTGTGTGTGTGTGTGTGTGTGTGTGTGTGATTTTTATGGCGAAAGATTAATGGCTAAAAAGTTTCTTGAATTATTTGGGTCTTTTAAACCGCCGAGTGATTTATGCATTATTCATTAATAGTTTGCATAATATTCATTAATTTTGGAATTATCGAGGGAAATTTCATTCTTGTGAAAAATCTGCGAATAACTACTTAGGTGCTTACTAAGGTTGGGAAATTTCGTTACACTTGTGTGATTCTTTGAATGGTTATGACTGTCTTGAGGGATTTTGTTGGGTTGTAATTGTGACCAAGTAACCAGGAGTAGGTCTTCTTGATGAGATGGTGGTTAGTATAATGTGGGGTTCTCCTGATGGAATGTGTTCATTGCGATGCTTGGTTATGAGAATGAATAGAGAGATATTTTTTCGAGGTGTATCTTTTGAGAAATTCAAATAGGCGTCTAGTTTTTTTTGAAGTATGCACTCGAGCCCTAGTCCTTAGTGTTGAAACTCACTCTTGTTTACCATTGATTCATAGGCTCGAACCCAATCAATTGTGTTTGCTGCTAAGACTAAATATGAGAGCAACGCAAATTCCATGAAGATGGTTGCCATTGAGAAATGGTGGTCATGTGTTTCCATATCAAACATGGGCTACCCATTTTTTAAAATTTTAATTGAGTGGAAAATGACCCAATTTAGATCCAACAGCTTGCAATTTGTCCTTTTAGTTGTAGGACATCAAGCACATCGACAACATTTCAGCATTTTGATGTTCCTCATATCTTGCCATACATTGAGATTACTTTTATGACCTAGAGCATATTGTATTGGTCAAGCCTTTCCTATGTAACATGTGCCTTTAAGGGACACTAGGGGGTATTGCATGTGGAGAGAGTAGGGGAGAGAGAAAAACAAGAGAGAGACTTGAGGAAAACGTTGCAGCTATATGCACTACATGTTGCATGTAGAGAGAGAAAGTGAAGGGTTTTGACAGTGGGTGGCCCATGGACACTTTTTCTTGGTGTTATGACCCACTTGATCTTTAAATTTGCCTTGTTTTTTGGGCTAGCATCCTAACACAAGTTAGCACAATGGATGTACGATGTGGATGTTATATATTGTCATTATGGTGGGCCTTATTGAGCCTTTCTTCCATGGTCCCCCCTGCTACCATGCTTAGTGCGTGCTACACGCAAAGAGGAAGACAAGTGGGAGTGGGTTACTATCATTAAATTGAAAAGAAAAAAGTAACCCTTAGTTGAAGGGCTTGCCATACCTGAAGACTACATAACGCTCCTCCCCATGACTAATTGTAGGGATAAAATTGGTGAAATACTACTGGCATTCTATATAGCATAGATATGCTAACAACTCGGCAACTTGTTATCTTGGGTGTTGTCTCATCATCATCATCATCATCATCATCATCATCTCCTAGATGGGGTTGGCTACATGAATCTGTTTATGCCATTCCACTCCATCAAGGGCCAATCTTGGGTGTGGTTTGTGAATTAAAAAAATTTGGGTTATCATTGATGGTTTCTTTTTTAATGATAATAATGACAGCTGATTTCAGTAGAGAGTAAGGGCCGAAGATTTTCTTCAAGATGGATCAAAATTATCTCTTGCACCACATTGGTGCGAAAATCTCTCAAATTGTTAACCATAACATAATAAAACTACATGACTAACAACTCTAGGTTGGCTTCTGTGGCCATAAGGTGTGACTAACAACTACATGATACCGCATGTGATATGTTAAGAATCTACTGAACCTTAATGCGTATGCTCCTTGGAACAATATACAATAATTGTGCTACATCTCCATGACCTACAAAAATGTCAATTGCATGTAAATTGCTTTAGAAAAACTATGTTTACTAGGATGTTTTGCTGTTTTGTCTATGTGGAAAAAGTTTACGAACTAAAGGTTCGTGTTCAGAGGTTTTGATACATTGGGGATTTAAGAGGGTTTTGGTTATTGCAGAGGCTTCCCAATCCCCATGACTAGTGTCAAGAAAAAAGAAACCCTTCTCGAAAACTATTAATATGACTAAAGAAATGGGATGTCAACACTAAACTATTGTGAGGAAGTCAGTCATGAAGTATCAATCAATGCTAACTATACTT
This sequence comes from Magnolia officinalis, assembly GCA_021015155.1. Taxonomy (NCBI): domain Eukaryota; kingdom Viridiplantae; phylum Streptophyta; class Magnoliopsida; order Magnoliales; family Magnoliaceae; genus Magnolia; species Magnolia officinalis. Next base: position 25,289,354 of record JAJHSJ010000009.1, read on the forward strand.
GGGCCATGTATTAAAATGGTATTCTTGCTGGATGGATCTCACAGTATGTAGAAAGCTTCCCGGAAGATGGTCGGAATTGAACTTTCTCAGGGTGTTAGGAAGATTTGGGGAGGTGAAGGAGGTTGTTATTCACCGGATTAGGGGGTTGGCGGTAATTCGAGGATTCACATTTGTTCATATAGAGAGGCTATATGAGGTGGATCAAATCCTTGCTGTGCAAAACGAAAATCGTTTTGGCAGTAGATGATTGTCAGTTCAAAGGGAAACATACAATCTGAAGGTGGTGAATCGAGCGTCTCTGTAGAAGGAGGTTTGGAGAGAGAAGGGAAATGCAAAACTAGGGAAGAAAGATGGGAGGACCTCCGTTAGGTTAGCAAAGGGGAGAAGAGTGAAGGGTTCTCTAGATCCGTTTAGGATGTGGTAGCAGAGAACCCCCTAGTCAATGACCATGGAAGATGTCTCCAGGGAGGGGGGTCAATCACATCTGACAAAGGGTAGTGGGTTTGGAGAGAGATGGTGACTGGTGGTCCTGTTGTGAGGGTCCATCCAAAGGTGGTAGAGAGTGCTTGGAAGGAGTTTCAATGGAGTTTGGTGGCGTTGATAAGGGCCGGAGCATTGATCATGGAGATGGGAGAATGACTTGCACAAAATTGCGGTTTGGAGGAAGAAGATAGGGTTCTGAAGCATCTTAGTGAGTTTGAGATGTGAATTTTGTTGCGGCTATAGGTGAATCTCGACAACATTCTTGCGTGCAATCTCTTTAGGGATTGCTCGGTGTTATCGATCTGTAGATGGGCGGAGTCGTCAGTGTTCGTGTGGGAGGATGCTTGGTTCCAGATTTTGGGTGCTTTATGGATTTTTCGATGTTATCAATCTGTTGATGGGTTGAGCGGTCGGTGTTCGGATGGGAGGACAATTGGTTCCAGATTTGGAACCTTCCACTGGAGTTCTCGATCTAGGAAGTCTTCATGGTGGTGGGATCTTGCATCGGGGAGGTAATCGCCTATCGACCTAGACACGGAAGGATGTGAAGAGCTCCAAATTGCTAGAATCTGTATAAGGAAGAAGCAGGTGTTGCCATGTCGATGCCCGAGAAGATCCCATTGTTGTAGGTTAGGAAAAAAGGTTTTTGTAAGTGGTGAGGGAAGCAAAGGGAAGCGAGAATAGACTGTTGCAAAAAGGAAGGTTGGGTTAGACAAAACAATGCAGGAGCATGGAGGTAGAGTTGCAAGTGGGTGGGGACGAGGTTGAGAAATCGCCACACGTTCGGTTCGCTGTTCAAGTTAGAGGAGATGTTGAGGAAAGGATGTCCACATATGCTACACGGGGAGTAGGTGGTGATGTAGGCATTAAGAGGGCTCCATGCATCTCGTTAGTTGTTTGAGACAGAGAGGTGTATGAGAGGACAAACACGTGTGAGGTGTAGAGGGTATGTGGCGAGGAAGCGAATGCGAGCTTGACTCGCAATTTGCATAGAGTTGGTCGTCTAGGTTGTCGAAGTGTCTTAGGCACATGTGCTTGATTCAGCCCGTGCAGAGTTTCCTAGCTGCGATACACGTGTGGGAGATATGCTTAGTTGCTAGCTTGCTGCACGTGTGAGATAGATTCCTTTTTATCTATAGTGGTCGATGATTTGCTCTCACTCGACAAGCGTGCCAATATGGATAGTAGCAATAGGGAGAGAAAGGTTCGGTTCAATTTCCGATGTACTACTCGCCTTATGCGCCCAAGCTTGGAGGTAGGTAGACCTGGATTCCTGAAGTGAAAACCTATCCTCAGATAGGTCATCATGATATATGAAGAGAGTTGGAAGATCAGTCTCTACGTTTGGAGGACCAAGGTCATGGTGTCGACCAAGGCGGTAAGGTGGTTGAAGCTTGGGCATCAAGGGAAATGCAGTGTAGTTGCGAGCTGCTATCAGATGCTTTGGGCATCCCACCTTCACAAGCGTCCACTGACATTAGAGAGGAGAATGGTAGCGAGAAGTGGTTAATGTTATGTGAGAATTTGTCACCAGTTAGGGGGGAGGGGGTCACATATCCATGGCTCGGGGTATGCGGTGGAGTAAGGAGGCTATCGTTCTTGTCGGTAAGATGATGGGTGTCTCCTTCAGAGATTGCAAGGTAAACTTTATTGCTCTGTTCCAGTTTGTGGAAGAAAGGGGGATTTAAAAATCTTAGGCGGTCCATTACAGGCAAATCCACAAATCATCCAAGGGGAGGAGAGAGTTGGAAGGTCTTGAGAACAAAGCAAGAAGGGACAAAGTGTGATGCAGGACATGAAAATTAACTATGATATGCAAGATCTCAGGCTTTAGATCAAACTAATTCAGAAACATTCACATAAAATTTCTACATCCCACACAAAAGTTTAAACATTCAAGCAAAGGGAACCTGTGCGGGTCCAGGCCTACACATGTTAGGGCTGGATCAATAAAAATTATGAATCAAACAATACTCAAAGGGAAGTAAAACTCATCCACACATGCACATAAATAATTCCCCCAATCTAAGGCATTCGGAAATTTCAATTTAGAGAACCCTAAGGGCCTGTTTGGCTGGACCGATCCCACGGTATTAGGAGGGATGGGATCACGATATCTCGAGATATGCATGACGAGCCAAACAGACTCAGTGAACTTGTCTTGGGATATAAGCAATCCCATGGATCTTAAAACAATCCACTGACATCATCATCATTACCTTAAAATTGATCCCATCCCTTGGTTGGATGGATTGGAAGGTAAAATCCTGGGATATGCGGGGTGTGCCAAACAGACCCAGTGAACTTGTCCCGGGATATAGCAATCCCATGGATCTTAAAACAATCCACTGACACCACCATCATTACCTTAAAATCCATCCCATCCCTCCTAATCCCATGGGATTCGCCCGACCAAACAGGCTGTAAGGTTGAAGAAAAGGCATAAAATTGAGGATTTGAGTAATTTAGTGTTAGATTTACGGATTTTGGGTAAAAGCTGAGTGAAAGAGAGGAGAGAGACGAACCAGAGAAGTACCGCACCCGTGGGCAACAAAAATGGCCCAGACGCACGTGCGTGTGATCCCGACCGCACGTGTGTGGGGCCCACTATTCAGAAAAAGGTCACCTTGGCCCTGGCCGGCTAGGGATGGACTCCAAAACTCCCAAATCTCAGCTCGATCTGATGCACGGTTTGTGCGTGGTGCTCCGCCGAAGTTTCAGCCCTCCTGCAGGGCCAGATTCAAGAAATCTGCTGTAGATGGGGAAACACCTGCAAATATTGATGGATTTGTAGATGGAATGCTTGTAGGAAAAGAGAAGTATGGATGGTAGAAAGTGGGGGTGAATTGGGATAGATGTGGCTTCGCACCACGGTAGTTAACCCTTTGAAGAAGGGAGAGCTTCGTACCTAATTAGGTTTTCATAACTCGGAAAGGAGTAGGAAAATGCAGAAATTTTATTAATATTCATTAAATAAAAAAAACTACAAGGGGTGCCTATTTATAAGAAAACCCTATACTCCAAAACTCGCGCCATATGTGCAACGTATTACTCGGTGATGAAGTAAATCAAAATAAAAACTAATCAAAGAAATCGAAAGCGTCCATGATACTCTAAATAACGTTAATAAGCAAAACTTAAAATATGAGATTAATCTGACTAGTGGGCCACGATCATGAGATCCCATGATGGGCTTTATTTGACTACCGGGCCCACTCCAATGAACCAAAACTCAGTCTTTTAATTAGGAGGCCCTCCTTGGACGTCGTCATCGACTCAGATCGATGGTGGGGCCCTCCGTCTTCTTGCGTACGTGGTGTGTGGGGGGTGGGGGGGCTTGCATGTGCGCGAGATGTCCCCATCAACTCTCCCCGGCTGCAAAGGTTTCGCCATTGGCGAAACAAAACTCCTGAACCACTCTAAGATGTAAGGATCAAGTCTCTGAAGCTCCTCCTAGCGAGCCACGTACTGTCTAAAGCTGGACGTGACTTTCACTTGACCAAGAATTTCTGAAACCCGCCGTCCGACGTTGATATTATCTGATGGTCCAGAATATCCTCTATTTCTTCTCTAGGTGTGTTAAGGGTAGGTATGAGAGGTAGAGACTGGGAAGATGGGTCGGGACGGGTAGGTATGGGAGGTAGAGGCTGAGGCTGAGAAAATGGGTCTGGAAGGGTAGGTATGAGACGTAGTAGCTGGGAAGATGGGTCAGGACGGGTAGGTATGCGAGGTAGAGGCTGGGAAAATGGGTTGGGAACGGTAGGTATGAGACGTAGTGGCTGGGAAGATGGGTCGGGAGGGGTAGGTATGGGACGTAGTAGCTGGGAAGATGGGTCGGGAGGGGACCATGGGTCAAGGGAAAGGTCTGGGGAATCAGGATGGTTAGGTGATAGGCTGGAAAATGTATTAGTGGTCCCCTGAAATGTAACTAGATCTTCCACAATGAATGTGAAACTAATTCCCATGGAAGGTGGAAGATCTATCACATATGCATTGAGACCGTTTCGTTTTATAATTTTGAATGGTACAACGCTATGCGCGTGTAATTTACGAACGGCTCCCTGAGGGTACTGCTCTGGCCTGATGCGGATCATCACAGAGTCCCTTACATTGAATTCCTTGAAATGTTTATGTTGGCCCGTAGAAAGTATGTAATGTTCATTACTAGTCATGATCTTCTGCCTGATTTCTTGATGCCATGAATGAATGTGATGCGCAAAAGACTGTAGACTCTGACGGCCTATGGGACAACGACATAGGGACAAGATCAATAGGTTTCCTAGGTTTATAACCGGTAACGATTTCGCAAGGACTTATACATGTGGACCTATCGACAGAATTATTAAACGCAAACTCGGCTATAGGGAGTATGGTGTCCCGTGTTCTGGCGTGCCCCATATCCCTCACAGGGTGAAACTCATCTGATAGATCATCAGGAAAGACGTCATGAAACTCATCCACTACCGGAATGGCCTCAGTGGGTAACTCTACACTAGCCTTTGGTGCACTCTCTATAGTCACAAGGCCGTACATGTTGTACCACTCAAAATATTGGTCTTGATGTCCCTCACGGGGTGGGTGCACGGGTGCACGCCCATAACTGATTCCTTGGCCACCTCATTCATTGGTCTATCCTCTTGACAGTGTTTTAAATAGCAGTAGCATGATGCTTAGCACTCAGCCCTCTATAGCGTGTAGCGTAAATATGTAGCGTGCAGCGTAAGCTACATGATACTTCTGTTTTTTAATTTTAAAATAGGACAAATATAATAAATAGTGAAAAAAAAGGAAAAAAAATGCTTAAAAAATGATTCATTTGATCAATTATAAGCATGTTCAAAAAAGTTATTAGTTATCATTTATCAAAAGCCAATCCACATATATAAGCCAAATCAAATAATTATCACATCAACAACTTTCTAAGCAAACCACTCTAATTAATAATGTCTAATTGAAACCACAAGTCACAATTATGAAAAGAAATAAAAATCCCATAGGTTAAAAGTATCAAGTACAATACAAGTGTCACATTCCTCAATATTAGAAACAAAGAAAATGTGAAAAATAATAAAAAACTAAAACAGTAAAAAAATACATTGTATCTTGCACTACGGACGCTACGCACTACATAGCTGTAGCGTATGCTACAGGGGATTTACGCTATTTGGAACGCTACGTAGCGCTACGGCCACGCTATGCTACATAGCGTACGCTACCGCTACGCTACGGGCGCTATTTGAAACACTGCCTCCTGACCACCTGCCTGAGGTTGGACATCTTCCCCAATGGTGGGGTTTGTCCCGGCGGAGGCCTCTAGTTGGGTAATGCGCACATCAAGTTGGTCAAAACATTGGTTTATATGTTGTTCCCAGCGCTTACCCAAAGACTCAAACTGCTGGGACAGCTTGTTTAGTGACTCTTGCAATTGTTCCATGTTTAGTGTAGGTGCAAGCTAAAACCATGACCCGTACGTATGGGCACACAACTGCTAACTCAACCTAAGGACCTTCTACTACGACTATATGCGACTAAATGAGACTAAATGATCCTATGAGACTCTATATGAGGAAAACTACACAACGCTACTAAAATCCCACAATATAAGATTTATTTATTTTATTATTATTATTATTATTTTTTTAAGAAACCTAGTTTTTAAAAACGGAAAAGGAAAGTTTCTAAAAACAAATTAGGAAAGTTTCTAAAAAAAACAAATTAGGAAAGTTTCTAAAAACGAAAAAGGAAAGTTTTTAAAAACAAATTAGGAAAGTTTCTAAAAAGGCAACCTAGTTTCTAAGAAAAGAAAAAGGAAAGTTTCTAAAAATAGAAAGTAAGTTTCTAAAAAAGAAAAAGGAAAGTAAACTAGTTTCTAAAAAAAAGAAAAAGGAAAGGAAATTAGTTTCTAAAAACAGATTAAGAAAGTTTCAAAAAAATTAGTTTATAAAAACAGAAAAGGAAAGTTTCTAAACTTAGAAATAAAAAGCTAAGTTAATTTCTAAAATAATTCAAATAAGGGGATAACAGAAAATTTCAGCTTATGTCAGGGTTTATGGACCTCTAAACAGCCATATATGATGAGAATTGATGCGTAATAGACATAAACAACTAAACCCTAAACATGTAATGCATTCCCCAATAAGAACCCTAAGCTCTGATACCAAATTTGATGCAGGACATGAAAATTAACTATGATATGCAAGATCTCAGGCTTTAAATCAAATTAATTCAGAAACATTCACATAAAATTTCCACATCCCACACAAAAGTTCAAACATTCAAGCAAGGGGAATCTGTGCGGGTTTAGGCTTACACATGTTAGGGCTGGATGAATAAAAATTATGAACCAAACGATACTCAAAGGGAAGTAAAACTCATCCACATATGTACAAAAATAATTTCCCCAATCTATGGGATTCAGAAATTTCAATTCGGAGAACACTAAGGTTGAAGAAAAGGCATAAAATTGGGGATTTGAGTAATTTAGGGTTAGGTTTAAGGATTTTGGGTGAAAGCGGAGTGAAAGAGAGAAGAGAGACGAACCAGAAAAGTACCGCACGCGTGGACAACAAAAATGACCCAAATGCACGTGTGTGTGATCCCGGCTGCACGTGTGTGGGGCCTACTATTCAGAAAAAGGCCACGTGGCCCTGGTCGGCTAGGGATGGACTCCAAAACCCCCAAATCTCAGTTCAATCTGGTGCACGGTTTGTGCGTGGTGCTCCGTCAAAGTTTTAGCCCTCCTGCAGGGCCAGATTCCAGAAATCTGCTGTAGATCGGGAAACGCTTGCAAATATTGATGGATTTGTAGATGGAATGCTTATAGGAAAAGAGAAGTATGGATGGTAGAAAGTGGGGGCGAATCGGGATAGATGTGGCTTTGCACCACGGTAGTTAATCCTTCGAAGAAGGGAGGGCTTCGCACCCAATTAGGTTTTTATAACTCGGAAAGGAGCAAGAAAACGTAGAACTTTTATTAATCTTTATTGAATAAAAAAAACTATAAGGGGTGCCTATTTATAAGAAAACCCTATACCCCAAAACTCGCCCCATGTGCGCAACCTATTACTTGGCAATGAAGTAAACCAAAATAAAAACTAATCAAAGAAATCTAAAGCGTCCATGATACTCTAAATAACATTAATAAGCAAAATCTAAAATATTAGATTAATCCGACTAGTGGGCCACGATCATGAGATCCCATGATGGGCTTTACTTGACTACCAGACCCACTCCAACGAACCAAAACTCAGTCTTCTAATTAGGAGGCCCTCCCTGGACGTCGCCATCTATCCAGATCGATGGTGGGGACCTCCGTCTTCTTGTGTACGTGGGGGGGGGGGGGGGCGGGTCGCGAGATGTCCCCATCAAAGTGGTTATCTGATGAAGTTGATTAGCAAGAACATGAGGGGCTTTGGTAGTTCGCATAAGAGAATAGATTAGGGACTTGTGCAAGTGATTCAAGGCTTAACTAGTTACTCCTCAAGAAACTAGGCTGCAGTCATTAGATTAGAGGACTGTTGATTCTATTTGGGGTGGAAGATTTAAGAATTGGGTTGCTCTCGGCGTGGTGGGAACAATAGGAGAAATAATGGTGATATGGGACAAGGATGAGTGGTGGTGTGTCCAATTCTTTTCTTTGTGCTTCTAAAGGATTCACTTCAAGATTCATATGTGTATTCATAGCAGTTTACGGGCCGAACAATCCATGTCAACATTCTCAGTTCTTGGTAGAGTTAGACTCGTATCGGAATAGGTTCGGCTGCCAATGCCATGGGGGGTAGAGGGGGACTTCAATGTTGTTTGGTTCTCTATTGAGAAGCTGAATTGGGGGCCGTATCACTAGCAATTTGAGGAAGTTTTTGGATCGGGTCTATAGGAATGAGCTTGTGGATATTCTGTAAAGGGATGTCAAGTTTACTTTGACAAACGGGCAAGCAAGGATTGTTAAATCAAACCTGGATCAGTTTTTGGTCTCATTAGATTGGGTGGAAAAATTTCTTCTAGTGCAACAGAGAGGTCTCTCGAGACCTATTTCTGATCATTGCCCGATTACTTTAGAGGTGGGGGAGGAAGATTACGATCTGCGCCGTACATGCTTGCGTTGATGTGGTTAGAACTTAGAAGTAGAGGGATTCTCGAACTTGGTGAAGGAATGGTGGTCATCATTTACAGTAGAGGGACACATGCTTTACTTTATTTCAAAAACTTAAACTTCTTAAAGGAAAGATCAATTTGTGGAAGAAAGAGGTACTTAGGAATTGAGAGATAAGAGTCGGAAATGCTTCTTTGATATATTTAAGCTCTTGATATAAAGGAGGGGGTGGAGTAGTTGGAGGAGGAAAAATCTATGAGAGACAAGCTTTTCTTAGAATACAATAAGTGGTTGAAGGAAAAGGAAATTAAGTGGTGGAAATAATCTAAAGTAATGTGGCTCAAAGAGAGAGAAAAGAACATGAAAATTTTCCATGTCGTTGTTCGTGCTCGGACTGGGATTAATAATATCAATAGTGTGATGGTGGATAGGGTTAGGGTTGAGGAAAAATCTTAGGTGTATGACCATAGTTCAATTTTATAAGGATCTCCTTATTGGCGACAGGTGGGCGTGGCTGCGGTTCAATAACCTACAATTTAATCAAATTTCTGAACAGAAAGCCATGCTAATTAGAAAAGCCATTTTCTTAAGAGGAAATCAAGGCGACGACGGATGATTTAGGAGGAGAAAAGGCCTCGGGGCTGGATGGATTTTCCACGGCTTTCTTTCAGGTGTTCTGGGAGTTATTAAAGGGTGATTTGATAGACTTTATTATTGAATTCTTTGAAAATGGTTGTCTCGCATTGGAGCTAGGTGCATCATTTATAGCAATCATCCCAAAAAAGGAAGGTGTTGAAAGCCTTTAGGTCTATTAGTTTCATTGGGGGCACTTATAAAATGTTAGCTAAAATCTTGACATCCAAATTTCAGGTGGTTCTAATGAATGTTATATCCAAAGTTCAAGGTGTTTTTGTGGATGGAAGGCAAATTTCCATGTATGCATTGACTCGCGTCACAAGAAAGGGAAAAAGGCATAATTTGTAAGCTTGAAAACGTGTGCTTCTATGGAGTATGGTTCAACTTGGGCTAGCAATGGAACATGCTTGTGAAATAGGGATTGCTCTTTGGGATCTTCAACGATTGAATGAATAGTTTCAACTGATGGGGCTGGAACAAGTTCTTTAACTTGGTAATCAATAGTCTTTGAAGCTCTGCATCCGTGGGATCAACAATATCTCTAGTGTGAACAAGATCTACTGCTTCTTATGGGTATGCAATTGAAGAATATGGATATGAAATTGGATATGCAAGATATGGATATGAAATTGGATATGCTCGGACTGGACCGCATCTCGATTTGCACGTGGATAATCTACTAGTGGACCCCCAAGGGGTCGGTGGTTTAAAACTCAGTCGAATACATTGTTAACCGAAGTTGGTTACGGCCATGTGGATTGGGACTTTCTTTATTACATGTTGGGTAGGTTGGGATGCAGGGCAGAGATGGAGGTGGATGCAAGAGTGTGTTCGGTCAGCCAAGTTCTTAGTTTTTGTGAATGGGTCTTGTAAAGGCTTTTTCAAGGTGTCGAGAGGCCTCTAGTAGGAGGACCCGCTCTTTCCCTTTTTGTTTGTGGTGGTAGCGAAAGCTCTAAAGAAGATGTAGACAAAGGGTTAACTATGGGTATGGTATGCCAAAACGGTCCCGTAACGGTAACAATTATGTTACGTGTTACGGGACTGAAATGGCTGTTATTGAAAAAATGACCCATAATGGACCCATAACAGGTCCAAAACAGTTCTTAAAAAAAGGTTGTAATGTAACATTAATGGTGGTGGCCATAACTGTTATGGAATACCTTGGCTGTGGGGCTTATAAGTGAGTTTAGTGTGGAAAAAGTATAGTTCAAATATCTCATCTTCAGTTTGTGGATGAAACTATTCTATTTTGCGATTGGAAAGAGGCTAAGGTGGATAACTTGAGGAATATTTTTAGATGCTTTGAAGTGAAGTCGGGCTCAAAGGTGAACATCCTCAAAGCGAGATGTTGGGTGTTGGGATTTCTGAGGAGGTGGAGAAGCATGCGGAGATGTTTGGATGTCGTGCTGGGTCATTTCCTTCTTCATATCTTGGCCTTCCTCTACGTACTGGAAAACCTGCAAAGCATTTGTGGGACAAGGTTATTGAAAGAGTAGAAAGGATATTGCCGAGGTAGAAGAGCCGACACCATTCATTGGGAGGAAGATGGATGTTGATAAAGACAACGTTATCAAATTTGCCGCTCTATTTGCCCAAAGTTTGTCTTATATAGACTAGGGAGCCTAAGACCAGACTTTTTACGGCAAGGAAGAGAAACAAAAGTTCCAGTTTTTAAAATAGCTTAGCTATATAGTGTATAGCTTACTATGTAGCAGAGCTTAACCTTAACGCCATGTAGCTCATGAAAATGGTAGCCTATGCTACATGCTAATTTTTGCATAGAACTACTCCCCACGTAGCTTACACCTCAAGTTCTTTTTCACAAAAACATTAAAATCAATTAATATTTTTAATGATTTGTTACAATTTTAAAATATTTTTTCATAAAAATTAGTTAATCTTTTTAATGATTTTAGTAAAATAATATAAGTAATACTATTAAATCAGTTAAGTTGCTCTTTCTTTACCTTTATACTTAATCGTTGCCTACTTTTCCTATTATTTTAGATTGTGTTTGGTTGCACCAAATGTCATTAAATTTCATTATTAATCAGGCTTATTTGGTGCTAAATATCATTAAATTTCATGATATTTGGCGCAACCAAGCACAACCTTAATGAAAAATCTAGAAGTAGCGTGTAGCTTATGCTACACTGTAACTTAAGCCTCACACTTTAGAGGGGTAAACGCTATGCTACATGTTTTCACTATTTAAAACACTGATTCATCCTTATATAGGGCCTTAGTGTTGTGGAAGGTAGTTGCTAGGATGGGGGTCCAAGTTTGAGGAGTTGATTGGATTCTCTTAAGCTATGGAAAGAGGATTTGCTTTTGGGAGGATGTCTGGGTAGGACTTAGGAGAGAGGGTGCTTCAGGATGAGTTCCAAAGGTTAGCAAGGTTATCCCGGATGTGAACATCCCAAGTGCTAAGTGCTTTCCAGTCTCAGGTAATGGGAGGATATTTGGATGGGAGAGAGGACGCTTTGGGATGATTTCTCAAGGTTAGCAAGGTTATCTTGGATGTGAATACCCCCATTGCTTAGTCTTTTCGGTCTCAGGTAATGGGGTGGTGTGGTCTCCTCCATGTCGAAGGAGTTTGTTGGAAAGGGAAGTAGATGAATTCAAGTGGCTTTTGGAGCGGCGTCAGTCTTTGCCCTTCTTTGGGAGATAGGGATACGACGGTGTGGAGTAAAGAAAAGTCCGGCTGGTTCTCGGATAGCTCTCGGATAGCTTCGTTTAGGGAGCATATTGGCTACACTGCTCATTTGGCACTACGGTGCCTTCCAAGGCAGTGGCTCTTTTGTGGCTCGTAGGAAGAAATAAGGTGTTCATAGTTGATAATCTTCGGAAGAAGAAGATGGTTATTAGTTGAGAGTCAGACAGCATATGCTCCCCGCACATAGCTGGACGTATGCAATATACAGGTTGTTCATCAGGTTGGCCGTACCATGAACAGTCTGTGGCCCCAAAACAAACAGACCAGAATCATCATCATGTGGGTCACATGTACGATAGAAAAGGTCTATTAAAAAGAATTCAAATGTGCATGTACTGACCTGATTTTCAGGCCACAACATTTACAGTGGAGCAAATTGATGAACAGTTTGGACAATAGATGGATGCCACATTGGCACACCTTATCCCTAATACTTATGTGATGCGTATGCAGAACCCAGAGTTGGTTGAAGTTGAACATCTCTTATCCGTTGTTCCTTTGCTAGAGAGTGTGGGAGATGTTCTTGGCAATCTTCAAAGTGTTGTGGGTGATGCCAGAATCCATTGAGAGTTTCTTCCTGGCCTGGCATGGGGGTTGAGTTGGGAAGAAAGGGAGGATGATTTCGAGGCTATTCATGTTGGCAAGCATTTGGGCTTTATGAGAGGAAAGGAATAATTGGTGCTTCCACAACCATATTGGGATAGTATTGGAGGTTTTTAGTATGGAAAAATTGGATGTAATGGGCTGTGCTTAGAATATAAAGGCCATTGCCGAGTGTCCCCTATCATCTTGTTCTTGGTCTACCATGTAATTTCCTTTGTTTTCTTTCTTGGGCTTTGACCTTTCTTTATAACAAAATCGTTATCTTTTGATTAAAAAAGTCACATTTTCAAGTACATTGTTCAAACATTGTGTCTAACCTATTCAATTGTGCTAGTTTCATAGTTTTCCATCTTGGTTTTGGACTATGACTCCTTCCAGACCTAAGCCGAGTCAATTTGGATGAGTCAACTCGGTTTTGGTCTTTCTCACAATTCGAAGCCTAAGCTTCCCTGAAAATAACTGAAACATCTCGGACGAAACTGACTTGGCTTGCTCAAGATAAAAACTGAGTCGACTTGGAGGAGTTGACTCGGTTTCATTTGATATTTAAAATGATGGCTCGTTGTTTAGAGTAATAGGGAGGATAAACCTAAAAACCGATCTACAGCTGAAAATACTCTACAAGAAGTTTTTTTTTTTTTTTGGTTTTTAATGTGTTACTTGTAGATATTTCTTATTATAAAATAAATAAAAAACCTTCGTAGATCAACCAGGCTTAGAACAATTGGGATGCCTGCTAAATGTGGCAAAGACTTGGATTATCTTAAAAAGAAGTGTAACTGTGAAAATCTGATGAGCAGAACCATTGCATTGTATTCTCTCCTGGTTTAATTCTCTCCAAAAGTTCACCCAATTAAACTTGAGTCTGACTAAGTTACACAATGGAAAATTTGTGGAAAATGGTTAATTCCTTAGGTTAACCTTGCTAAATGTTTCGGAGGACTGGCAATTGATATCTTAACGAGCTCAGATTAAATAGTTCCACAGTAATTGGTGACTTTCCTATTCAGGACATGCACACTCAAGAACTGGGTCCTGTAGTCCAATGTTTTATATGCATACAATTTCGAAAAAGGGTTTCAAATTAGTAGAGCTAGAATATGATGTCACATTGCGTTTCAAAAAAATAAAATAAAATTATGTCACATTGAATGCATGATTCCTTCCCAGGGGTCCTTGAAAATCCTGGTATTCAGACAATCTCTGGAAGTGTCATATGAACTTTTCTGAAGATTCAACAATTGTTAATAATTGAATTCTGTTGATTGGTGGTCTTAATGGTATGCTACATAGTTTGTTAAAGATGCAACAAATTGCATATCATTGATATCTGGTTGTTTAATCCAACTATCATGCCTAAGATCAGTAGACACTCTCCAATTAATAAGCATTTCTACAAGCTGAAATACACACTATCTATATTTTGGTTCTGATTGAAATTCTCCTTTTGAATATTGAAATATTTTTGCTCTGACGCAAACCAAGGGTTGGAATAGCATGTATGGAAGAGAGAAGGTTTAGAAAGAGAAAACTATGAAGAAAACACAGAGTGATAACTTGCCAAATGTGAAGGAAATGAATATTGAAATATTTTTGTTCTGACGCAAACCAAGGGTTGGAATAGCATGTATGGAAGAGAGAAGGTTTAGAAAGAGAAAACTATGAAGAAAACACTTAGTGATAACTTGCAAAATGTGAAGGAAAAATAGCCAAGCTACTCTTTTCACTTCTTATAACAAAAGAGTCCATGGAATGCCTTTTGACAAGCCCAACTGTTGGGTTTGTACTGGGAACTTCGAGTCCTCCTATGAATCTCCACCATTGATTAATTTAAATCCTAGCCCTTGATATATCACATGCTATTTTCTTTATTTAGAACTCTCCTAGTTAACTCCATAACCTACAACCCTTGTACACATGTTTCTTTCTTGTCCATGAGGGGAAAAGTTTAGGGGAGTTATTAGATACTCTGGCAGTGAATGATGTGTGATACACAAGCAGTGCACTAACGCAAAATAAACCGATTAAATTGTGGAACTCACTGTATCTAAGTTACAGTCCCAACCTCTGATTGGTTGAGCAATCCTTACCTTTGATTTGTGGACACTTATTTGTTGAAAGAAGCCCATAGGATATGTTTCATTTTTAACTATCCAATAATGTTCATCAACCCCATTAGCATAATTCTGGTTCACGATACCCCCAGACTAAGACCCATAATTTGTATAGTTTAATTTGAATTACTTGTATATGCAACTTCTAAGTGCCTGTGTATCATCCATCACACTGCTAGAATATCAAAGTTTTTCCACCCCATAGGCCCATACATTCATCTAAACCCCATTTATTCTCCAAATTTTAAAATAATTCTTTCTATTTAATCCCAGCATCCACCTCATTTGAATTGAATGTCAGACCCATGGTGTTCTTGTCCTCCACTTATAGTCTTGGGACTTGGGAACTGATTCTCATCATTGGCTTATTACTTACTGATTTGCATGATTGACTTATTACCACATTCTTTCAAGTGCTTGTTAACTCTTTGATCTTCTAATGCTTAAGCTTAACCTAAGTTACATTGTTAATGATCCCAAACAGGGAGTAGTCTCTTCAGGCAAGGTGGAGAAAGCCAATCTTTTTTATGAAGTGGAAACTTTTCATGCTCATGTCAGTTCCTATTGATGATTAGTAGCAGTTCAACTTCACTGACTGTTTGCTATTTGATGTAAATAATGCAGACCATCGTGGTTGGTTGATAGCAAAAGAATTGCAACAAAAATTAAGTGTGCATCTCAAACATCTGATCCCCAAAGAGTCAAATGGAAAAGCAATCCAACGAGAGCCTGTCCAAACTGCCAGCACATTATCGACAATAGTGATGTATGTTCCTAATCGCTTACTTTTTCTGATGATTCACGGAGTCTCTTTTCATTGAATTACAAATTAAATTGAAACGTCTTAAATATGACTCTTCTTTTCTTCTTTTCTTTTCTCTTTAATCTATAAATCTACACTTCCCATAAAGTATTGCTAGTCTTATAGCTATCCTATAAAATTTCCACTTCAGTTTCATTGGTATGTGACCATCACATAGAACTCCGAAGGCACATTTCCATGTCATCTACCCAACTCTAATTCTATGAACAACATCTTTCTCAATTTCTCCATTCCTGAATTACGATCCAATATATCATTTTGGGGTACTTCTGTCAACAATCTTAACTAATTCATCTTTTCTACTCCTATTGTTACTAAAATTGCATTTCATATACTTTATTTTAGTCTGACTATTTCAAAACCTTTAGACTCTAAAACACCCCTCAGTAGTTCTAGCTTTAGACTCTAAAACATCTGTCTGTAGTTCTATCTTTAGACTCTAAAACACCCGTCTATAGTTCTAGCTTTAGACTCTAAAACACTAATCTGTAGTTCTAGCTTTAGACTCTAAAACACTCCTTTATAGTTCTAGCTTTGTGTTTGTCCCTTCCCTTGTCTCATCAATCAAAACTATGTCATCTACAAACAACATACACCATGCTACCTCATATTGTAAATGCCAAAATGACTCTTCAATAACCAATGCAAAAAGATAGGGGCTTAATGTTGACCACTTGCGCATGCTTATAGTAATTGGAAACTCACTTTTTTTTTTTTGAACAATATAATTGGAAACTTCTCTCTCCACTAGTGGTCATATTTGTTATAGCTTCCACATACATATCCTTATCCTTAGTCCTGTCAATTTATCCCCTTAAGACTCCTTTCTTTACCAACACCCACCATATTAACTCTCTAGGGACCCAATTATATGCTTTCTCTAAGTCCATGAAGGCCATGTGGATATCCTTCCTCCTCTTCCTATAGTTCTCCATCAATTGTCTAAATTGGAAAATAGCCTAAATGGTTGTCCTTCCTGTGGCACACATCCAATCTGATTTCCTGATTCATTTGTTTTATTCCTTAATCTTTGCTTTTTCACTTTCCTAAAGTTTCATAGTATGACTCATAGGACAAGGCTATGATGATGATGTTCAAAGTATAATATGATCGGGGGAGTGGAGGAGTGGATTCAGAATGCTTTTTCTGATGACAAATCCTTCACCACTAGCATTTGGATCAGAGTGGTGTACAAGGGAACAAAATGCAAATATTCTATTCATTTTGATCCTTGAAAATATTAAAAATTACCACTATAGAAAACTTTATGTAGTGGAGGACAAACGCGGTGGGCTATGAGGATCCCTATGGTTTGTGATTTTGAAATTGCAAAATCAGGGCACACATACTAATGGACAATGAAAGAAAAAAAAAAGCAACTGCTTACACTCAATTAGAAAAAAGTTACTCAGATAGAACGGTCCAATTAAGGCAATCTTTGGTTAGTGGCCATCAGCACACTTTGGATTTCGTCATTGTATGCCATTGTATGGTAAACAACGTGAAAGTGCAACATGGAGGCCAATGTCTAATTGTCCTTTTCTCCATATCAGCTGGACTTGCTTGAAAAGATCTGAAAGGAACCAATCCAACCAGCTAGGAGGTTCTGCTCCCCATTAACAAACTAGAGTGGTTCCCTCATGTTCGTCCTACATGTATATTTAAAGTCTAGTCTCTCTCTTGAAGTTGAGAATAATATTGAACAATGGTTATCTTACTTCGTTATGAATTATTTCACCTGTTGAATTGGAAGGAAGTCTGCATGCGCTCTATTTTGATGGGGTGTTGGGATTAAGTGGCTTGATGAGGTTAATACGACCTTATTGCGAAAGTGGGTTTGGAGGTTTGGGGTAGAAGGTAATTTTTGGAGGTCCATTGTTGTAGGCAAATATGGTTCTTCTTCTATGAGTTGGTGGATCAAGGATTCGTCCCTCTTTTGTCCGTCTCATAACTTTAAGGTTGTCGCTAGGATTGCCCCCAAGGTGTTGGATGGGTTCGGTTTCTCTATTAGGGATGGTGTTTGGTTCAGGTTTTGTGATGAGGTTTGGTGCGGCAAGTCATCTCTTAGATTGGTATTCCCTAGGCCGCCTGGGCCATCCTATCTCCGATCTTTTGGTCACCTGTTGTTTTTCGATCTTTGGGATGGGGGTGTGTGGGTTCCTCGCTAGAGAAATCTCTCAGATGCAGAGACCGACAATTTGGTGTGCCTTTTTTCTCATCTACAGGGGCTCTAGCCTAATCCGGGCATGAAGGATTCGTTGGTTTGGTGATTTGACAAGTCCGAAGTTTTTTTAAACTGAGATTGTTCTACTCTTTAATCTCCCAATTTGTGATCCAAACTCTCTACAATCATATTGGTATTGTGTGGTTTTATGATACTCCTAAAGTCGCGGCTTTCACTTGGCTGGTTGGAAGGAACAAGATCTTGACCGTTGAAACCTTCGTAGAGGGGCCATGGTGCTCCCTAATAGCTGTCTTCTCTGCTCCAAGGATGTAGAATCAGTGGATCATTTATTCGTTCATTGCCTCTTAGCGAGAGATGTCTAGAGCAGTGTTTTGCCTATGTTTGGTGTCTCTTGGGTGTTGCCTAGTTCTATTGCTCATCTTTTTTGCTCTTGGCATGGGAGGGAGCTGGGGAGAGAGCATCTAGATGGAGAGTTACTCTACTTGCGGTCATTTAGACTATTTGGGTAGAGATGAATGTTTGTTGCTTATGAAATATGAGCTGTTCTTCTCTAAGGGTGTTATTAATGGGGTTAATCAGTGTATTAGGTATTGTGTGCCTTAAGTGGCTGGTTGTATTTTTTCCTTTTAACTTTTTTCCTCTTTTTCTTTTTTATTCTCTCTCCTTTGCTTTCTCTTCCTTTTTTTTTTTTTTTGGGAAAACAAGTGAAAAAACACTCTTACTTCTTCGTAAAGGGCACGCAACCCAAAAAATACAAGGGGGCCCACACCTCAGGTTAGGGAAAGAAGATAGAAAAAGAGAAGAGAAGCCCACACTTTGGGCCAGGGAAAGGAGAAAACACCCACACCTTGGGCTAAGGAGAGGCCACACCTCGGGCCAAGGAGAGAAAAGAAGCAAAGCTAACCCACTAGAACTAGGGGACTAGTGATGCAAGGTGGAAGGGATCAACACGGCCAACTCAAAGGGGGCAATAATCTGAGGAGGGTTGTTGGCGAGGGCGGCAAGGAGTCTAGCAATGAGAGCTTATTGACACCTTCCAACAACATCCACCTTTTCACCAAAGAAAGGAGACTGTGAATTTAAAGTGCGGGCATAAAGACGCATGCTCCAAGAAGAGTCCATAGGATTTTTAATAGCCGTTCGAAAGGTCTTCATTGTGCACTTCAATCATAATACCTGAAACCATGGTAGAAGATAGTATGATTGGTCCATATACCAAGACAGATAAGCTCTTATCCCTAGGACCCTGACTATCAACCTAAGAGATGACTCCTTAGACAATTATAGAGGCCAGGGTAAAACAAAGAAGCCCAACTTTAGTGGGATTAATCTTTTAGCCTGTTGGGCCTAAATAAATTCAATATCTTACAATATATCAACACACGCATGCACATGCGCGTCATGGGAGCTTCCCATGAGTTCAAGCTGTACGCCCCACCGTGATGTGTGATGGACACCCTCATCGTGCATTTGGTAGGTCCCCTCTAGGTTGTGGGTTGGGCCAAAAATCAGCCTTATCTAAAACCTAGGCAGGCCATGCTATCTGAAACCATAGGAAATCATGCCTAAAACATCTAAAAGCACTTGGTGGGCCCCATCGTAGTTTTGGAATGGTTTGAAATTTGGTGTGACCTCTCATCCAAGTGAGACACACAATGGATGGGTTAGATGTCTAAACCACATCTCAGTAGGCCCTAAATACAATTACGGAGGTTTCAATGGGCAGGCATCCACTCTCAACTGTTGTTTGTGGTGTGGCCCACCTAGGTCATGGATCGACCTGATTTTTAGGTCCGTGGCTCACCATGGAAGGATGCATCTAAATAATGGGATGGATGTCCCTCACACATCATGGCGAGGCCCACAGAGCTTGACCTCACAGTACCATTCTCCCTCCCCCCCTCCAAACCCATGCGCGTGCACGCACACACAAGCATGTATGTGTATATGAATCTGCACACACACACACACACACACACACACACAGTAACTCTCAAGTCCAACCTGTTGGACCAATAGTTATAGTCCACCCAGCTAATAACTTGCAACCAGTTAAGAGCATGTAAAATCCAACCCCTTGAATAGGTTGGCCCATCCATGAGGATCGCCTAGTTAAAAAAATCAGCACTGCTCATTCGGTAGACCACATCATAAGAAACAATTTCTAGCCATTGATAAATAGAAAATTACAAGTGTGGTCCACTTGTAAAGTGGATGTGGCTAATTTTTGCTGAAGGCGATCCTCGTGAGAGAGAGAGAGAGAGAGAGAGAGAGAGAGAGAGAGAGAGAGAGAGAGAGAGAGAGAGAGATGGTGCTATGACATCCACGTTGTGCATTTGGTAGGTCCCTTCTAAGTTATGGGATGTGCCTATATTTGTAACTTAGGTGGGCCACACCATTGAAATCATGCCTAAAACATCCAAAAGCACTTGGTGGGGCTCACCTGAGTTTTGGCATGGCCTAAAATTTGGTGTGACCCCTCATCCAAGTGGGACACACAATGGACGGGCTGGATGTCTAAACCACATATCATTGGGTCCTATATACAACTGTCTGTCACACATCACGGTGGGGCCCACAGAGCTCGACCTCCTAGTACCTTTTCCACACACACACACACACACACACACACACACACACACACATATATATATTTAGTGTTTAAATTATCGTTGATAATTTCGGTATCGCTAGAGTTGCGACACCGAAACTCCCTTTTTTCGTTTCTCTTCCTAATATCGTCGATTTTTCAGCGATTTTATCGATTTTTTGCGAAAAGTCCAGTTGTCAGCGAGAAATCGCGGGATAACTGTAGCAAACAACCCATTTTCAACGGTAAAAGGACCGATAACATCGGAGCGTCGCGTAAATACGCAAGATATCCCAAAAAAAAGGTAAAAAATGGGGAAACTTACGGATTTCCGTACCTGTAGAAGAGTAGGGCCAATCGTAGAAGAGGATCGGTGAATGGAAATTGCGGTGGGCCAATTGATTGATTGGTGTGCCGTAAGTGCCATCCAATCTCTACTTTCCACTTTTTTTCTTTGAGTACTCAACAATTTCAAACCTAAAGATGATTTCGGCAAAGAATCTGCTGAAGATTAGGGATTTGGAGAGACTTTCTTTAAAAAATTTAGGGTTTTGAGGGTTCCCTTCCGAAACCCTCTTCCGTTTCGAAAATGGCCTCACGATGGGTTTTTACGGGCGTAGATTGGCTACTGACAGGTTGAGTAGCAAGATTGCTACTGAAGTGACGTCACCAAGTTCTGTGGGCCCCACCATGATGTATGTTTTGTATCCACGCCGTCCATCCATCTGGAGAGATCATTTTAGCATAAGATCCAGAGAATGAGTCACATCCAAAGCTCCAGTGGACCCCACCATAGAAAACAGTGGGGAGAGTGACACCACCATTAAAAACTTCTAAAGGGCACTAAAGTTTTCGATCAAGCTGATATTTGTGTTTCCCTTCTTCAATGTCTTTGTTAACTTTTGAACAGGCTGGATTTCGATAAAACATCATGGTGGGCCTTAGGAAGGTTTCAACGGTGTACATCAATCTTCCCGCTGTTTTCTGTGGTGGGGTCCACTAAAGCTTTGGATCTGCCTCGTTCTCTGGGTAATGCCTTAAAATAATATCTCCAAATGAATGGACGTTGTGGATACAACACGTACATCATAATGGGGTCCATAGAACTTGGTGACGTGTAGCGAGTCTCACTGCTCAACCTATCAGTATCTAATCCGCATCTGGTTTTTACGGGGAAATCAGATTGCGTACTAAGTTACTCAGTACGCTCTTATCGTACTGAGTAAACTCTGTTAGGCCCACCGTGAATGTATCTGGTCTATCCACGCCGTCCATCCGTTTTTCCATCTTATTTTAGGGGTTGAGACCAAAATTTAAGCATACCCAAAGATCAAGTGGACCATACCATTGGAAACAGTTGGAATAATAACTTCCACCGTTGAAACATTTCTTGGGCCCACAGTGATGTTTATTTCTCATCCAACCTGTTCATAAGATCACACAGACATGGATGAAGGGAAAACACAGATACAAGCTTGATCCAAAACTTCTGTGGCCCCCAAGAAATTTTCAACGGTAGATGTTCAATTCACACTGTTTCCCATTGTGTGTTCACTTGAGGTTTGGATATACTTCATTTTTAGGCTCAAGCCCAAAAACTATCTATTAAAATGGATGGACGGAGTGGATAAAATACATAAATCACGGTGGACCCCACAAAGTTTACTCAATACGCTTAGCCTACTGAGTTACTTGGTATGCAATCTGCTTCCTTTTAGCGTGGTGTGCGGGTGCGAACGTCAGTGGCGTGTGGATGTCACCAAGTTCTGTGGACCCCACCATGATGTATGTGTTATATCCACATGGTCCATCCAACTAGCGAGATCATTTTAGGTAGTGAACCCAAAAATGAGGCAGATCCAAAGGTAGGGTGGACCACACCGCCAAGGCAGTGGGGACAATGATTCCTACCGTTGAAACCTTCCTAGGCGCTATGGCCCATAGTGGTGTTTATTTGTCATCCAAGTTGTTCATAAGATCACGCGGAGATGGATGAAGGTAAAATACAAAAATGACATGGATCCAAAACTTTTGTGGCCCCTAATGATTTTTCAATGGTAGGCATGTCAATTCACATTGTTTCCTGTGGTGTGGTCCATTTGAGCATTGGATATGCTTCATCTTTGGGATCAAAATTATCTTGTAAAATGGATGGATGGGGTGGATAAAATACATAAATCACAATGGGCCCCACACAGTTGACTCAGTACGATAAGCGTACTGATTTATACGGTGCGCAGGTGTCACTTGTTTGTATCCGTGGATTGATGGGTCGATGTTATGTGGGGCCATCATAATGATAAATATTTTATCAATGTCGTCCATTTATTTTGATAGATAATTCTAAGGCATGAGTCCAAAATGAGACAGATCTGCATGACTGCATCTCAGGTGGACGTGGACCACACTAAGGGAAACAGTGGTGATTAAATGCCCACCATTAAAGACTTCATAGGGCCATTGTAATGGTTTTTTATTTTTTTTGCCATCCAACCTCTTGATTAGGTCACACAGATCTTGATGAAGCGAAAACACGATTTAGATTATGTTAAGAATTTGCCACATGTACCATTTTCAAATGCTAGGTATCAAGTGTCATACGCAGCCAGAGTATCAAATACCACACTAATTGGATAATCTAATCCATCCTTGATTTGACATCTTTGAGTTCATTTACTTTTACATGTCTTAATTACTGTATGCCAGCTGCATTTGTATTATATAAACTCATTTTGGTTACTATTTGAGTGATTTCTTACGACAACGCATGCCTTTTGGCCCCCATTAAATGGAAACTTCTAATTTAATGCATTCTTTTTGCAATTTTTTCATTCATGAATATGTAAATATGTGTATTTTAGGCATGTCCTGAAGTTTCACTAAAAAATTCCACCATTTTCTCCATGTTTCCCCCTTTTTCCCTGCATTTCTGGTTATTGGTAATAACAATATTATATATTTATCTCCGGCCAGCGAAACTTGTTGCGATACTGACAACTCGAACACTATATATATATATATATATATATATATATATATATATATATATATATATATATATATATATATATATACACTATCATTTTTGAACTAAGGTTGTGCCTATCAGGGTTCTTCACTGTTAAAGTGCAATTGATTTCAGACACATTTTGCATTTCACGTTGTTTTGGCTCCATGTGAATTTGAATATCAGTATATATATATATATATATATATATATATATATATATATTCATTCATTCATTCATTCTTATTTTTCATTTGTAAGCTAGGTTTGAACCTGAAAGTTCAAGGTTGCAATAGCACCATCGAATTAACCTATGTGCTCAAACCCAATTTCCAGTTCCTTATTCAAAATGCTTGATTAGCTGAAACTCTTATCTGGTATACGAAGAAAACCTGAAGGTCTTTGGATATTTTGTTTATCTGGAACCATTTTGTTTTCAGGTCTTGCAAGAGTGGCCAGGTTTACCTCGAGGTGTGAAATTTGATCCATCTGATCAAGAGCTTCTTTGGCATTTACTTGGAAAAGCTGGTGTGGGGGATGTAAAAGCCCATCCCTTTATTGACGAATTCATCCCAACCGTTGATGAAGATGGCGGAATCTGTTGTAGCCATCCACGGAAGCTGCCAGGTATCCCACCTCAGAATCTACAATGACCCTAGGCGATTATTTAGACTGCCTACCCACTTTCCATTCATGGTGTGGAATGTCTATGCACACTCAAAAGTGGGATTCCCTTCTAATCCCACTTTGAATGTGCAAATAGGTATCTGCACCATCGATCGATGGCTGGGAACTGTTGGCACAAAATATAGTGTTCCAATGGGAATGCACATTGCCTTCTCTCTCTCTTCTTCCTCCTTTGCTTTTCTACTAACTTCTGCCAAAATGTACGCTTTTAGGAGTTAAGGAGGACGGAAATGTGTCCCACTTCTTCCATAGAACATTCAAAGCGTATAATACCGGAACTAGGAAGCGTCGAAAGGTGCAGAATGATGACTTTGGGGACGTCCGTTGGCATAAGACTGGCAAGACTAAACCTGTAATTGTTGATGGAATACACAAAGGATGCAAGAAGATAATGGTTTTGTATATGAACACGGCGAGGGGCGGAAAAGCCGAGAAAACTAACTGGGTGATGCACCAATACCACCTTGGCACCGGAGAGGAGGAAAAGGATGGGGAATTTGTTGTTTCAAAAGTATTTTATCAGCAGCAGTCGAAGCTGAGCGATAAGAACGAGCAAGAGCTGCCTCTTGACGTGATGGAAGCCATGCCTGTTGATATCCCAGAAGCTGTGATTCCAAAAGTTGACCCTGTTACGCCGAAATCTGTGACACCTGAACCGCCTCGTTCTGAAAAGCGGCATCCTGATTGTGGTTTAGGGCATGAACCGATGTATGCCTGCAATGAACGCTCCGCCCAAGTATCAGTAATCTCTCTACTTAAAATCAATCTCATATTTAAAGTGGGCAAGCCTTACTAATGGTGCTGGCTGGATCAGGATTCTCGATCCTGCTCTCCTTGCATGCATAGTTCAAAAACCTGAAAACTTGCTTGATGTTCAGTTGGGTTGGGTTCACTTGAAGACTCAAATGAATCTTAAATTGACTCGATTCGATATCATAATATATGAATGAAGAATATTAGGAGTATGAATAAATTTACAATTATCAGAATGTATAAATATATAAAATATCCAAAGAGAATCAGTACTTCATTTTGTAGAATGCTGGTAACTCCAACAGCAACGTCGCATTTTCGAATCTTATTGGCTACATTTTGTTTTTATTACAAAGAGGCTGCTAATTGGTTCCAGTCATGCCAAGTTGCATTGAGATGGCAGAGTTGTTGAGCCAACTCGCTGAGTCTGGACCATGTCAAGCTCATGACCGAGTTTCTTAGATACTCAGCTTGAAATGTTGTTGGGTCGAGTTGACTCAGTCGAGTTTCGAGTCAAGTCAGTGTGTTTTATATCTATGCTTGCATGTGCGAATGTGGCATCCATCTATTGTCCAAACAGTTCATCAATTTGCTCCACTATGTACATGTTGTGGCCTCAAAATCAGGTCAGTCCATGTACATTTGAATTCTTTTTAATAGACCTTTTCTTTCGTACATGTGACCCACGTGATGATGATACTGGTCTGTTTGTTTTGGGGCCACAGACTGTTCATGGTACGGCCAACTTGATGAACAACCTGTATGAATATACATGTCCAGCTATGTGCGGGGAGCGTAGGCTGTCTTACTCTTGAGTAGCCTTCACATTTGCGTTATCAAGTTATTTGGGGATGCTGATATTTGAATGATCTAATGATTTGCCTGAGTTAACAATGTAGGTGATAGAATACAATGAGATCGAGCATGAAGAAAGTGGTGCGCAACCTGAATGGGAGGAGGAAAAATGTGATCATCATGAAAACCAGCCAACAGAAGATCCGAAATGGTGGGAAGGAGAATCGCAGTTCTTGTTAGATTCTCAGCAGCTTGCGGAGGGTCTCTCTCTTTGCGATGAGCTCCTTCAAAGCCAATCTTCATGTGGGGGTGGCGAACCAAGAAAGGATATGCCTCGTCTATCAGATTATGCTCACATTGGTGCCGAAGATCTCAAGAAGGATTTAGAAGAGTGCCAAAAGATGAGCCATTTTGATCATACAAATATCGAACTCGATACTCCTCCAGAATTTCGACTGAGCCAGCTTGTATGTCGTTTTGCTGCCTATATTTTCTTTCTCAAGGTTTGAAGTTGTCGAATGATGATGACGATGAACTTCCGTAATGTGTTTGTAGGAGTTTGGATCACAGGAGAGCTTTCTGGCTTGGGCTGGGAGCAAGGTGGGTGACTGAATGGATGGATGGCAGGTGAGGCCTACTATCTGTGGAATTTTTTTGACAGAACTGGTGTGATATCTGTTGTTGATATTCTCTCGAGTCTCAACCTGTCAGTTCTTTATGATTTAAACAGCTGCAAATCCACTCGGTTTTGGGGTGCTGAAATGTAACCTGTGTTTGTGTGAGAATGGGATGTTACCTATGATGTCTTCCTACTGAATAGTAAAGGGGAAGTGAATTTTGGACTGAATTGCAGTAATGAAATCCACTCCTTTTGTTTATCGAACAACAGCACAACCTCTCCCTCTCTCTCTCTCCCTCTGTGTGTGTGTGTGTGTGTGTGTGTGTGTGTGTGTGTGTGTGTGTGTGTGTGTGTGTAAAGGTTTTGCTAATGTCCCCACATTCATTGGGAATTAGCAATGTGCTCTTATCCTTTTCAATTGCACATGGGGTGACCTATCATTGATCTGAACCGGTCATTTATTCATACAATTAGGGGCAAGCCAATGGTGTAAAAACATGTCAATCGGATCTATGGCTCAAACAATGGAAGGTTGTAACAAATTGGCCTCTTTCAAAGGGTTAGGATCATCCACTCAGTGTGATTTTTGCACCATTGCTTGCTCCCATTGGTACTACTGAATGCATGGGGGATGTTGCTAACGTCCTCATGGTGGGGACATCATTAGTATGTCTACAAGCACGCACGCACGCACATACATATATGTTGATGTCCTCATTGCATCCCTACAACATCCCTGAAGCTTTTAAATGACACATGGGGCGACCTATCATAGATTTAAATTGTTTATTCATTCATTCATACAATTAGGAGCAAGCCATGTTGCAAAAATCACGCTAATCTTAAACATTTGATTGATATCATGGAAATGGACAGTCAAGATTGGGTGCAGAAAAAAATAGGTCCAACCATCATCTTGGAACAACTATTTGGTAGATATCATTTTATATTGCTTATGAATCCAAAGTAGCACTTTGGTTTGATTATTTTAACAATGTGATCTATGGCTTACAAACAACGTATGCTTGTAGTAAATTGGCCCCGTTACGGGTTAGATCATCTGATTGACGTGATTCTTGCACCATGCCTTTCACTTCCAAAGGTGCTCCTGAAGGTACTATTGAATGAACAGTCTTAATTGATGATATGATATTCTGTGTAATGCATAAGGTTAGGGGATTTTGCTAGCATCCTTATAAGGGTGTGGATGCTATATATATACTACTTAAGCCGATTGCTCCTTGTACTTTTCCCACTCTTTTAAAATTTGGAAATGATTTTTTTTTTTTTTTGTTTTGTTTTTCTCTCTTATTGAAAGACATAAATACCTTTAAAAATTCTAACATTATTTTTCCATTGCTTCCTCAGAGAAGTGAAAATTGAGCCAAAGATGGGACTCTCTAAGTATGCGGGGCTGTACATAGCTGATACTAGTAGATAGTTAGAAAATATGCTATTCATGTCAATCTAGCAGTTGGATTGATTTGAAAATTTAGAGGAACATTCTAGACTAACAAACATATATAGTTAAAATTTCATGTTCCATGTATTTTTAGATCCAGAGAGTTGAATTTGTTGTTGAAGATTTTGCAGGCATTCAATAAAAGCATGATTTTGATCGATCTAGTTATTGGATTTGGCTGAAAATTTTCATGAATCTTCTAGTCTAGTGTTTTAAATAGCTTACGCTACGTAGTGTAGCTAAGCCTTAACACTACGTTTGCAAATGAAAATCACGTGTAGCATATGCTACATAATAATATATGCTATGTGCTACATAGATTATGCCACACCATGTGTAACTCACATTATAAGTTATTTTTCGCTATACCATTAAAAATCAACTAATGCTTTCAATGATTTGTTGCATTTAAAAAAAAAAAAATTTTCAATTTAAATTAGTCAATCTTTTCAATGCTTTTAGTAAAATAAAATAAGTAACAGTCTCAATCATTTTTTTTTTATATTTCTCCCATGGTTGAAATGGCTCAAAGTCTCAAGATGTAGGAAGACATGACCAGATTCTTCTAGAGCAGGGCTGCATCCCCAGCCTAAAATGCATCCGCATAGTCGCTTGGCACTTTAGTAACTTAATCTCTTAATCTAGCATGGAGTGTGTGTACTGACAAGCGTGTGTACTAACAAGCTAACCCAAAAAAAAAAAAAAAAACTCTTTAATCTCCTCAGGTTCACACTATTTCTCCCACCTCTATTCCTATCTTCAACTTTCCTTCTACTTCTCTCCAAAATACTTGACCTCCCCCGATCAGGAGCAATCCAGTTTTTACTCTATGCAGCCCCTCAAAATATCCAGCTAACTCCTAATAGGAGCTACAGCCAATTCGAAACTCTTCCTAACAGGAGCCACTACCAGTTCCAAACTCCCCCTAATGGGAGCCATAGTCAAGTCCAACCTCCCTCTAACGAGAGCCATGGGAGTGCCAACAAGGTCTGCCACTATGAGGAAGCAGTGGTCTACACAGCATCACAAGAGGTGAAACAACCTCAAACCAGTCCTTTATTGATTGAACAACTTCGAGAGTATTTCCAAGAAAAGTTCCATGCTATGGAGAACAAGCTACAAAGGTAACAAGGTGTGGACCTCCCATCCACAAAGTTTCGGAATCTCTTTCCCTTTCTTGACTCATAAGTGCCTGATAACTTCAAGGTGCCTAAGTTACAAAAAAAGTATGATGATATCGATTGCCCGAAGGGCCTTTTGAAAGCTTTTTGTGGAGAGCTTGATGCTCTAGCAAGCAATAATGAGGCGTTCATTCGCCTCTTCCAAAAATCCTTAAAAGGCAACGCGTTGAGCTAGTGTATGTTGTTTGATTATCACTGAATCAAGACATGGGAATAACTTTCCCAACCTTTATTAATCAATTTTCATACAATTTAAACATGACGCTTAGGAGAGCGGATTTGATTGCCTTTAGCAAAGGAACGACGAATCCCTGTTAGATTATGTCAGACAAATTTTCATGGTCGTTCATTTGACAAACTTGAGTATCTCTAGATATTTGATTTCCTAAATATATGCTGACTTCACCCAACTCATTTGCACTGGGAACAAGTAGAAGCCAGAATAAGGATTGGGATAATCATCCCTCAGCCTCATTAGGTCACCCTTGTGAGAAAGTGTTGAATTGAAGGAAAGCGTTATGGGATTTGGGAATGGGAATGAAAATGTTCTCATCTAGCGTCTGACGTAAGTCAACAATCTCATCGTCATTGCCCAAGGCACCCCATGCACTTCCCATCGGGGACATAAATAGTAGCAAAGGGAAAATGTACAGTATCCTAATCAAAATAGACATGCAAGGATGATGTAGGAACCTAGGGTCTTCACATCATTAGCTCAACCCTACCGTGAGGTGTTGGCCACCCTAGTTTGAAGACAAATTTTCACCTTGCTCCAAACTGGACTCCTTTCGAATTGCTTGCCTTCCAATTACAATGAGAGCGAATACTACGCGTACCACTAGTCTAGTGGCCACACAACAGATCGATGCTTCAACACCTTGAAGCATGCAATCCAAAACCTGAAGCATGCACTCCAAAACCTGATTGACGAAAAAAGAATTGTGATTGCAATCCTTAATACTGTAAGCAACATCATGCAAAACCCCCTACCATAGCATCAAGCGAGCCCAAGCTAATCAGGCACCTCTATCGTCAATATGATCGAAGTTGAATTTGTCTGCCTAGCCTAGTCCCTTGTCCAGTCCATCAACACAATTGCCTCCAAAACGTCACAATGTCATGCCCGTGGTCTTGCAGGGCACCGCTTGCCAGGTCGGCACCCACACTAGTCCAGATGCCACATGCCCTAGCAAGATGAGCACACCAGTCTAACCAATCGGTCTTCCTCCAGGGAAGGAACCCAACTCCCTAAGTCCGATCTAAACAGTCAATCTTTCTCCAAGAAAGAAGTCCAACTCCCTAGCCTAGTCTGGCCATCTTAGAACCTCCTTTGGTGCTCCAAGGAAGGGCACCATCACCAACCCAAATGTCGCATGCTCTGGCTAGAGTAGGGAGCAATTCTAGTTGGCCTGTCATCCTCTTAGGGGAAAGCCCTTGTCTGCTCACATTAAATGGAGGCAACACTCCCACACCAGTCTATCTCGAGGGTAAGCTTGCCTCAACTTCCCTACTTGGGCATAAGCTTCTGACCTCTCAAACTGCCATTGTCCTTCGAGGATGGGCAATGCCTCCCTACGATGAACTTGCACTTTAATAACACTATCCGGAATGTGTTGAGGTGAGCAACATGAACACCAACGAGTGGTGCCTCTGGAGAGAACCAAAACACTGCCTTCTCCCAGGATCCCAAAGGGTCCTAGGTCAAGACTACATCCAAATTAGAAGTTACCTACTATGTGGCAACCCAACTAAAGTCCATCCTAGCTTAAATCTTCATTTGGGAATTATCGTTCATGTCAGAATCCCATCGAGAAATGTTTGTCAAAACACTCAATGATACACAGATTTCCTAGAAGGCGTTGCTGGAAATGGTTGCTTATATGATCGGACAACTCCTCGCACCTAGAGCAACTACCTTCATAGATGAGAAGTTATCTACTTATGGTCGTGACCATGGACATTATTAAATATAGTCGTATATCACAAAAATCTCAAGATCTATTGATGCTTATTGACAATGGCTCATGCTAGAATGTCTGCCCATTGCAAACCAGGGATATATTTCATCCATTTTCTAGCTTAACCACATGGGTGTAAGAGTCTTTGACAATTCCCAAAGGCACGTAGAGGGAGAGATTGACATTGGGGTCTAGAGTAGCTCAGGCACATCGACTATTACTTTTATGATCTTGGACATCACAGCCTCATTCAATCTCTTCCTTGGAAGGCCCTAACTATATCAATCTGGGACAATCTCTGTCAAATACATCTGTAGGGATCAAGTCGTCTCCATTATAGTTGAGCCTGAACTCATCCATCCTTTAGAACCAACTGATGTCTGAGAGCCTAATATCCTAGTTATAGACATACAACACATTGAAGAAGACATCTCTTACCACAATGTTGAGTTTGAAACTATGAACCTTATCCCCTCCTAGTGTCCACTCTGTGCCAATTATCTCTTACCACCTATGGAGTGCCACATTTTTCCATTTTCGAACTAAGTACCAAGATAAAGCAAGAATTGTCGAGGCCAGAGAAAATTGAAAATTTGAAAAACCATAGGATTTAGACATAAGGGAGAATTATTGAAGAGAAAGCGAGGTAAGAGTTTGAAAATGACGACGACAACTTTGTGTGCTCCTCAGGCAAATTCATTAGTGTGGGAGTCATCTACCTTAATAGGAAGCAAGAGCCCACTTTGGAAGATAAGTTACAAACTCTAATGCTTTCGGATCAAGTTAGCAAGGGTTGTAAGTGGGAAAAGGGATTGGAGCTTCCCTTGATAGATTGGATGAAGGTCTGACCTTAGCCAGATGGTGACCAACCAGATGAACTCGCATGTGCTGGTGATTACTTTAGAGAGACTAAGACGAACTTAGATTATGAATCTAGCTTAGCTGACATCGTGGTGATTGGGCACGTTGGTGAGGTCCTGACTCCATGAGGAATTGAGTATGGGATATGAGGTGGACAACCATTTCCATGGTGATAGAATCAGTTGGCAAATCCTCCAGTGACACTAGCCTAAAAAAAGCCGATGTAAATAACTGTAGGCCCTCGAGCTGAGTTAAGGTTGCCCTTAGTTTGCAGTGTCGTCTTGCTTGGGGGTCTTTAAAAATTAAAAACCTTAAAAATTCAAATATCTAGAAAAACAAAAAAAAAAAAAAAGAAAAAAAAAAGAAATTCCAAAAATCTCAAAAAATTCAAATATTATAAAAATTCAAAAATCAAAACATCTCTAAAAACTTTAAAAAATCATAAACTTCATAAAACTCTAAAAACATAAAAAATTGCAAAAAAAATCCAAGCAATAAGTTGCCTAGTTTATTCATCGAAGCACATGAGTTTGAAATTGACACATATAATTTTGGTCTAGAGTTAGATTTTGAATTCATGGGTTTACATTAAGCCAAGGATGAGGAAAATGATGATCTAACTCTTGATCTTGAAGATCTCTTCAAAAAGATTGAAACAAAAGCCAAAGTTTTTTATGAAGATTTTGAAGTCATGAACTTAAGTTCATTCGAAACCCCCAAGGAAGTGTGTATTAGAAAGTCCCTATCCCTTGAGAATAAGTGGAGAATGTTTGAGTTCCTAAGACCATGGTTTTCAAATTTCAATCTCCTATGAAGACATGCCTGCATTCAATGAAAATCTGGATGTACATCATCTACGCACGAATCTCAAAATCATGCCCATCAAGTAGAAGCTGAGAAGAATGAGACCAAAGTGGTTCCTGAAGATTTAGTAAGAAGTTATCAAGCAGTACAATGTGCACTTCTAATTACCTAAGGTGCCTCACCAACATTGTACCAGTTTAAAAAAAGAACAACAAGGTTTGGATGTACATCAATTTTCAAGACTTCAACAAATTCAATTTAAAAAATAACTTCTAGTTGCCTCACATCGACACTCTAGTTGACAACACGATCGATCACAAGATTTTCTCGTTCATGGATGGTATCTCTAGCTATAATCAAATTAAGATGGCCATAAAAGACCGAGGGAAGACTTCATTTATTATACTGTGAGAAACCTTCTATTGTCAAGTCATCCATTCGGGTTAAAGAATGTTGGAGTTATATATTAGCGAGCTATGAAAACCTTATTCCATAATATGATGAATAAGAAAATGGAAGTCTATGTGGATGACATGAATATCGAATCTCAGACCATCGAATGACATTTTGAAGACCTCAAGAAGCTTTTCGACCAATTAAAAAAAGTTTAAGCTCCGTCTTCACCTGAAGAAGTATGTCTTCGGTGTCACTGGGGCAAGTTACTTGACTTCATAGTCAGCAAGGAAGGCATCAAAGTTAGTGAAACCAAGTGCAAAGCTATCATCGAGATACCAACTCTAAAAACTTAGAAAGAAATTCATGGCTTCCTAAGTAGAATCCAGTACATTAATCGCTTCATTGCCTAGCTAACATCATGATGAACTCATCTTCAAGTTGCTTTAGAAGAATTTGCCAAAAGAGTGGAAAGACAAGTATTAGGTTGGTTTTGACAAGTTCATGAAGTATTTGTTGAACCTACCGGTGCTAGTGCCACCCACTCTTAGGAGGTCACTTCTACTCTACATCTTAGTTTTGGCAAGCGTAATTAGATGTGTCTTTAGCCGACACGACGACATTAGAAGAAAAGAGCAATCAATCTACTACTTGAGCCTTAAATTCATTAACTATGAGACAAGATACTTGACAATCAAGAACACCTGCCTCACCCTCGTATGGGCCACACGACACCTCTGCCAGTATATGATTGCTTATCCTATCCTCTTACTTGTTCGCATGGACTTGTTGAAATATCTGTTTGAGAAGTTGGTATTAACAAGAAGAATAGCTAAGTGGTAGCTACTACTTTTTGAATTCGACATCACTTATATCACTCAATAACAATCAAGGAGCAAACACTATTTAATCATCTTGTGGCACACTCTTTGCCCGACTACAAATCATTAAAGATATTCTTCTCCATCAAAGTCATCCTTTTCATCGAGGGAGAAGAAGAAAAGAAGACAAACACGTGGTCTCTGTATTTCGATGGCGCAACAAATTCAAAGCGGACTAGGAGCATTCCTCTCTCCCCTGACAACATTTCAGTTTCGAATTCAAGGAAACTAACTTTTGAGTTAAAAAAAAAAATAACATGACATAGTATGAAGTATGCATCATTGTTCTGAAAGAAGCCATCATATTGGGCTTAAAGAAGTTATGGGTCTTCGGAGATTCATGGCTCATCATCAACAAAATGAATGGTGATTGAAAGACCAAAATGAGAAGCTGATATGGTATCATGTCCATCTGGAGAATCCGATCGAAGAATTTAGTAAGATCTCCTTCATGTATATTTTGTGCCTAAAGAATTAGCTTGCAGATGCTTTTGCCACCATTGCGTCTATATTAAAAATTCCAAGGGGAGCCTTCGAGTGGGAGCTCATAGTAGAGCTTGAAGAAGAGTGTACCTTTTTCCTAACAATCGCCTCTAGTATGCCAACATTAAAAGATACCTTGGAAGATTAGGTGTACCAGGAAGATGTAATGCCCACTGTTTGTTTTACCATTTAGTGCTTATGGTGGCCCAGTTTAATATTAGTGCTGGAAGTCCTCTATTAGAGATTCTTCTATCAAGTCTTGCTACGACATGTCAGAAAGTTCATAATGAGTATGCAGCTTGCACATGAATAGACACATGATGGCTAAAAAGGATCCTTCAACTCGGTTATGACTAGCCATATTGTTGTCAGTATGTCAGAAAATGCTTCATATATTAGGAATACACAAATTGAATCTATTATCTTGTCAAGAAAGTGCATATGCACTAAGTTGAATAGCTTTAACACTATTGAAATTTGGTTTTTGAAAAATCAAGTATATTTGAAAATTTTATTTTCCCACCAAATCAATTCGAAATTTTCAAATGAAAAAAGTGTGGTTTTTTCTTTAGTCCCACATCGGAAATGAGAAAATAAGTTTTGTGGTTTATATGTGGAGGTGTGTGTAGTATTCTTACTTGGAGTCTTGGAGGTTGATATGCTCGAGTTGCGTGTTCCAGTGTGTAGCACGGGAACACACGCGCTACGGTAAGGGCACGGGCAGTGTGGTGCTAGTTGGTGCACTTTGCACTTCATTGTCATGGGATGATGCGAGTGGTTTGAGATAAGCTTGGGTTTTATAGCCTACGGAGAACAGTCAAATTATTGATCCGAAATGGTTAGTCGTTTTGAGAACGGCTAGCAGCCTTAAAAGCTACAACGGTCTGAAAATAGACAGGCTTTAATGATCCAATGGTCAAATTTTTTGATCTAACAATATAAACGACCCAAATTTATTATCAACGCCTATATAAACCGAACCATTCCGGTCCAAAAATCAATCAACTCCAACATATCTATTTCAAACCATCAGATCTCATTAAAATCCATCTTCTTCTAAGAATATTGCAAAATACGTCTACTAATCGAGTATATCAAAAGATAAGCTGCGTTGAAAAGTTTCTAAGTAGACCTTCCTGATTGTTGCACGCAGGATCTAGGGAGACTTGTCTTATCTGGGAAGCAATTAGCCTGTAATCTTTCAACAATTCATAAGGGGGCGAATCACGCTTTAAGGACAACGTAATTTTTATGTGATTTAGCCTGGTGATAACAAAGAAATAATTTTTCTTTAATTGTTTTTATTTTTTCGGTGTTTCCAACATATTTCACAAAAAGCGCTATAACCCAGCAGATCTCATTCAAATCCATCTCCTTCTAAGAATATTGCAAATACGTTCGCTAATTAGTCTGTTAAAAGATAACCTATGTTGAAAAGTTCCTAAGTAGACCCTTCGTGATTGCTGCACGTAAGATTTAGATAAACTTGTTTTATCTGGGAAGCGATTAGCCTGTAACCCATCAGCAATTCATAAGGAGGCGAATCACGCTAATTTTTATGTGATTTAGCCTGGTGATAACAAAGAAATAAATTTTCTTTAATTGTTTTTATTTTTTCGGTGTTTCCAACATATTTCACAACAAGCACTGTAACCCATCAGATTTCATTAAAATCCATCTCCTTCTAAAAATATTGCAAATACGTTCGTTAATCGAGTCTGTTAAAAGATAAGCTGCATTGAAAAGTTCCTAAGTAAACCCTTCATGATTGCTGCACGCAGGATTTAGATAGACTTGTCTTATCTGGGAAGCAATTAGCCTGTAATCCATCAGCAATTCATAAGGGGACGAATCACGCTAATTTTTACGTGATTTAGCCTGATGATAACAAAGAAATAAATTTTCTTTAATTGTTTTTATTTTTTCGGTGTTTCCGACTTATTTCACAACAAGCACTAAGTGAAATAGGCTCACCGAAGTAGTTAAATAAGTGTACCCAACCCATATGGAAGGGGCTAAGAACCCTTCCCCCCTGCACATACACACTGTACACGTTGAAAGGAATTATATAAAATTGGTGAAAGCTACAGTTCTGTGACACCCTCTCCTCACACATTTTGCGACCTCTCTCCCATATCTCTCCCTCTCTCTGATCTCTTCCATCTCTTCTGCTCCTTGCTTCTTTCTCCACATCCTTTTGCTGCCACTAATTAACCAACAATTGGCTTGAACGTGCCTTGCATGCTGGCCATATAGATGGCCCACCATTGATTGTCATCTGTTCAACACAGTATCATAGCGATTGCCCGATCTGATCATATAATCCTCAAACAGTTGGCTACATCTTGGGAGCAAGAAGAAAACGTTATTTGAAGGTGATGCTACCGCACACTAATGGGTTCATAAGAGTAGTACACGAGAAGAGGTCTCTGATCTACATGCTGATGGGTTCCTCGATCTGCTATCCATGATCAATGCTTGAAACTGGTCCTATCTCTGCACTGTGGGCCCCATCTCTTCAAACGCTGTGGGTCCATCTCTTCTATCTGTTATCTATTTCTGGCCTCAGCTTCATCTAGACTATTTGTAGCTCGTTGTGATCGCTGCTGGATCCATTCCTCTCCATTGCCGTTGTTTTTCAGAGGAAGAAGTTGTCTGTTGCTAATGTGATTGGTATCCACGTTGGGCCCAGAAACCAGACCGACTACATTAACCACTATTGTTATGATCGGATGGTCCACCAAGATCATCTGCCGCTGTTGGATCTGTAAACAGTGAAGCCAAAAAGGTTTTCTGTTTACATGGTATCAAAGCCCTACTGATCCAAATTCGGCCACCCCCTGTCACCGGCACCACCTCCTGCCAGATCCGACCAACCCTGCGACGTCCAGCCATTCCTTGCTGCTCGATTGCTCACCACTGCGTCGTCCGGCCCCTCTGCGCGTCCGGTCCCTCTGCTCGTTCGACCCCATCTGCTTGCGTCGTCCGGTCCCTCGTCCGACCCTTTTGCTTGTCCCCTCCGCTCACCTGCTCGTCCGGTCCAGATCCAGCACCAGATCCCGATTCCGATCCGGAACCAGAACCAGATCCAGATCCAGAACCAGAAGCAGAACCAGATCCCACTCCCGATCCAGATCCAGATCCCAATCCAGCTCCAACGCTAGATCCAGATCCGAAGCCCCTTTTGTTCTAGCTCCAGCGCCCCTCTGTTCCAGATCAATCATTCCTCTATTACGATCGAGCTTTTCCCGATCCAGAAATCCTGTTGCTTGTTTCTATTCCGCCAGCTCCAATAGCTACAATCCCTTGGATATCTCCTGTTGTACGGTACATCTACAACCTTCTTCTGTTGCACCTCCTTACGTGCTTTACATTACTTCAGATCAATGGACAAGAACTCATCACGTACAGAGGCCTCATGTTGTAGTTTTGATGGTACCAACTATTCTCTATGGGCCATCCATTTTTAGAACTTCCTCAAGGGTCGTGGTTTGTGGGGACTAATTGATGGATCTGTTCCTATCCCCACTTCCACAGATGCCGACAAATTAGTTGATTGGGAAATGAACAATGGATGGATTATTACCTGGATTCTTGATTCGGTCGATCGGTCCATTGCTATTGGCCTCACACCTCATTGCACTGCTAAGGCAATGTGGGAGCATCTCTAAACAATTTATCAATAGAGTAATGCGGCCCGGTTATACCGTCTGAAACAGAATCTCATTAACCTTACTCAGGGTGATGACAGTATTCAATCATTTTACTCTAAAATTGTCACAATTTGGACTGAGATGACTAGGATGGATCCAACATTTTCTCATGACTTTAAGATATTCTAAACTATGCGCGAGAATGCGCAAGTTCGACAGTTTGTTATGAAGCAGCGTCTAGAATTTGAGCATTGTCAGGTTGCTCTCTTGAATCGTAGCCCTACTCCCTCATTGAATTCAGTTATTAATGATTTATTGGCTAAGGAACAATGACTG
Organism: Magnolia officinalis; assembly: GCA_021015155.1. Classification (NCBI taxonomy): domain Eukaryota; kingdom Viridiplantae; phylum Streptophyta; class Magnoliopsida; order Magnoliales; family Magnoliaceae; genus Magnolia; species Magnolia officinalis. The sequence continues at coordinate 25,327,469 of JAJHSJ010000009.1, forward strand.
AAAGTTCTTTCTCTTCCTTCCTCAACTACGGGATCATCTGATATGGTGTTTGCTGTGTCCACCACTACACCAACACGTGGTTCCACTCCTTTGACTTGTCGCGGCTGCAACAAGGTGGGTCATGTTGTCGCTCAATGCATAGAATGGTGCGCCTATTGTCGACGGACTGGTCATGGTATTCAGGACTGCCGTACACGTGCCTATGCATCTTCTTTCAACCGTGGTCGTGGCCGTGGTCCTGCTCTTCCTGTTATAGCTGCCACTATTTCGTCTGAACCATCTGTTAGTGATTCTATATCTACTGCTTCTGCTGAAGCTCTTTCATCTCCGTTGACTCTTGCGATGCTCCAGCAAATCGTTCAGGCCCTTTCTGCGGCCGATATGTCAGGTATATCCCCCTCTTCTACATAGTTCTTCGATTCGGGTGCTTCCAATCATATGACTGGTGCTGTATCCCATTTTCGTGACATTCGTCCCTACACCGGCAATCAGGCTATTTCTATTGCGGATGGCACTAGACTACCTATTCAGTCCGTTGGATCATTGACTTCTCTCCTTTTGCTCATCGCCAGTTTACCCTTCGTGACGTGTTTCATGTCCCTAACTTCTCCAATTTAATTTCAGTTGGTCAACTCGCATCCAACAACTGCTTAGTCATATTTCTTCCCAACTGTTGTTTTGTGCAGGATCTGGAAACGGGGAAGGTACTTGGGATGGGTAGGCGGCATGGTCGTTTGTACGTGCTGGACTTTGATCCATCTGTCACTCCGGCTCGTTGTTTCTTTTCTCCATCTTCATCAGATATTTGTTCGGCAAATAAATTGTGGAAACTGTGGCACTTTTGCTTGGGTCATCCACATTCCGATCGGTTACTTCAGTTAATTTCTTCTGCATGTTAGGGAATATGTAACGCCCTGAAAATCGGGGGTCGAGCATAAACTCAACTCCCGAGTTCCAGAACATCACTTATGCAACAAAATGAGTGATGATTGAATGTTGACTGTATTCGTGCATTGAACATGAGTGAGATTAAGCCAAACAGCATATCATACTCCAGAGACAGTTAAATTTGCAAGCGGAAGACTGTGATAGATAGATAAAATATATAAACTATGATGAGTCTCCAGAGTGTGATAACATTACCAGGTTAAATAATTACAAGTGCAGTTCTAAAATATACCAAATGTGAGGAAGTGTAATGTCTCCTATCCCAAGTACCGTAGCCCCGTCAATACAATACCAGGTCTTCATAGACCTATCAGAGTTACATGTAGGAGAACTCCTCCTCAACATCATAGTAGTAGTTCGGCTCTACTTCATAAGCATCGCCAACACCTGAAACTCAACAAATCTGGTTGGTGTTGCAAACACCGTCCCGTAACGTGGGAGTGAGTGATCAACTCAGTGGAACAATAAAGCATAGGTTAACATGTTATCAATTCAATCAAGCAGTAATGATAAAGCAGTACAATCAAACAAGTTTAGCTACTCTTATTATATGCAAGTATGAAATAACATGATGATGTATGCCCTTGCCAAACCACCCTCATGAGACATCATCTTACGTTCGCGAATGCATAACTCCCTCAGTGCTCCACATCTACTAGGCACATGCGGTGCAATGATGCGCATGATTTTCGAGTTGTTATTAGTCCGTTTCAAACAGCAGTATTGGGAAACTAAGGTACCTCACTTGTATCATTCTCAAACATGATCCATTCTAGGGACGTCAATCCTAGTTAATATCATACGGTGTTATGGTTTGAGAGGCATAGCGAAGGCATCACAAAGGGCTCATCACCCGTCAGCACGGATACAGATCTCACCGTATGCGGCTCAATTGCTGACCGTCAGCTCGAGTACAGGTCTCACCGTACTCGGCTCCACTCATACTCTAGTTGCTGTGAAGGGCTCGTCGCCAATCACAGATCGAAGATACTACAGAGGACTCGTCGCCCGTCAGCTCGAGTACAGGTTTACCGTACTCGGCTCTCGCCGTAAGTATCGACAGCTCGAATACAGTGTCCCATACCACTGTATTCGGCTCACGAGTTGGTTGTTCAATGGTCACTACGGGGAGGCACGTAACCCCAGCGTAGGCCGATAGCTCGACCACGGTGTCCCATACCACCATGTCCAGCTCATGAGTCTTAGCGGATCGAGGTACCATGGTTAAAAGGGATTTCACTGGTAAGTTTGGTACCCTAGGTTCAAGCAGTAGCGTCCAAATATGGTGAACATACATAAGACAGATCGGGTTACTTGACGAGCTCGGCTAGCTCGAGCGCACAACAAGTTGAATGACATGAAGTGCATAAGCACTTCGCGTGGCCAACCACTATCGTCAACCGAAGTACGACTCGGGTTCGTCGAACACATCTCACATGGCAAATGAATCGCAGCCACGAATTCAATTCTGGTACCGATTGTCTGGACTATAATCATAGCCCCAAACACAATCAATTGCAGATAGATAAAACAGTAATGGATCAAGATTTCATCTTATACAATCAAGGTCTAGTCTTATCCGTTTAGGGCTGCCAGGGCTGTTGTACGCACTCGTTGCTCCGCTCCCCCATCACCCATGACGGATCATACAACGTAAATATAAATTTAAACATATGCATTACATAGTTAAAATCATAAAGCAGTTGAGCATGTTATGAATCACAACACAAGCATGACTTTGTACATGTTCAATTCCTAATCACACAACTATCAAAGGAGATCATACACATAGTTAAAAGAGGTTGAGAATCATATCTCAATACCCTTATACATTATAATTTGCTAACTACTACTCATTCAGACATTTCAAGAAACACTTAAACAAACATACATCAACATACATGACATATGTCGATCACATAGGCATCAGGCCAAATCCTTTCACTAGGGAGTTGCCCCAATCATAATGCACGTACACCCACGACGGATAGTCATGGCAAGCAGGAATCCAAGTTCCATATTCATTCAGCCATTTCCACAAACACTTGGGCCACACATTTTAGCATATATAGTGTATATTGGCCGTGGCGTGATTTAGGGCAAATCCTTTCGTCAAAGGGGTATCGCCAATACAACAATCATGAATCCATGACAATTAGTCATGGCGAGCACGACTGAGAATTTTATACTCATTCAGTCATTTTCACAAACACTTAGAATACACTATTACAACATACATGATGTATGTTAGCAAAACATGTATTAGGGCTATCCTTTAGCCAAACGAGTATTTTATCCATGTATAATATATACTACAACAAAAAATCATGAAAATACATCTCCAAAATTTATACGTATACAGTATTTTCTAGAATACGCAATTTCAACATACATAGTGTAGATAAGTAAAACATGTATTTAGGCGAATCCTTTTGCCAAATAAGTATTTTATCTATATATCGTATATCCATATAACAAATAAACATGTCAAACACATTTCCAAAAAATATACGTATACCGTACTTTCTACAAATACCAAGAGTATGTAGAATTCCATATTTTTCATCTTTAATCGAAACGGAAAACAGACAACACTTTGTAAATGTGCAATTGCATGCAGATCATGAATCTATCATTATCTGACATTGAAAGCGTTGAAAACCATAACCTATACACCTAAAGTCCGCACCTTTTGTCGTAGAATCTCAACGGAATCGATAGGTTTGTCTAGCTTCCGTATACGGAAACTAGGTAACCTAGAGAAGGAAATAGGTTAGCTATTTCATAACCTACAACTATCAAATCCCCCAAACAGGTTAGGGTTAGGGTTTATTACCTAGAAATGACGCCGGAATCGCCGGAAAAGTGATAAGAATGAGGTGGTTAAGCACCGATAGCAGCAGGGTAGAGCGGCGGGGAGATCTTCCCACAACTCCCACACTTTCTCCTTCTTTTCCCTCTCTCAAATCTCAAATTCGTATGGCTGCCATGAGAGAGGGTTTAAGGTCCTTATATAGTCTCAAAACTCACCGAAATAGACTCCTGTTCAAGGGGTACGACTATTATAGGTATTTCGGCACTTTTCCAGCTCAAAAGAGGGTTTCTGGTGGCCCTCCTTGAGCCAAACGTCAGACTTAAGCTCTCAACACATGGATTTATGTGGGTTTACGCTTTCGACTCGATCGGATTCCCAGATCGCACGTGGCGGACCATTTTCAGTTCAATGGTCGGTGGGCCACGATCCGAAATTCCAAGTACATGTAAATGTTCCTGAAATTTTTTCCGATCCGAGGGTATAATCTGGTCTGATTCTGACGGTCTGGTTGCTTAATACTGATCCGCAAGCGAATGGTGCCAGATCACTATTCCAGATATTTATTTTGTAAAGGAAAGAGTGATTTTCATACTCCCTCGCTCCGGACTCAAGCGAATGGCCGTGGGACATCGACTGGACCTGATTTCCAAGGTAGTTGTCAAGCCCAGTGAGGCGGTCCTAGTTCCTTAACTTCGTGTTAATCGGACTTCCGATGTGCGGTCTAGACCTAATACGAAGTTTCAAGTCATTCCCGAGAGTAGCCGGGTAATGAGTTTGATCCTAAACTTTAGGGTAACCTAGAGTCAATGTTTTTGCAAGTTTTGGGTCTTGCAGATCGTATTTAAAGTGATTGGTGCTAATTTCACAGGCACTCTAGTTTAACACTAGCTAAATCTCGCCAAATTTCTAAAGGATTTAGTCCTGTAAGATTTCTGTCTGAGGTGGTACTTAGTCCTTTGTAGTTTGTATATAAAGTGATCCAAGTTATACTACTTAGCTAGTTTAAGATAGTGTTTAGGGCGAAAGTGCTTTGAAAAATTGAAAGCACAAGGTAGTGAAGGGTGGGATTTGTGAAGGAAATGGGTTAAGGAGCGATTTTAGACTGTGGGATTGAGTTTTGACAAGTTGATAAGGTCTTAGGATCGACCCATTGCCTAAGAACGTCTAATCCCAGGTTGGCAAAAATCCGGGATGTTACAGAATATTTCTCTTAATAAAAATGATTTGGATTATTCTTGTTCTTCCTGTTGTCTTTCAAAGAGTAAGTGTATTTCATTTTCTCTAAGTACTACAAAATCATCTTCTATGTTTGAACTTGTGCATACGGATGTCTGGGGTCCATCACCAATTATGTCTCTCTCTGGGTTACGATACTATGTTATATTCATTGATGATTTCACACGTTACACTTGGATTTACTTTCTACAATCGAAGTCACAGGTTTTTAAAAAATTCAAGTTATTTCACTCTATGGTGGAGACTCAATTTCGGGTTTTAGTTCAAACTCTCCGCTCTGACTCAGGGGGGGAATATCTCTCAACCGATTTTCGTACATTTCTTTAAGGTCATGTGATTGTTCATCAGACCACCTGTTCTGATACTCCACAATAGAACGGGGTGGCTGAACGAAAAAATCGTCATATTATTGAAACTGCCAAGACCCTGATGACAGCTATGAGTGTTCCTCATTCCTTCTGGGCGGAAGCAATGTTACATTCAGTCTACTTGATTAATCGGATGCCAACCAAAGTTCTGAACAGTAAATCTCCCTACTTTGTTCTCACCAGCATACCTCCTGCATATTCCACATTTCATGTTTTTGGTTGTATCTGTTATGTGCACCTGACTTCATGTGAACGTAACAAACTATCTCTAAAATCGGTCAAATATATGTACTTGGGATTTGGGGAAACTCAGAAGGGTTTTCGATGTTATGATCCTGTTTCTCGTCGTGTTAGGGTTTCACGACATGTTATTTTTCTTAAACACATTGCCTTTCATTCATCTCTTCCTCTATACACCACACTCTGACAGCTTGAGCTTTTGGAGTGAATGGTTGTTTAACAGGATCTGGATCAGCCATCGTTTTTGTTGTGGACCTGTGGTCCACCTCCTCCTATTGCTTGTTGACGTTGTGCTGCCACTACCCATAACGTGATGAGGCCCATGCTGAACCGTCCAGATCTGCTGGGGAGGTCCATCTTTCTTGCAATGTGTTATGTTGCATTGTTGTGGCTGTTTGGGCCTTGGGTCGCTCATCTGCACCACCCATTGAAGTAGAACAACTTAATTTTTTTTTCAGTGAGGCCCAGTTCTGGACGGTTATCATCGTTATTTAGATTTGATCCAATGGATCTTTTTACGCTAAAATTTTTTGTAGTGCAAACTTGATCTGCACTATTTTTACCATGGTCCATGTTATCGCTTAAATCTGGTTGATCCTGTTCCACCTCATATAAGCTGCTTGGTACCAACACTTCAATGAAAACACAAGAGGATACTAGGGTGTCGGTTGAGGCTGGAGACCTTCCGATGCCTGAGTTAGGTAGATGGACTCAAAGTGTGTGTAGTTAGAGTCGTGATTATTATGTGTACCTTCTCTTAAGTAGGGTAATGTATTTATAGATTTGCTAGGCAACTTATGTATCTGAGTAGATCTGTAAAATACGCTAGAAGGACCTATGTTAGGGTTGGAATCCATTCTCGTGTATTTCTTCGATTATACCTCGATTCGCATGATCTTCGACTAGGATTTCACTGAGTAGTTGTGCTCGTATATGACGCAAGATTCTCTCTAGACGTTTCTACTCCGAGCTCGAGGTCGGCGTTCGTGGTCGAGGTGATCGAGGTCGGCATCCGTGGTTGAGGTGATCGAGGTCAGCATTCGTGGTTGAGGTTTGTCGATGAGCCTTATCTTCAAGCCAAGTTAACTGTTTCAGCTCGGTTATTGAGTCTCCTTGCTTAGCTATCTTCCCTAGTAGTAAGTACTTTGGTAGTCTAACGAGTCTATTTTTATGGTTCTTTGCCACGTATCTCATACCTTAAGTTAGCTCAATTTTACCCATAACAGTTGCCCCTACTTCCGAGTTTTATGTTTATGAGCTCAGGAAGTAAGCAGATTTGAACTGATGTATGAGTGGGAGAATCTGAACTCCTAACCGTGAGAGGTCAGCCCGTTTCATCTGCATTCCTCGATTTTATCGCCTAGTGATTAATGAGGGAATTGGAAAGGGACGACGCATGCTATGGTGATCGAGAAAGATATTTTGACAGTGGTTTCATATGAGGAGTTGTGCACAGAGTGGTGAGCGCCGTTTCACCTTTCAGATGACTCACAAGTGAACACCTGTCCCTGCTTCATTAATGCAAGCCCTGATCGAACCCCGTTTCGCCACGTGGAGGAGATCGTGCGTCGAGGCATCCTTTCATGTCCTCGCAAGTAGTGCTAACATTAAATGCTCTACTTTGGGGATTCTTATAAATAGGTGTTTCCCCCTCATTCTGTCGCTCACTAGTTTTGTGAAGTCCGAGTTATGCCAACCTATTCTCTCTATCTCTTTTCTCTTAGTCCTTCTCCGTTCACTATGTGGATTGTCCAGTCACTTAGTCCTTTTTCGGTACATGTTCTTCTACGCTTCTCCTTTTTCTTAACCTTTTTGTTTTCCCCCTATTGCCATGTCTTCTGAGGGTTCTAGGGGTGTGTCTATATCAGGGGCTTTACATGGGGAATTCGTCCATGACAACATGGATTCTAGATTAGCAGCGTCATCAAGTGGGCCATCACCGGCGATGGTAGCTTGAGATGAGGTGGTACTTTCGCCACAGTTGGAGGCGGCTTCTTCGTCTTCCTAGGGACCCACCTCGTCGGTAGGTCCTTTTAGTTCCAAGCTGCAGTCGGGGGATTTAATTGCCCTTCAATCGGAGTTTAAGATCCTTGACTCGGTGGGGCTATGGCTACCCCATGTCGTGGAACTTCTGGGCAATCCTCTCGAGGGGGAGGTAGCCCTTTATCCAATTTTCTTTTCTTGCGGCTTGCGGTTGCCTTTCCATGCAGTGGTGAGGGAGGTGTTACACCGCCTGAGGCTTGCCTTAGGACAACTTAACCTTAACATGCTGCAAGCTATCTTTGTGTGTTATGTTTTGTGGCACTAGCTCGACCAATCTTAGCTTATCGCGGACGAGCTTTTGTACTTATATTAGGCCAAGTGCAGCCGAGGCTCTTTCGGTTGGTATTATTTTTCTTCGTGGCTAGGCAAAGGCTAGGCCATTATCACCAGCAATCATTCTTCTAATAAGGGCTGGAAGAATAGGTGGTTCTTCGCTACTGGAGAGTGGGAGGGCTCATCGACAGAGTTGGATAGGTCACTGACATCAGTTCCCACCAAGTTTGTCACTTTAGGTCGGAACTTGAGTTGTAGCTTTTGGTTGTTGTAGTTTATTTTCGATTTTTTCCTTTGTAATTTTTGACTGACATGGTCATCTTTTTCCCTACGAAGCCGAGCAAGGGTGTTTAGACATGTCGTAATATGGACCTTTCGACCCCATTTTGTTGAATGCATTAGTGAACAGAATGCCAGCCGAGCTGCTGGTGTTGACCAGTATCCGGTGTACCTTGTGACTGGTTACGGTCATGGTGATTGACAAAGCGTCATCGTACGGTTGGTGGAGCTCTCGAGCATATTTTTCTGTGAAGGTCAGACTACAGGAGTTCAACCTAGGTTTCTTCATAGATCTGCTAGTGAGGTAGACATGGTACTTTGTCTCACTGTTGGTCACACTTAGAGCATGCGCTCGGCGTGCTCAGTTCGAGTCTCCACCACTGGTTGGTCCCCCGAATATGGTGCGTATCTCATGTAAGGCTCGTATCCTAGACCGTACCGTTTCGTGGACTCCCGCGGTCCTCCTGGTCGAATTTCGGCAACCCGCTACCTGTAATCGGAGTCTACGCGTGACCCTAAGTCGCATCCTATATATCTATGTCGACTCGACTCGAAACTTCTATCTTAGTGACCGCGCCCTCATCGTGGTTCCAACGCCGTGTCTCGCGCTGATGTGATACCCAGGCCAGGAGTTATGAGCCCGCGTTTATTTCGAAGAAAACGCCACGTGTTGCAAATCCCAAGAGAATCTCTACAACCCATCACATTAATCAATCAAGTACACATCCCATCACAAGTTAAGTACCAACCCATACCCCTCAAGTCAAGTACACCCATCACTCACCCATCACACCCATCCCTCTCTCCCTTACAACCTCTCTCTCTCTCTCTCTCTCTCTTTTCTTCTTCTTCTTCTTCTTCTTCTTCTTCTTCTTCTTCACTTCCATTGCTAGCCATGGACGTCCAAGCAAGCTCCATTTCTAGCCCTCTTACCTTTAGATCCCTCCTAATCCAACCCTTAGAAGCCCATCTCCACCATTGAAAGGGGTCCTAGAAGGCTTGAGAACCCAAGGATAGAAGAAGAAGATCATTAGTGGGTCTCTCTCTCTCTGTCTCTCTTTGTCTCTCTCTCTCTCTCTCTACCATGTTTTGCTAGCCCACTTGATGAGTATATGTGATGGATCCGGACTATTGAGCAGCAAGGATGCCCTTGCTGTCCAAGTTACTGGACGTCTAGCGATCACACAAGACTTGAAACCCAAATATCGGTTGGGTCCCAACTTTGTAGCCACCCATGTGGACCTCACATGTGGATCCTACCGTGATGTATGCATTTGATATCCCTGCCGTCCATATGTTTTGGATGGCACGTCTGGAGGTAGACCCCACTTTTATGTATTTATTTTATACCCATACCGTCCATCTGGACGGTGTGCTGTGGGTTGCCAACCATGATGTATGTGTCCCCCCCCCCCCCCGCCACGCTGTCCATCTGTATGCGGGGCCGACCATGGTTTATGGGCCTTAACCACACCGTCCATCTGTTTTGTAGGGTGAGGCCCACCTTAATGTATGCATTGTATAGCAGCACCGTCCATCTGGATGTGCCGTGGGACGCACTGTGATGTATGCATTGTATATCTATGTCGTCCATTTGTGCGGCCCACCGTGATGTATGTATTGTATATCTATGCCGTTCATTTGTGCGGCCCACAGTGATGTATTTGCGGCTCATATGATGGGGCCCAATATGGTATATTTGTGGCCCATTTAGTGAGGCCCATGTGATGTATTTGAGGCCCAAATAGTGAGGCCCATGTGATGTATTTGAGGCCCAGATAGTGAGGCCCATTGTGATGTATTTAAGGCCCATGGGTGAGGCCCAAATAGTGAGGCCCATGTGATGTATTTGAGGCCCAGATAGTGAGGCCCATTGTGATGTATTTAAGGCCCATGGGTGAGGCCCAATGTGATGTGTATGAGGCCCATGAGTGAGGCCCAGTGTGATGTATGTGAGACCCAGATGGTGAGGCCTATTGTGATGTATTTGAGGCCCAATATGATGTATTTACGGCCCATTTGATGAGGCCCAATATGGTGTATTTATGGCCCATTTGGTCAGGCCCATTGTGGTGTACTTATGTGGTGCATGTGATGAGGCCCATTATGATGTATATGTGGCTCATGAGTGAGGCTCAATGTGTTGTATACGAGGACCATATGATGAGGCCCGATGTGTTGTATATGAGGACCATATGATGAGGCCTGATGTGTTGTAGCCCATGGTGATGTATATGAGGTCCATTGTGATGTATGAGAGGTCATAAGATGAGGCCCATTGTGATGTATATCAGGCCCATGTGATGCGGCCCATTGTGAGGTGTATTAGGCCCATGAGATGTGGCCCATTGAGATTGTATGTGGTCCATTATGATTGTATGTGACCCATTGTGATTGTATGAGGCCCTTTCCCCAATGTAAGTTAGATTCTATGGTGGGCCGTACTCTAGGTGCAATGGTGGTTAAATGGCCACGTTGCAAATCTCCCTAGAGCCCATTATCAAGCCCATTTCCTTCTTCTCTTATTGGGCTATCCCAAACCGTTGGGCCCCCATGATCGTTAGGCCCATTCTTGATATGAGTACGCCGTTTAGGCCCATCCTTGATATGAGGAGAGTACATCGTCACCGTAGGTGGAAAGATTGGTGGTATCAAGTTTGTTATATCCACTGTTGAGGGCCGATCCTCATGTTATGGATTAGATTTGCTATCCTTCTATGAACCCCGCTATATTTATATAGGCCGATTATTGATTACGACTATGATTGGTATATGCACTGAGTATGTGTTAGCATAGCATTGTGATTGTATGAGGCCTATTGTGACTATGTGAGGCCCATCGTGATTATATGGGGCCCATTTTGTGATTGTATGAGGCCCATTGCGATTATATGAGGCTCATTGTGATTATATGAGGCCCATTGTAATTGTACAAGGCCCATTGTGATTATATGAGGCCCATTGTGATTGTGTGAGGCCCCTTGTATGCATAGGCTCAATTGTGATGTGTGAGACCCATCATGTGTATGTGATTGTGTGTACGCCACTCGTTCATTATTACGGGCCATGGGCCGCCTTATACAGGTCCACCATGATGTATGTGATTATAATCATGCTTAGTATAATTTATGATACGTGTCCATACGCATCATTCGCATGCTTGTTATGAGAAGTGATTGAGCATAGCATGTGCCGTTGGGCTGATTATTTATGGGACTCCCTGAGAGACGGAGTTGCCCCACATGAGCGCTCGGTTTGATGCATGACTGGATGGTATGACTCATGCGTCTCACATTTTGTGACATGATCATTTGGCGCCCTAGCGATATTAGGGCTGCGGCCTCTACAGGCATTTTTTGGATGGCCAGATGGGACACCGGAAATGTTTGGTTCGAGCATATAGGCACTTTGGATGTCCTTAGGTGAAAGTCCCTAAACTCCCGTGGCTAGGGGATGCTCCAACGTCTAGACCGAGTAGAAGACATGAGCGCCAAGTGTCGAATATCAGAAGGCTCCGCTTCCCATTGTGTCGTGGTTGGTTGGGAGGGGGTGTGGCCTTACCCGCCTGAGGGAGTAGGCAATGTTAGGCTGAGTCTGACCAGCTTTGTCACACCCCAAACTTGAAAACCGGGCTCACAAAATTCCCAATCGTCGAATCCGGTGCCGACAACCTCCATAGTACCCCATTCTCGGCTCCCAGCACGCATACACCAAATTTTGATCCTGGGATCCTACAAGAAGGATTTTCCAATGTACATTTGTCTCATAAGAAGCATAACCACAAGTTTACCCAAATCACAAAGGCAACATCATCATCACATATCCACTAATATAAACATTTGAATACAATGCTGAAAGAGAAATACATATATCAAAAATCAAAGCTCCAGAAGTCAGCTGCACGCTCCAAGCTCGATGCTGCTGCAACCTAATGTCACCTGCACGCATCTATCGTGCATAAGCTTATAGAAAGCTTAGAGGGCGATGTAAGTGTGTGCACAAGATAAGTGCCAAGTATTCAATACAATGCCTTAATCATACAATATCGGAATTACTGGCAAGATCATGAATCATACGATATCAGAGTAAGCGGAAATACTGCAAGTCTATAAATCATACAATATCAGAGTATGTAATACAGATCAGTTACACAATCGAGGAGTCATAAAGAGCCAAATATCAGATGTCGAGGATATAATGCAATATGTAAATCCTACTAAGTCCGTCTAGGCCATATAAGTGCAGAAACATAGCAACCCAAAATGCCATATGCCTGCGGATGTAATGCAATATGCGATGCGAATGAAATGACCAAGCTGGAGTGTGAAGTCGGGATAATAGTACGTAGTATCGCAGACTATGGGGCCCATCACAAGGGACTTTTATCCAAACTAGTCCCATACCTAATTTGGATAGTCAAACTCAATGTGGTAAACTCCTGATCTCAGGTTAGTCGCGTGCCCCAACCAAAATCCTGGCAATTGCGAAGGTACACATAACAAGTAGTTGCGCACTACTAGCCCGAGTGGATAGTGAATGAATGAATGAATTAGTATGCAACTCCTGCTCAATAAGTCCACATAATAATACCATTCATCTTTGGAATCATCACTGGGGTCTAGTACACTCTACGCCAGCTTGCCGCCTCATCAAACGCACAATACAACTGGGTAAGTGGAAGAGACCTTACTACCCGCCAACCAATATCGGCCCGGGTCGTTGATAGCGGACTCATTTAGGAGCTAGTCAGACTCAGCCTAGCTATGCCTACTCCCTCAGGCGGGTAAGGCCACACCCCCTCCCAACCGACCACGACATAGTGAGAGACTCGGCCTACTGGTATACGACCCTTATGTGCTCATATATATCCACTCGGTCTCGACGTTGGGGCATCCTCTGGTACCAAGAGGGTTTAGGAATTTTCACCCAGGGCCATCTATGGCGGCCCGATGCTAGTAACAAATTTTCGGTGTCCCATCTGGCCATCCACGACATGATTATGGAGGCTACGGTCCTGATGTCGCTAGGGCGTACAATAATCACCATCACACAATGCGAGATGCATGAGTCACGCAGTCCAATCATGCATCAATCCTGTGCATACCGTACGCTCATGTGAGATAACTCCTCCTAACAGGGAATCCCATAAACCACTTGCACTATGGCATATGAAATGGTCAATCACATCTCATATCAAATATGCAGATGATGCGTATGGCATGTATCATGATGCTATGCTGTCACATACTCATAATCGGTATCAATAACCGGGCTCGACAATCGATATCGACAATCGACCTCGACAATGTGGACATTTAACCAACATTACCCCCAAGGAGTTGCCCACATAGAGCCTAACGTATAGTGGACCCATGGCCTCACAAAGGGCCTAATATACAACACCATGGGCCCCACTCAAGGGCTTAATATACATCACAATCGGCCTCTCCCATGAGCCTATTATACATCATAATGGACTCCATTGCCTGGCCCTCAATTGCATCACAATGGGCCACATCACATAGGCCTAATATACATCATAATGGGCCTTCAACACGGGTTGAATACACATCACAATGGGCCTCAAATACGGGCCGCATGTACATCACATTGGGTCTCGTCAATCGGCCTCGACAATCAGAATCGGCCTTCGTGGTCGGCCTCGACAGTCGGAATTAGCCTTGACATTCGAAATCGGCCTCGACAATCAGAATCGGCCTTGATGATCGGCCTCAACAATCGGAATCGGCCTCGACAATCGGAATTGGCCTCAACAATCGGCCTCGAAAAACAGAATCAGCCTCAATAAACAATCGGCCTCGACAATCGGAATCGGCCTCATCAATTGGAATCAGCCTCAATAATCGGAATCGGCCTCAACAATCGGTCTCGACAATCGGAATCGGCCTCGACAATCAGAAGCGACCTCAATAAACAGAATCGGCCTCGATAAACAATCAGATTCGACAATCGGAATCAGCGTCAGCAATCAGCCTCGACATTCAGAATCGACCTCGATAAATGAAATCAGCCTCAATAAACAATCGGCCTTAACAATCGGAATCGGCCTTAACAATCAGAATCGGCCTCAACAATCAGAATCGGCCTCAACAATTGGCCTCGACAATCAGAATCGGCTTCGATAATCGGAATCGGCCTCAACAATTGGCCTCGACAATCAGAATCAGCCTCGATAAACGGAACCGGCCTCGATAAACAATCGGCCTTGACAGTCGGAATCGGCCTCAACAATCGGAATCGACCTCGACAATCGGAATCGGCCTGAACAATCGGCCTTGACAATCAGAATCGGCCTCGATAATCGGAATCGGCCTCCACAATCGGAATCAGCCTCGATAAACGGAATTGGCCTCGATAAATAATCGGCGTCGACAATTGGAATCGGCTTCAATAATCGGAATCAGTCTCAACAATCGGCCTCGACAATCGGAATCAGCCTCGATAATTGGAATCGGCCTGGATAATTAGAATCGGTCTCGATAATCAAAATCGGTGAGAATGAGCCCAACAAAGCCTAAGGGAAGGTCACAATGTAGATATTTAACCATCATTGCCCATAAATGTGGACATTTAACTAACATTGCTCCCAAGGAGTGGTCCTCATAGGGCCAAGCGTATCGTGGGCCCATGGCCTCACACAAGGGCCTAACATATATATCACAATGGGCCTCACTCAAGGGCCACATAAACATTACATCAGACCTCACCCAAAGGGGCTGCATATACATCAAGTGAGTCGCATCAATGGGCCGCACCAATGGCCCTCATAAACATTAAGTGGGCCGCATTAAAGGGCCGCACCAATGGGCCTCATATACATTAAGTGGGCCGCATCAAAGGGCCGCATCAATAGCCCTCATAAACATCAAGTGGGCCACATCAAAGGGCCGTACCAATGGCCCTCATAAACATCAGGTGGGCCGCATCAAAGGGCCGCCCCAATGGGCCTCATATACAACAAGTGGGTCGCATCACATGGGCTGCACCATCTACACCATACATCTATTCTAGAGATCATTTTAGAGCAATTCCCAAAAACGAATCATATGGAAAGATGATCTGGACCATACCACAAATAATAGTGGAGACAATGATTTTCACTGTTGAAACGACATAGGGCCCACCATCACGTTTATTTTCCGTCCAGTCTATTCATAAGGGCACAAAAACCTGGTTTAAGAGGAGAAACAAATATCATTTTGATCCAGAACTTCTGTGACCACTAAACAACTTCAATAGTGAGCATTCAATCACCATTGATTTTTACAGTGTGGTCCACTTGATAGATCTGCCTCATTTTAGTCTCAGGCCTAAGACAAGCTTGCCAATTGGATGAACGGTGTGGATCAAACCCACACGACTTGCTGTTATCAAAACCACAATGAGGTGGGGTCCCCAGTGAATGGATGGACGGTTTTGATAAAACACTTACATCATGGTGGATCCCACACGTGTATGTGGGGCCACGCTGCTAGGCAACATAGATATATCACGTGCAGGCCCCACAGAATTTTGCTGACGTCAATACCACAGCTTTATAGCTATGGTCCCCACCGTCCATCAATTCATGCCAGTGGGCCACAATCATGTCCAGGTCGCTGGATGGTCTGATAAAACAGATGGACAGCGTTGATAGAACACATGCAATCGGGTGGATCTCACCATCCAGCAGGCTGGATGGTGCAGATAAAATGCATAAATCAGGGTGTGGTCCACGGTCCAGACGGACGGACCGTAGAGATGAAACGCATGTAGGTCCACGTGGTGTGGCCCACCCATGATATATATATATATATATATATATATATATATATATATATATATATATATATATATATATATATATATATATATGTAATATAATACATATCACATTATATATGTAATTATATAATACATATTATATTATATAATAATATACATTTCCTTTTCCCTTTTTTTTTTTGAAAAAAATCGTCCAGGCTCTGGACATTCTTTGATGGACGGATTGGATATGCAATCCATACATAAAGTGGGTCCCACAGCTGCTGGACCTTCCAGCAGCGTCCCCATGGCTTGTACAGCTGGATGAAACACATGCATCTGGTGGGGTCCACACATGTGGCCCACCAGCTATGTCAAGCTGACATTTGTATTTTCTTTTCTATCCAGGTCTGTCCAAGCGGACACGCAGGTGGCATGTCGCTGGACATCAGTAAGGTGGGCCCCACAAATGGGACAACGTGGATAAGATCATGGTGGGCCACGTATCCGAGAGAGAGAGAGAGAGAGAGAGTAGTGGAGGGACCCCGCCACTATGGGTCCCTCATTACAATGCATACATCAAGATGGGTCCCACCATAAGTGGGCCCTCTAATCATCAAGATCATACAAAAATCACCCACCTATCCTTCTTCTTCCTCCCTAGCCTTCCAATGCACCAAAAGTGCTCCTTCAATGGTAGAGATGACAATCTAAGGGTGGAGATGAGAGATAGGGTGGTAGGGAGTGGGCCAGACAAAGCTCTCTCATGGAGCTAGCTTGGACGTTGGATCTCTTGGTTGCTTGAAAAATTGTTTGAGAAATGAGGGAGAGAGAGAAGTGATGGGATGATAAGGGATGGGTGGGATGGATGTTGTAAGGAAGGAATGGTTTGGGTATGGGCTTGGTTGAAATTTAGGTGAAAGAGAGATGGGTGGAGAGAGAGAGAGAGTTGACTTGTGAGGGGTGAGGTGGCATGAGGTATGGGTGGTGTACTTGACTTGTGATTGATGTGTACTTGATTGATTAATGTGACAGATTGTAGAGATTCTCTCGGAATTCGCAAGGCGCGGCGTTTTCCTCGAAATGAATACGGGCCCATATCTTTAGGCCCAGGTATCGCATTGGCGCGCGAGACGCGGCGTTGGAACTGCGGCGACAGCGCAGTAGCAAGGATATAAGTCTCAAGTCGAGTTAACTCTAATATACAGGACATGACTCGAGTTCGCGAGCAAACGTCGGATACAGGTCGAGGGTTTCCGGAATTCGACCGGGATGACCGCGAAAGCTTACAAAACGGTACGGTCTAGGATACGGGTCTTACAAGCTTGAGGAATGGGTCCGCTATCGACGAGCCGGGCTCAATATTGGCAGGCGGATAGTGAGGTCTCTTCCACTTACCCAGTTGTTCGCTCGAATAGGGACGACAAGCTGACGTAGAGTGTACTAGACCCCGGTGATGATCCCATAGATGTACAGTACTGATATGTGGACTTATTGAGCACGAGTTGCATACTCTGCATTTTACTCATTCATTTATTCATCCATTATCCACTCAGGCTGGTAGTGCATAACTAATTGTTGTATACCTTCGCAATGTCCAGGATTTCGGTTGGGGGGCGCGACTAACCTGAGGTCAGGGGTTTACCACATTGAGTCTGTCTATCCAAATTTAGGTATGAGACTGGTTTGGGTAGAAGTCCCTTGTGATGGACCCCATAGCCTGCGATACTACGTATTATTATCCCGACTTCACACTCCAACTTGGTCATTTCATTTGTACCACATATTGCATTGCATCCTCAGCATATAAAATTTGATTTACTATACTTCTGTATTGTATAGCCTGAATAAGGTTAACGGTATTCGTGGACTCGTCAAGATTTACATATTGCATTGCATCCTTAGTATCTAATATTTGGCCTACTATGTCTCCGTATTGCATAACTAATCTATATTGCTTCCTCAGTATATGATATTGGCTTATTATATTTTTGCATCACATGGGCTGGATAAGGCTGATGATATTTATGGACTTACCAGCATATTTTCACATTGCTCTGATATTGCATACTTGACACTTACTTTGCGCACACACTTACACCACCCTTTAAGCTTTCTATAAGCTTATGCATGATAGATGCGTGTAGGTGGTGTTAGGTTACAACAGCGTTGAGCTTGGACCGTACAGCTGTCTACTGGAGCTTTGATTTTTTGATATATGTATTTCCCTTTCAGGACTGTATTCAAATGTTTATATTAGTGGATATGTGATGATGATGTTGCCTTTGTGATTTGGGTAAACTTGTGTTATGCTTCTTACGGATAAACGTACGTTGGAAATCCTCCTTGTAGGATCCCAGGATCGGAATCTGGCGTATGGGTGCTGGAAGCTGAGAATGGGGTACTATGGAGGCTGTCGGCACTGGATTCGGCGATCGAAAATTCTGTGAGCCCGGTTTCTGAGTTTGGGGCGTGACATCTCACATGTTGCTTCGTTGTTATTTTTCTCTTCGTGTCGTTCTGTTTGTCTAATCGATCAGCCATCTCTTTCTTTGTCAACGAATTCTCATAGATGCCCCTTTCGGATTCAGGGATTTGATATATTCTTTCATGTGACCGTGATCTCGGTGGAAATGATAATACTTCCTCTTGTCTCTATTCTTGGCGTCGGCCTTCATCTTTCTTGGCCATTTTAACATTCTTTTATCTCGTACTTCCGTAAGCACCTGCTCTGATGTGGTGTTCAAAGGAGTATACGTGTGGAAGCGGCTTTCTAGACGCCGACTGGGTCTTTGGCCTCTGCTCTAGTTGTCTTTACTTTTTTCTCTTGGCATTAGCAGTGGAAGGCTCCCTCTCTTCCTTTCGCTTTCTATCTCTTACCGAGCTGTTTTCACCACAAGTAGTCCTCCGTGAACTGAGAAGTTCTTCCGCGTTTGAATATTTTTGAGCTCGGTTGAGCAGGTCAGTGAGAGTGGTTGGGGGGTTCTTACCGATCGAGAATAGGAACTTTTCCTATTTAAGGTCGGCTACCATGGCGGTAAGAGTTATTTGATCGGAATAACCATCAATTTGAATTACTTCAGCATTGAAGCGGATGATGTAGTCTCTTAGAAGCTTGTTTGTCTTTGTGTAATTGTGAGAAGGTACATTGTAGGTTTTCTCCTATCTTTTCTGCCGATGAACTGAGTAATAAAAGCTTTACTGATCTAAGAAAACAAGTTGATGAGCTTGGACTTCAAGTGTATGTACCATTTCCGTACAACTCTTGACAAAGTTAGGGAGAATGATATGAACCTTACGTAGTCTGTAGAGATTGTTCTAATATTCTGATGGTTCGCTGGCACGTGTCTCATACGTCACCTCAACTCTATCTTACCCATAACAGTCCACTCATCTTGACTTGGCCATCTGCTGCTTGTGTTGAATCTTATACCCCACTGTCATCATCGTTGTTAGCAGTTTATATTGCTGTGGAGAGTGCTAGGCCCACCATATTGAAGCAGTGATCAAATCAACTTAGTTATGACACCAGTTCTAACGTGATTGCCATATATGTGCTGGTTTAAGATTGTTGAATCTTGTGGGTATTGTTTGATGTAAGATTATAGTTGTTGTGGGGACAATGGTCTCTTGAACCTGTTGGCCATCTACTTATTACTTTTGCTCATATCTGGAGACCACTGCTATTGAAATTTGTGGTTTTTTGAAAAAATAATTCAAAATTTCAAATATTTCAAAATTTTGGGATTTTGCCGCCAAAATGATTTTTCGAGAATTTCAAATGGAAAAGTGCGATGTGTGCTTTTTGTCCCGGATCGGAAATGATAGGAGAAGATTTGGGGTTTATATGTGGATGTGTGTGTAATATTCCTACTTGGAGCTTTAGAGATTGAGACTGTGAGGGCGTGGGCAGTGTGGCTGTAGTGGTGCTAGTTGGCGCACTTTGAACTTTTGATAAGGGGGCGAATAACTCTTTAATGACAACGTATATTTTTACGTGATTTATCCTAGTGAAATAAAATAATTGAATTTTATTTCATTTTATTTTTATTTTTCGGTATATCCAACGCATTTTTTCCAACAATCTTTAAGCGTGATTATGGATACCAAAAGTGTTGCATCAGTCAAATTGATGAACCAGGATCTGATAAGATTGGACCGGTTTGACGGTTCAAATTTCACTAGGTGGCAAGACAAACTGAAATTCTTGCTGACTGCTCTAAAGATTTTCTACATCCCGGACCCGAATCTCCAGCCTCTGCCTAAAGCGACGGATGCTGACACACCAGAACAGATTGCTATAAGAACAAGCGACAAGAAGTCGAACTGCTGTGTTGCGGCCATATTCTCAACGCTCTCTCTGATCGGTTATACGATCTGTACACAGGGACCACATCAGCGAAAGAAATCTGGAGCGCGCCGGAATACGAGTACAAAACTGAAGAAGAAGGTACACAAATTTCTAATTGCCAGGTATTTTGACTTCATGATGATAGACAATAAGCCGCTGTTGGCCTAAATCCATGAATTACAATTAATTGTAAACAAGATAAAAACTTTAAAAATAAACCTTCCTGAATCCTTTCAAGTCAGAGCTATTTTTGCCAAATTGCCTTTGAGCTGGAAAGAATACAGGAAGAAGCTACTGAATAAATTCGAAGAATTCACCATAAAACAAATCCAAAAGCATCTTCGTATTGAAGAAGAATCTTGTAACCGAGACAAGAAGGATGACGCTAATGGTGCATCCTCATCCAAGGTGAATGCAGTAGAAAGACCATCCCATAACAATAACTATGAGAAAAATGATTCTCTAAAACGTAACAAAGATCAAGGGAAATTCAAGAAAACTCAAAAGAAGAAAAACGGCAAACCCAAAGGTCCTTACTATGTCTGCGACAAGACCAGACATTTTGCCCAAGTCTGTAGGGACCGCAAAAAGTCTAAGAAAGAGACTAATGCAGTAGACGATGATATCGCAGCAATGGTCACAGAAGTGAACTTAATTCAAGAGAAAATCCCTGGTTGGTGGTATGATACAGGTGCCACAGTCCATGTATGCAATGATAGATCTGTCTTCAAAATCTATGAAGATGTGACCAATGGTCAAGTGGTTCAAATGGAAAATGAAGGTCAATCAAAAGTTGTAGGCAAAGGATGTAACATCTCAAAATTTTCACGGCCAGAGTTTATACTCGTGCCTGAGAAAATCGGGTGTTAATAATTGAATGAATTGGATGCTTTAAAAATCATGCCTTATTATTATTATTTTATTTAAATCACATCCAGTTACATTCATGAAGGTAACCATTCACGAGAATAAAATTGACTGTATTTATTATTTCATTAGAGTAAAAGAATTTAACAATTTATCAAATGCCATCTCAATAATAGCTTAGTACATTATCGAGTTCACAACGAAAATATAAATAAAACTAAGTTGTAAAACTATCTTCTTATTCATTCAGTGTAATTTTCCATGGAGGGATGGTTCTCTGGGCCTTCGATCTGTACATCACCTGCATCATCTGTACGTTTGGAGAGGGTCAATGCCCTACTCATAGTGATGACTATCCTTTAAGATTAACAATAATTCAAGAGATTCATAAAAGTAATGTAAGGGTTCTGATACACCTCGTACTTCACCACCACGAGGGGTATCAGTATGCGCAACCAATATATATGAATGCATGCTTAGCAAAGTGTGTGTGGCTCATCATACGTACCGATCATCACAATGTGGAATATAATTCATAGAAAATCCCGATTAGCCCCGCATCTCACACTACAGAGATTCGCCGGCATGTCCAATATTACCGTGGATTTACGTGAACACCTCGAGGCGGCGCAACACATGAATCAGATGAATTACATGACACAATTTCTTCATGGAGTGACTATTTGTGACATCCAATCCTAGAAGTGATGTAACAAGCATTGCGAATTACTTACATCGATTTGTGCACCACTACCCAAACTCATGAAATTATGTGTTGACTAAGAAGGTCTTTTCCCAGAGCGTATTACATCCATGATAAAATATTTGAATCATCAGTTGTGATACTTTTAACACATCACTTGTATTAAAGAGAATGTAATCTGAATCATGGGAGCTTTAGAAATCCAAGACACATGCTCAAGACTTAAAGATAGATAGCACAAGACTAACAAAATAAGGAGGAGAGTAGTAATGGCTAACTCAACAAAGAGAAGAGTGGCAATGACCAACTCAACAAAGAGGAGAGTGGCAATGACCAACTTAACAACGAGAAGAGTAGTAAGGGCTAACTCAACAAAATTGATAAAGGTAAGGGCAAGGCTTGTATCCATCACCCCATATAAAAATAATGAAGATCACACGTAATTAACATCATACCATAATCCGAAAGGGTAAATAATTGTTGGTGGTAAATTAAACAATTGTAGGGAGAGAATCATAGTAACATGAGATTATGTAAAAAGGCAATATCATATCAACTTAAATCAAAGTAAGCTTAAAGGAATCCCTCACCTTAGAGTTAGATCTAAACTCTAAGTAGATATCCATGTAGGAAAGCTTCTACATGAATCATGGCATCGCTTGAGCAAGAGGGAGATACCAGATGTTTGGAGAAGGAAGCGAATGATGGATGTCTAGGCTTCTCTGTTTTTTTTCTCTTTCTCTTTCCTTAGACATTTGAGAGGTGGGCGTGTGAGTGGAGAGGAAAACGCAAACTCCTTTTATAAAGGAGTGGGCGTGTGAGAGGGTTGTATTTTACATCCTACTTGGATCGGGTTTCTCCAATTTTTCTTTTTCTGACGATCTTTCTTTAAATCTAATTCGTCCATTGTGTCAGGGTCATCAAATAGAGCCGGGTTATATGATTTTCTTGGTGATCCAAAATTTAGATTATCCTATCTTGAAAATTCTCCTAACGGGTGCCAAAATGAACTTGATCTCAATTAACGGTCCACACTTAATGATCAGGGCCCAATTTGGAGAAAAATGTGTAGTCAGGATATGAAAACGGTTGAAAAAAATTTGGTGGTTGATCCATGGTGGAAAAATCTAAATCTAAAATTTCGCCTTTTGTATTAAAAGGAAGGAACTGACTTCAACCTTTAACGGTGTAGGATTATAGATCGGGGCCTAAATTTTGTATAACCTCGTAATTATATGAGATCAAAGTGTGGTCCAAATTAGAGTTGCGATGGACGACAGGAAGTGGTTTCAGAAGGTCCAGATTTATAAGGAGTTGATAAGCCTTAAAGGATAACTTCGCGCCTAAGGAAAAGCTTACTAAAGTGGGGTCTTCATATTTCACACTTGGTTTATATGATAGTCAATCTAAGTTGTTTATATGAAGGAAAATATCCTACTACGACTCCCCACGAGCTTTTTTCACTCGATGGACACCAAAATCAATGGTTAAGAGGATGATTTGTCAATTAGGTTACTTTTACAATGATTTAAGGGCTGAAATTTGACATGTATAGTTAATTTATGATACATAGGTATGGTATAAAATTTCACATCAAACGAATCATGGGAACCACGTGATATAGAATTCAAGGGTCTAGGTTAATGGCATTTTCATAATTATTGCTGATATGAGAGTTTTGGAAAATGTAATGGTTCTACATGGTTATAGGAACATTTCTAAGTAATTCTTACAAAAAGACATATCTAAATCATTATAAATAAAGAGTTATTCGCCAAATTAATTAGGGAATGTACATATATAAAACCACAGAATGGATAGTTAGATGACATGTTTAAAAATAGAAAAACTTAATGATTAGTAATCTGGTCATGTATGTAGGTGGTAGTACGGTCAATTTTGTTAATGGATGAACACAAGTGGATTTTTGGAGTGATCAAGAGGTAGAACATGTATACTGTTAGATTCAAGTGACTTGTTCAAATGTGTAATTTTCTCAGATTGTAGTTCTGATGGTGGGTTAACCATATTCTTAGGTGGTGAACAAGATGAATGGATCAGAATCTCAATTTGATATGTGTACGAGCAGATGCAGATATCAAGTAGTTAGTTTACTGTGATCGGGTGGTCCAAACTCAAAGTGGATGGTCAAATATCTTTACCTATTGACGGATAGTTGACTAAATGGTTGGTTATGATGGACAAGTGGGAATACTTGGGTATATGATGATCCTATCTCAAAATCAATGGTCAGATGACTTTATCTATGGATGAAGATTATTACCAACGATTAGATTCATGTTAAAGAATAGATGTAAGGTTAGGATAGGTAGATTGGTATCGTACACATGTACATAATAAGTTAAATTTCATGGTAACACTTGAGAACTTTCAATACTCGGGTATTAAAAAGTTCGCGGTGTTACAAAGGAACCGTGGAATTACTCTTTATCTCTGGAAAGAAGGTAATCATGACCAATGTACTGCATGTCCCAGACATAAGAAGGAACTTAGTCTCAGGGGATCTCTCAAGCAAACCTGGGATAAGGGTTGTGTTTGAGTCGGGCAAGCTGAACTTGTCCAAGAATAGAAACTTTGTGGGTAAGGGTTATGCTTGTAATGGGATAATCAAATTTTCTTTGAATGAAAAGAATTATTCTGCTTACAAGATTGAGTTTGTAACACTGTGGCTTGGTAGACTAGTACATATAGGCTATAGTACCATAAAACTCATGGCTAAGAACGGCTTAATATCATACAATGATAGTGACAAAGATAAATATGAAGTATGAATACAATCTAAAATAACTAAGAAACCATTCCCAAGTATTGAGAGATCATTCAAATATTAGACCTGTTGCATACTGACATATGTGAACTAAATAACATTCTTACCGGAGAAGGGAAAAGGTACTTCATAACATTTATAGATGATTGTTCAAGATATGTGTATGTATATTTGTTAAAATCAAAAGATGAAGCATTTAATGCATTCAAGATCTATAAATCAGAAGTAAAAAATCAATTAGTTAAAAAGATTAAAATCCTTCGTAGTGACAGAGGAGAAGAATATTTCTCTAATGAATTTTCTACCTATTTTGAAGAATACGACATAATACACCAGTGTACAACACCCTATACATCACAACAAATTGGTGTAGCAGAGACAAAAATTGGACCTTAGTTGAAATGGTAAACTCAATGCTAATACAAACAAAGTTGCCATTAAACCTATGGGGAGAAGCGTTGTTAGCTATGTGCCATGTTCTAAATAGAAACCCATTTAAGAAAATCAAGACCTCGACCTTAGTTAAAATGGTCAACTTAATGTTATACAAACAAAGTTGCCATTAAACCTATGGGGAGAAGCGTTGTTAGCTGCGTGCCATGTTCTAAATAGAATCCCATCTAAGAAAATCAAGACCTCTCCATACAAAATATGGAAAGGAAGAAAACCAAACATAGGGTATCTTAGAGTGTGGGTGTGTCTTGCATATTGCAGAACTCCAGAACTTAAAAGAATTAAGTTAGGACCAAGAGCTATCAGGTGTATCTTTATACGATATGCACAAAATAGTAAGGCCTATAGACTTTTTAGACTTAGACTCCAATGTAATTATAAAGTCTAGAAATGTAGAGTTATTTAAGAACTCTTTATTCACGGATAATAAGAATACTGAAATTTAATCTCGTAATGAAACTATAGAAGAAACACAACAAGAAATTGCAATACCAAGTGAACCTCATAGGACTAAAAGAGAAAGAGTAGAGAAGAGTCTTGATCCTGATAAAATAGACTCTCAACGTCTCTCTTTTCATCTGGTAGATGGTGATAGAGAGAATGTCATTAGGAAAATACCTATGGTTTTAACTATAAAAGATAAACCTAAAACTTTTAGTGAAGCTATGACTTCAAGAGACTCCGCTTTTTGGAAAAAGGCCATTAATTATGAAATGGATTCGATTATATCAAACTAAACATGGGAACTAATGGATCTACATCAGGTTCTAAATTAATAGGATGTAAGTGGGTATTTAAAAAAAAATATCACACTGATGTACAATTCAAACTTTTAAGGCAAGATTAGTTGTTAAGGGTTTTCAACAGAAAGAATGAATCAATTATTTTGACACATATTCACCAATGGCTAGAATAACATCGATTAAGATTTTATTCACTCTAGCATCCATACATCATTTTCATATTCATCAAATGGACGTGAACACATTATTCTTGAATGGTGACCTCGATGAGGAGGTATACATGGAGCAACTGGAAGGGTTTGTTCTACCAGGAAATGAAAGGAAAGTGTGTAGACTTGTTAAGTCTTTGTATGGATTAAAATAAGCACCAAAACAGTGACGTGATAAATTTGATTCTAAAGTTCTGTCTTATGGTTTTGTACTTAACATTGCTGATAAATGAATATACTCAAAATTGTGTAATGATTATATTGTAATTATATGCTTATATGTAGATGATATGTTAATAATCAGTAACAAAATAGAAGGTGTAACTGTAACAAAGAAGTTTCGCTCTTCGGTTTTCAAAATGAAGGATCTTGGACAAGTGGATATTATATTAGGTATCAAAGTTAAAAAATATAGTAGGGGTATGCATTATGCCAGTCTCATTATATTGAGAAAATGCTGAACAAGTTTAAATAATTAAAAATCAAAGAGGCAAAAACCCCATTTGATCCAAGTATCAAGTTGAAAGAAAACAGTGGAAGAGCGGTTGCACAACTAGAGTATGCCAGTGCTATAGGTAGTCTTATGTATGTGATGCAATGCATAAGACCGAATATAGCATACGCTGTAAGTAAACTAAGTAGGTTTACTAGGAATCCAAGTGTTGAACGATGGAAAGCTATAAGTAAAGTTCTAGGTTATTTAAAAGAAACTAAAGAATTATGACTATTTTACTCAGAATTTTCAGCAATGTTGGAAGGATATACTGATGTAAGTTGGATATTAAGTGCAAGGGACAACAAGTCCACTATAGGGTAGATATTCACCTTAGGAGGTGAAGCTGTATCTTGGAGATCCAAGAAACAAACTTACATAACGCACTTAACAATGGAATATGAGTTCATAGCTTTGGCTGGAACAGGAAAAGAGGCTGAGTGGTTAAGGGATCTTCTGTTAGAAATCCAATTATATGTGAAGCCTATATCGGCTATTTCACTTCATTGCGATAGCGAAGCCACTCTAGCGAGAGTCTACAATGGTACCTATAATCGAAAGTCCAGACACATAAGTTCAAGACATGATTATATAAGGCAATTCATTCAGGATGGAATCATTGCAATCTCATTGGTGAAGTCAAGTAATAACTTGGCTAATCCCTTTACTAAACCTTTGACGAGAGACGTAATATGGACAACATCTTGAGGGATGAGGTTGAAACTCCTTTATCAAAGTTTCACCAGTGATAGAAACCCAACCCAAACTTAGAAAATCTATAAAGATTGGGTTTAATGGGTAACAACAAATAATTGATAAGTGAAAAGTTTCAGCACTAAATCTAAATAACCTTATCTAGGATGAAAATGCTGGTCGTTATAAAAAGAGGGTTAAGTCTTAAAACTCTAGTGAAATCCAATCAAATAGGATAAGTGTTTTAAGTAACGGAAACACTAGAAGGATTTCACCTATGTGAATGGAGAAGTGGTGCCGCTTCTTATGAGAGATAGAGTTATCTCGGGATCGTTCATGAAACAGGATAAGCACATGACCATTAAAAGTACTAAGCGAGCAATATGAAGGAACAAACAATGCAGAAGCTATTATGTGTGTAGTATTTTTGGTTATGTCACTAAGGAATAACTGGTTCAATGCTGCGGTAAGCAGAAAATTTGAAATAACTTTATAATACTTACATTAAGGAAAGATTCAAATCGCAAGATATTTTTCTATATGCATAATAACTATTCTTCTATCTCTGGAAGATATTTTTTTATTATTTTAAAAACCAGTGAGGGATTGTTGAAATTTGTGGTTTTTTGAAAAAATAATTCAAAATTTCAAATATTTCAAAATTTTAGGATTTTGCTGCCAAAACGATTTTCGAGAATTTCAAATGGAAAACTGCGTTGTGTGCTTTTTGTCCCACATCCAAAATGATAGGAGAAGATTTGAGATTTATATGTGGATGTGTGTGTAGTATTCTTACTTGAGCTTTGGAGATTGAGACGATCGGGTTACGTGTTCTAGTGCGTATGTACGCGTGCACGCACACTTGGGCGTGGGTGCAGGCGAGGGCGAGGGCGAGGGTGTGGGTAGTGTGGTTGTAGTGGTGCTAGTTGACACACTTCACACTTCGCAAGTACGCATCGTGTCGCATTGTGGTCGTTCCCTCGCGACCTTACGTGAACCGTCGCGAGACGATGCGATCACGGTGCAAGTGGTCTAGTAGGAGCCTAGCTACGGTGGATCTGAAATGTGCCATGGCTTTATAAGTGACTGAGAATGGTCGGATCTTTAATCCAAAATGGTCAGCTATTTTTGAAAATGACTAGTTGCCTCGAAAGCCACAACGGTCTGAAAACGGACGGGCCATGATGATCCAATGGTCATATCTTTTGATTCGACGACCAGAAATGGCTGAAATTAATGATCAACGGTCAAAAAGGTTTTTCAAACATTCTGAACCATTGATGGCCACCTAACAATCGCCCACTCCTTAGTGCCTATATAAACTGGACCATTTCGGTCCAAA
>JAJHSJ010000009.1:25356176-25780374 GCA_021015155.1 Magnolia officinalis
TCGGAATCAGCCTCGACAATCAGAATCGGCTTGATACTCAGCCTCGACAATTGGAACCGGCCTATACAATCGGCCTCAATAATCATGATCGGCCTATACAATTGGCCTCGACAATCGGAATCGACCTATACAATCGGCCTTGACAATCGGAATCGACCTCGATACTCGGTCTCAACAATCGGAATCAGCCTCGACAAATCAGAATCGACCTCGATACTCGGCCTCGACAATCAAAAATTGCCCTATACAATCGGTCGAACAAATCAGAATCGACCTCGATACTTGGCGTTGACAATCGGAATCGGCCGAACAAGGCCAAAGGAAAGTTCACAATGTGGACGTTCAACCACCATTGCCCATCAATGTGGACATTCAACCAACATCGATTCCAAGGAGTGGCCTCATAGGACCAAACATATAATGGGCCCATGGCCTTACATAATGGCCCAATATATACCACCATGGGCCTCTCTTAAGGGCCTAATACACGTCATGATGGGCCTCGCATATGGACCACACATACATCACACTGGGCCTCACTCATGGGCCTCATATACACAACAAGTGGGCGTTGCACATGGGCCATAGATACATCACATGGGCCTCATTCCAGGGCCACATATACACCTCAATGGACCGCACATATGGGTTGGAAATACATCATGATGGGCACAACCCATGGGCCTTAATACACAATGAGTGGGCCCCATCACATGGGCCATTAATACATTACATCAGGCCTTGCTTATGGGCCTCGAATACATCACATTGGTCCTCGCCCATGGGCCTCTAATACAAGTAGCTAGGTGGGCCCCAACATATGGGCCTTAAATACAAGACAGGTGGGCCCTATCACATGGGCCTAAAATATACATCATGTTGGCCCTTAAGTGGGCTTGGGCCACCCAAAATCATTTCAATAGTTGTAGGGGTAACATGTGTATCACTGTACACTATCATTCCATGGGGCACATGGCCCACTAATGATGATCAGCACTGTCCAAACATTGCCCAGGTAAATCAGCACTATCCAAACACTTCCCATGTAAATCTGCACCATCCAAACATTGTCCAGCACCATCCAGATATGTGGATGGTGTGGATGAAATGCATTCAACATGATTAGGTCCCACAGAATCGTCCAGGCACGGACAACCCGGAATACAAAACATACATCACGGTGGGGCCATTCATGGCAGATGGAGGGTGTGGATATATATAAGGTGGGCCTCACCAGCAAATGGATGATTGACGTTGATAATATATACGTCAAGGGGCCTCACATCCAGGTGGACGGTAATGATAAAACACATATATCATGGCGGGTTCCCACCATCCAGATGGATGGTGGGGATAGAACACATCATCATGAGGGGTCCACAACCGCTGGACGGTGTGGATATATTCCATATAAATCAAAGGCAGGCCCCACAGACCTTGGTAACGTCACTACAGCAGCCATATAGCTGGAGTGAGGTCCACCAACCATCCCACCTCCCACACGTGGGGACGGAGTGGGTAAAACATTTACATCAGTGGGTGCCACGTGGAGCCCACCATAACGTTTATTTACCATCCAATCTGTTAATAAGGTCACACAAACCCAGATAAAGAGGAAAAACAAATTTCATAATGATCCAAAACTTCTATGACCCAAACAGGGTCTCAATGGTAGACGTTCAACCATCACTGTTTCCTGCCGTGTGGACCACATAAGTTCCACATACGGCTGATTTTTGGGAGGGGGCCCACTGCCTTAAGGGCCCATAAAATGCACGGCGTTGATGTTCATCACACACCACACTGGGGCTCACGGCTGGGACCCATGTCCCTGCCCATTTCAGCAATGCAGCAGGACGCTGCTGCAGTGTCCTCTAGACGCCAGTAGTAGCAGCGTCTGCTGCTTGATTTATTTATTTTTTTTGAAAAAAATGATTTTCTACAGTTTTTCTTGGGTGGGGCCTACATCCAGAAAATCCAACCCACTAGTTGGGTTCTATGGTTCATGACGGACCAAACGAGCCCAATATGCAGCATGTTTTGGTGTAGCGAAACATCAATGTGGGTCCTAACTGCCTTTAACAGTCAAAATCACTATTTTCAATGATATGACCCACTTGATAATCGGATTAACTTCATTTTTCGGGTCAACACCTAAAATGGGCTGAGAAATAGGATGGACGGTGTGGATTTGATTCATACATCAAGGTGGGGCCTACATGAGTGGTCCACTCAAGTTTATAAATTAAACTGATATTTTTGTTTGCTCGTCAGTACACTACACTGTCAGTTCACACTTTACTGCATGGCCACATCCAGCGTCCCTGGACACTGGACGGTTTGCATACAACACATTTCTAAGGTGGGCCCACTTGCTAGATGGCTCGGATAAAATACATGCTTCATGGTGGGGTCCATCCGGGTGGGCCACACGACCACATAATCACAAAGAAAGATGAAAGAGAGGGAGGGAGAGAGAGAAAGAAGGAGATACGTGCGATGGAGAGACCCCGACACTGTGGGCCCTCCCTCCATGCATTCAATCGTACATCAAGTAGGTCCCAATACATGTGGGCCCACCAAATCAAATCAACGGTGGAGATTCCTTCTCCACCAAAATGAAAGGTCTAGATGACTCCTTTCAAACTAGAAAGTAAACATCACGATGGAGTGCATAGAGAATGGCCCCATCATGGAATGATCATGAGAATCATAGTGGGCCATCGGCCACATCTAGGGTCCAAAGTGAGATCCATACCATCAATCGGTAGACCCCTCTTGGCCCATCATCAAAAGAATGGAATCTAGACCTATAGAAACATCCATCGTTCGATCTTCTTGGTCCGATGAAATGCCAATTTTCTTGTGTCTCACTTTGATGGAAGGTGATGAGAATTGAAGGGCTAGGATGATAGATCTTGTGATAGGAAATGGGCCACACAACACACTCTTTTCTCTCTTGGAGGTTCTTGGACGTGCACCCCTTTGGTTGCTTAGAAAATGTGAAGAGAAAGAGAGAGAAATGGTGGTTGTAAGGGAGAGGTGATGGATGTGAGTTGATCTTGAGAGTTTACTTGGTAGGTTCAAAGACTTGGAGAGAAAGAAAGCATGGGTTGTGTACTTTGATTGATTGATGGAATGGGTTATAGAGATTCTCTTGGGTTCACAAATGTGCAGCATTTCTTCGAGATAAACGCCGGCCCACATCTCCTGGCCAGGGTATCGGATCGGTATGTAAGATGCAGCGTTGAAACTGCAGCGACGGTGTGGTCACAATGGTACAAGTCTCAGATTGAATTGACTCAGATCTATAGGATACGACTTAGGGTCGTGCGCAAATGTCGATTATAGGTCGCGGATTGCCGGAATTCGATAGGAAGGATCACAGGATTGTACGGAACGGTACGAAATAGGATACGGGCCTTACAGAAAAGGTTCTAAGTTTTAAATTATTTTTAGATTAAATCACCTTGGGCTTGCTTGATTTGATTTTGATTCCAAGAAAGGGAAAAACTTAAATCCCTACTTCAAATAAGATTGGAATATAGAACTCAAAATCAAATACAAAAAGCTAAATTAAAGAGAATATTAAATGAGCACTAAATAACTTAAGAATATCACAATCTTATCTCTTAGAGTGGTGCCTTAATTTTGCTTGAATTGAATAAAAAATTCTAAAATTGTGCTCTATTTATAAGTGCAGAAACTGTTCACTCGACTGGTCCAGAGGTCAGCTCGACTGGTCGAAGGTCTAACAAGAATTCAAAATTTTGGGCGTGATAAGATAAGATTGTTTCACAACTGGTCGAGTGGCTTGCTCGGCTGGTCGAGTGGCCTGCTTGACTGGTCGAGCCCTGCACTCGACTGGTCGAGTGGGACCCAGTTTGGTTGCTGGACTTTGAGTTGAGCCTGAGCACTGTTCACTCAACTGGTCGAGCAGTCTCCAGGACTGGTCGAGGGTCCAACAAAAAAATTCTGAAAATTAGTAACAAACCTTGGACAGGTCGAGGAAATTCTTGGACTGGTCGAGCCAATACTAGGACTAGTCAAACATAGGTTAAGACTAGTCGAGAAAAAGCTTATAAAATTATATAGTGACCCAATTTAAGTATGCAAATAATATGACCTAACCTATGGTCAATCTATGGTCATTCATACCTTATAAGTGATATTTGAACATTGAAACATCATTCGCTTCGGTTGATAGTTGATCTTGAAGTACATAAAGCTTGACAGATTGACGTACTTCGAAGCTTGAGTTTGAAGTACTTTGAAGCTTGAACTTGAAGTACTTGTGACTTGTATTTCACCTTGATCTTTGAGTTCCAAAGTAAAGCACATTGTCTTGACATAGTTGAAGCTTGAAAGCTTGATTTATCACTTGTTGTTGTACTTGAATATTTTATTCTTGCACTTGAAGTTCTTAATGTAAAGACCTTTGTTCTTGTCCATGAATGTAGAGCTATACAAGATACATATTCTAAGAGGTTTTGGCACTACAAAATTTGACAATCATAGCATTTACAATCTCCCCCTTTGTCAAATTTATGACAAAACACAATACATTAAAATAAGCATAATACGCACAATAAAGAATCATGCACCAGTTACAACCTGGTCAAAGAATCATGCACCAGTTACAAAACTAGTCAAATCAATACTCATCAATATTCCCCCTTAATACCTTACTTCATAAAATCCAAGAGGAGAAAGAAGAAGAAAAATCGCTTACCTATCACCTAACCACATTCTTCATAGTTCCACATTCATTCATGTCAGAATAAATTCTCCCCCTTTTTGTCACAATATAAATGAAGATACA
The DNA here is from genome assembly GCA_021015155.1 of Magnolia officinalis. Taxonomy (NCBI): domain Eukaryota; kingdom Viridiplantae; phylum Streptophyta; class Magnoliopsida; order Magnoliales; family Magnoliaceae; genus Magnolia; species Magnolia officinalis. The sequence goes on from JAJHSJ010000009.1 coordinate 25,360,999, forward strand.
TAGAGACAAGATAAATTCTCCCCCTTTTTGTCACAATATAAATGAAGATGGAAACACAAGAGTAATGAGAGAGGTAAGGTTAAGATAACATAGAGACAAGATATGGGCAAGATAACCAATTAAACATGTCCACAAATAAAAAGAAAACATGTCCAAGTACATAAAAACCAAAGAAATTGAAGTCTAAAAGTTATTACATATCAAATATTCAAATACTAATCTGAACCAGAAGGAGCAGATATGGATGGATCAATTTGATGAAGTCCCTTGTTAATGCGCCTAAGATATTTGTGTATATATTTGAATTGCATTTCTTGGGACACATGCATACCTTCAACCTTCTCCTCAAGTGAGCGCAAACGCGCATCAAAATCAGATGGCTGATAATTAGGATCACCAGCAGAATCAGATTCAACTTCATCAAAAATTTCATCCATATTGACATCATTTGAAGGCAAATCACCCTCCTCTTCATTTGCTTCCGTAGCTCCACTAGCACCCACATCAACTTGACCTGGGACCAACTTTAAATTCATCTTGTTAATATTTGCCGGTCTACCTCAATATAATATGTTATTCCATCCTACAGAATGAAGGAGATGAACAACATCAAATGGTGTCAAATGATCAGGATTAACAGTTCGTTCAACTATCATATTGCGCAAGCAAATATCCCGCACAAATTTGAGATCTTCCTCGGGTGACCGAAGATGGCGCACTGTGATAAGAGCCGAATGAGAAGAAGAGGGACCACGAGATCCTTTCTTCTTGGTTCTACCTTCTATTGCAATAAAGAAATCAAGGAATAAAGAGATTGCAAAAGAGGCAAGAAGGGTTTCTAGTAGATCAGATTTTTTGATAGAAAACCCCCAAAACAATCATAAAACATGAAATAAACTATACAAATGAAGAAAAGGAAGTGCAAAGGACTTGAATCTAGAAGAAAATCGAAAATAATACACTAACTATGGAGGAATTGAAGATGGGTTCGACCAGTCGTGGTAGGGCTCTATGGAGAAGGAGACGCAACTGAAGAAAAAAGTGATTTTTCCCAAATAAATTGTCAAACCTGAGATTCACGACTGGTCGAGTACATACTCGACCGGTCAAGCCACGACTGGATGAGATTGTACTCGACTGGTCGTGCAACACTGAAAATTTGTAATTTTTTATTAATTTGAATTTTAAAATTTTAAAATAATAAATATATACATTATGATACAGAAAGGCACAAATCATCAGTTCATATTACACATACCAAGATCAAATTTCAATTTTGCTAACCTGTTTTTGTCGAGCGGTTTTGTGAATATGTATGCAAGTTGAGTCTTGGTCGGAATATATTCTAATGAAATTATCTTGTCTTCCACCAGTTCACGAATAAAATGATATCTAATGTCAATATGCTTGGTTCGTGAATGCTGAATTGGATTTTTAGAGATATTAATTGCGTTGGAATTGTCACAATAAAAAACCATGGATTCTTGCGCAATTCCGTAATCGCTTAGCATTCTTTTCATCCACACAAGCTGAGTGCAAGCATTACCCACAACAATATATTCAGCCTCAGTTGTGGAGATCGATACGGAACTTTGTTTCTTACTTAGCAAAGAAACTAAACAATTCCCGACATAGAAACAACCACCACTGGTTGATTTACGATCATCAATGTTACCAGCCCAATCAGCATCCGTGTAACCAGCTAATTGCACAGTAGTATCATGTGGATACAAGAGACCAAGATTAGCTGAACTAGCGACACATCGCCAAATACACTTAACAACAAGCAGATGTGACTCTTTAGGGTCCGACTGATATTTAGCACAAATTCCTACGCTAAATGCAATATCAGGTCGACTCGCAGTTAAATAAATTAAACTACCTATCATATTGCAGTACAACTTAGGATCCACACACTTACCTGTTGAATCCTTAGAGAGTTTTAGAGTAGTACTCATTGGAGTATCAAAATTTTTTCCACTCTCAAATCCAAACTTTTTAACTAAGTTCAGAGCATATTTGGTTTGAGAGATAAAGAAACCATCAGGGAGCTGTTTGACTTGCAACCCTAAGAAATAGTTTAGTTCTCCAACCATGCTCATTTCAAATTTAAACTTCATAAGATCTGCAAACTCAACATTCATGTTAGCACAGGTAGATCATAAATAATGTCATCAACATAGATTTGCACTATTAGTACTTGATCATTATGTTTCTTTATAAACAATGTCTTATCAACACTTCCCATTATAAAGTTATGACTTAGTAGAAACTTAGTCAACTTTTCGTACCATGCCCTGGGAGCTTGTTTCAAACCATAGAGTGCCTTTTTCAGGCGGTTGACATGATTAGCATGCTTAGGGTCTTCAAAACCCATTGGTTGTTCAACATACACTTCTTCATGCAAATCGCCGTTTAAGAACACACTCTTTACATCCATTTGGTATATTTTGAATTTTCTAAAGCATGTAATGGATATAAATAATCTGATTGATTCAAGACGAGCTACTGGGGCAAAGGTCTCATCATAATCAATGCCTTCTATTTGAGTGTACCTTTGTACAACCAGCCTAGCCTTATTTCTAATAATATTACCAAGTTCATCAGACTTATTTTTGAAAATCCATTTTGTTCCGATAATGTGTTTATCTTTTGGTCTTGGAACTAAGTACCAAACATCATTTCTTACAAACTAATTGAGCTCTTCTTGCATTGCTACAATCCAGTTTTCATCAGTAAGAGCTTCTTTTATGTTAGCTGGTTCTATCTGAGATGTAAAACACACGTAGTTACACATATCTTCAAGTTGTTTATGAGTGCACACACCAGTGAGAGAGTTTTCAAGGATTTGATTAGATGGATGGTCTTTAACTATCCTCAGCTCAGTGTTATTTTGACTTGATGAAGAGTCTAGTTTATCAATTAAAATAACTTCATCATTTTCTGAACTTGAGACAGGTGTATTCAACTGATCATCTATAATCATATTAATGGACTTTTGAATTACACCAGTCCTCTTGTTAAGAACCTGATACGCTCGACTATTCAGAGCATACCCTAAAAATATCCCTTCATCACTTTTGTTGTCAAATTTATCCAGATTTTCTCAGTCACGTAAAATGTAGCACTTGCTGCCGAAAACTCAAAAGTATTTGACAGTAGGCTTCTTATCAAACCACATTTCATAAGCCATTTTACTATTTGATTTTCTAGTATAAACGAGGTTAATTATATAACAAGCAGTATTTACGGCTTCAGCCCAAAGATTTTTAGGAAGCTTCATACTATTTAACATTACATTTGTCATTTCTTGAAGCACTTTATTTTCCTTTCCACTATGCCATTTTGTTATGGTGTTTTAGGGAAAGAATATTCATGTAATATTCCCTGATCACTGTAAAATTTTTCAAAACCACTATTTTCAAATTCAGTACCATGATCACTACGGATCTTAGAGACTTGTGATTCTTTTTCCGTTTGGATACGTTTAAGTACCCCTTTTACTTCATCGAGAGTTTTTTATTTCTCTCTTAAGAAGACTACCCAAGTATATCTGGTAAAGTCATCTACTGTCACCAGAATATACTTCTTGCCACCTCGACTCTCCATTCTAGTTGGTCCAATGAGATCCATGTGGAGAAGTTTGAGTGGTTTAAATGTGATATTGGAGTTTACCTTTTTGTGAGTACTCTTGGTTTGTTTACCAATCTGGCATTCGCCACATATTTTATCTATTTTCTATATTTTGGGTAGACCTCTTACCAACTCACTTTTGCTCAATCTATAAAAGTTGCGGTAGTGTACATATTAGAGGCGTTTATGCCATAATTCGGTTTCATCAGTATGGACTATGTAGCACGATAGATTAGATGAGCTTGAATCACTAACAATGTAGCAACTTTCAGAAGTTCTGCGACCAGTTAATATTACAGAACCATTCTTATTTAAAATTTCACACCCTTGGTTAGTAAATTTTACACTATAATTATAATCGCATATTTAAGAGATGCTTAATAAATTATGTTTTAACACTTCTACATACAGAACATTCTCAAATAGAGGGAGGTTAAAGAGCTGAACCATACCTTGACCAATAATTCTGCAGTTGCTACCACCACTGAATACGACTGAACCATCAGTCATATCTTTAAGATCGGTGAACAGACCTTTGTCACCTGTCATATGTCTGGAGCAACCACTGTCTAGGTACCACTTTGAATGGCTCAAAGCTTTGAAAGCGGTGTGGGCAACCAAACAAGTAACCTTAGGGACCCATTTCATTACGGTTTTGGGTTCGGGAGTATAGTTGGTCTTCTTATGTTTGTAGTTGTTATAATTCTGACCCAATGAGTTAGATTTTAAGAGCTCCTTAAGTAAATCAACAATTTTCTCAGCTAAAGGATTACGATTCTGATTTTTATAGTTGATATGATTGCTTTTATGATTAAAAGTCTGAAAAGTTTTAGAATTTTTAAAATAATTTTGATTCAGACTTTTCCCTTTTGAGTTAGAAGACTCTTCTTTCACAAATTTGGGTGGAGTATTCTTATTCTTAGGAAGAATACTTTTATCATAGCCCAATCCAGATCGATCGCCATACTTTCTGGATCCGGATAAAAGTTTTTCTAATTTAGGATCACCTTGGGCATATCTCTATGTCTTTCAAACTCAAAAGTGAAGAGACTTCTAGTTTTAGCTTTTCGTTTTTAGATTTTAAGATTTCAACTTGAGAGGTTTTGAAATCTAAGTCGCACTTAGTTGTTTCAAAGTAATCTGAAATGTGTGATTTTTCTAAGGCTAGATTATCAAAATTTTCTTTTAGTTTTGAAAACTTTTTTTTTTGAATTTTTTGCTTTACAGCAATTTTGCAACTTTCCTTGTATAGGGCATCATAAGCATCTTGAAGATCTTCTTCATTTTCATGATCACTATTCATATTTTCTTCATTAATTGAATCATCATTATCTGAAAAAATGAACTTGGCTAGAGTCATTAGGGCTTTAACATCATTAGCCGACTCGGTGTCAGAATCTTCTGACTCAGAAGAATCATCCTATGTAGCCAACATACTTTTCTTTTTAGACTTGTCATTCTTAGGACATTTGTTTGCTAGATGCCCATATTCATGGCAGTTGTAACATTGGCTGTCTTTTAAAGATTTTCAACTTTTAGATCTAGATCTTTTCTTTTCAATAGGTTTTTGCAAATCAACCCCCTTTTTACTTTTGAAAATCTTGTAAAAATTTTTAGATAAAAGAGCCATATCATCTTCAGAAGTTTCTAAATCAGAATTATTACTATTTTCTTGAGAAATAATTTTAGAAGACTTAAGGGTGATGAATTTACCTTTAGGAGCTTTAAAGTTTAGCTCGTAGGTTTGTAAAGAACCAACCAATTCTTCTACCCTCATATTATCTGTATCACGAAGTTCCTAGATCGCGGTTACCTTTGAATTGAATCGTTCAGGCGATGAGCGCAGTATCTTTGCATAGACTTTAATTTCTGGGATCCTATCATCAACACCCCACACAGAGTTGACAATGTCATTCAATCTTGTATAGAAGTCCATGAACGTTTTAATTTCTTCCATATGTATTTCCTCAAATTTGGTTGTGAGGATTTGAACTTTAGATTTCTTGACAATTGTCGTACCCTCGTGTGTCATTTCCAAGATATCTCAAGATTGCTTTGCGATATCACATGATATAATTCTCTTGAATTCATCCGATGATAGTGCGCAAATAATTACATCTAAAGCCTTTGCATTGACACTACTCTCACTTTTCTGAAGAGCGGTCCAAGAAAAGTAAGGTGTGACTTTTACAGTTTTAGATCCATCAGTACCAGTCACTTTAGTGGTAGGAGGGGTCCAATTGGTCACTGTGGCTTGCCACATGCTCTTATCCATGGATTTAAAAAAAAAATCCTCATTCTGGCTTTCCAATAGGCATAATTGGAGCCATCAAAAGGTGGAGGCCTAGTGACTGAAAGACTATCAAAATTTGACATCTTAAAAAGCTCAGATTGATTAGCTTAGGAAATTAATCCAAAAAATTAAAGCGAGCTATTAGGCTCTGATACCACTTGAAAAGGTCAAGCTAAGAGTCCTAAAGAGGGGGGGGGGGGGGGGGGGGGGTGAATAGGACTATGCCAAATTAAAATAATAAATGTGGAATTAGACATCAATAAATAAAGATAGAACTTAACCATCCCACAAAGCAGAAATGAATAACAACCTCAAATGTACAAGTATTGAGAGGTTGATACAGATGTTGTTCTAATGACAACCTTACACCAAAAACCAATGGCTTATGGTAAGACAACCTGATTTCTAGAAAGGTCTATGTATCAAAATTTCAAACCGATACAGAGGAATAAACAAAAAATAGCAAAGAAAATAAACTAAGCTATTACAACATTCCCACACTTGCATAAAAGAGATTACAACATTCTCCATAAAGGCTTAAAAAGAAATTACAACATTCAAACAAAGCCACAATCAATCATCCACCATAAGACAGAAATTATAGTGGTTCGCTTGTGTGTATACCAACTATTTAGAAAAACAACCACACAACTACTCCACTCCCAATATCCTCACATAGTGGATATTGGCGTTCACTATGGAATAGGTTTTTCAAGGTTCACCTAAAACCTTCACAATTGTGTCTTTCAAGTGGGCTTACACAATTCAAAAACCCCACAATCTGAGTTTTCTGGATCACCTCAGATAAACCAAAAAGAAAGAGAGATTTTTCCTAGCATAACCTCTAAAGCCAAAAAGAGATTTACAAAAATGTAAATATACTTATTTGGATATTCTCCTTTGATGAAACCCGGTAGAACCAATTCGAAGTAGATGTTCAACATAGATGTTCAATGTCCAAACTCACTTATGAAAAGGTTCTAAGTTCTAAATGATTTTTAGATTAAATCACCTTGGGCTTGCTTGATTTGATTTTGATTCTAAGAAAGGGGAAAACTTAAATCTCTTCTTCAAATAAGACTGGAATATAGAACTCAAAATCAAATACAAAAAGCTAAATTAAAGAGAATATTAAATGAGCACTAAATAACTTAAGAATATCACAAACTTATCTCTCAGAGTGGTGTCTTGATTTTGTTTGAATTGAATAAAAAACTCTAAAAATCGTGCTTTATTTATAAGTGCAGAACTCGACTGGCCCAGAGGTCAGCTCGACTGGTCGAAGGACCAACAAGAATTCAAAATTTTGGGCGCGATAAGATAAGATCATTCCACGACTAGTCGAGTGGCTTGCTTGACTGGTCGAGTGGCCTGCTCGACTGGTCAAGCCCTGCACTCAACTGGTCGAGTGAGACCTAGTTTGGTTGTTGGACTTTGAGTCGAGCCTGAGCACTGTTCACTCGACTGTTCGAGCAGTCTCCAGGACTGGTCGAGGGTCCAACAGAAAATTAGAAAATTTAGTAACAAACCTTGGACAGGTCGAGGAAATTCTTGGACTGGTCAAGCCAGTACTAGGACTAGTCGAACATAAGCTAAGACTAGTCGAGAAAAAACCTATAAAATTATATAGTGATCCAATTTAAATATGTAATTAATATGACCTAACCTATGGTCAATTTAAGGTCATTCATACCTTATAAGTGATATTTAAACATTGAAACATCATTCGCTTCGGTTGATAGTTGATCTTGAAGTACATGAAGCTTGACATCTTAACGTACTTTGAAGCTTGAATTTGAAGTACTTTGAAGCTTTAATTTGAAGTACTTTGAACTTTGAACTTGAAGTACTTGTGACTTGTATTTCACCTTAATCTTTGAGTTCCAAAGTAAAGCACATTGTCTTGACATAGTTGAATCTTGAAAGCTTGATTTATCACTTGTTGTTGTACTTGAATATTTTATTCTTGCACTTGAAGTTCTTGATGTAAAGACCTTTGTTCTTGTCCATGAATGTAGAGCTACACAAGATACAGATTCCAAGAGGTTTTGGCGTTACAAAATTTGACAATCATAGGAGCTAGATATAATAGCATTTACACAGCCCACTCAAGACTCGGATCCTTCTCATTTTTTGGTCCATAGCCTAAAAGAATATGGAGAAACAGATGGATGGCATGGATCTAACAAATACATCAAAATGGGTCCCACACCCCATGTCTGTGTGGACGTGTTGGCTTTGGGGGTGGCTTCTTAGCCCTTAAAGCGTGGGAAAACAGGACAGTTTGGATCACATAAAAAAAGCAAGGTGAGTCCCATGAGTGGAACCCACTCCTCCACGTCTGCATGGGCAGCGCTTGACATGGGGGTCTCGGCCATTTGTTCGTTGTGGTGTGACCCACTTAAGATATGGATCAACTTCAATTTTGGGTTCAATAGATAAAATGATATGGGGAATCGGATGTACGGTGTGGATATGACACATACATCACTGTGGGACTCACGAGTGGGTCCAGTCGGTGGCCTTCAAAACCCAAACCAGCCAGGCTGCTGGCCAACAACGTCTCTTGATGTTGTTGCATCCAGCAGCAGTAGCTGCTGCCCCTCTCTCTCTCTCTCATTTAAGGGGGTGGTGGGTCCCACCTAAAAAATCTACTCCATCCATTACATCAACCAACTCATGATGCCGAGGAGATTTGGATAAAACTGATTTTGGTGTTTTTCCACCACCTAAATCTATGTGATCTAAACAATAAATTAGATTGAAAATATGTAAGAACTCTATAAGGTGGGCCTTATTGATCAACGGTGTGGATTATCCTATAGGGTTGGATACTGTGATTGGGGTATACCAGTGGACCCCACTTAATTGTGATGCATCTAGATTCATGTAAAGGGTGGGTTGCTAGAACTGTAATACACAAACAATATCCAAGTAGGACTGTGATTACCAGATTCGTGTGGAGACATAGGGAGAGGAGTTTTGATGGGTTCCAAACTCCTCAACCCTCTACAACTATAAATTAGGCTTTGGTCAACTATCCAACACATCGACAAAAGTAAGAATCCCATTAGAGCTTCTCTAAGGGTGTAAGGAAAGGAAGACTGCGACATCTGGCCTACAACAATGACGTCATAACAAGGTACACCTAGTTCTTATGGTCTCCATATCTGATGCATAACACGGTTCTTGTAATTCCGCATAAAGATTACAATTGGTATCAGAGCCACCATGCATCATGTATGGAGGATCAAATCCAGCAATTGGGAATCTCAAAAAATTAAGGATTTCATATTTCAATTCCCAAATCGGATAATTAGGGATTTTCGATTCCCAAATCAGGAATTGGGGTTTTCGATTCCCAAACAAGGAATTAGGGACCTTGATTTCCAAATCATCAATTGGGGATTTCAAATCTCAAATCGTCAGTTGAGGATTTTGAATCTCAGATCTAACAAAGTTCCATTCCATATATCCAGCAATTAGATTTGTGTTTTCTCTTCGAAACCTCTTTCACTCAATGCATATAACACATACCTGTTTTGGTGATTGGGTGATGGCTAGGCATCTCCAGCCTGTATTGCATCGGATGAATGCTTGTGGCAACCACCAATAGGTAATCCTCGACAAAAATAGTTTTGGAGTCAGGATTTCTCACGCGTCAGCGATGACATCCAGTGATTAGCTCTCCCTTTATTCTTCCCCTGGAATCATTTCATTTGGTAGACATCTTCCATGAAGGCCGCAACAGGACTGCATCAATGCAGCACTAGAGAGATACCGGGATCAGAGATGAAGCCTATCTGCCGACTGCGGTGATGGGATCTTCTTCACAGAGGAGCAGGAGGATGGGATAGCCCTCCCTCTTTAATCGGGGACGAGACCTTCCTTTTGCAAAATCGGGTCTACAACCCTTATTTATCGGGTCTAAGACCCTTTTCTGATAATCGGGTCTACAACCCTTTATTTTATCGGGTTTGCCATCTGGGCCCGTGATCAAGGCCCAAACTGACAATCAGGCCCTCCTTAATTGAAGTGGAAGTAAGATGTGGGCCATCCAATTTGGTTCATATTCATTTGATATTTTATGGGCGACCAATTGAGGCCTGGTGGTCGATCAAATGAAGCTTCTATTCTAGGCTCATACCATTTTAATTAAGCCCATTTAAGGGCATGTTGAATGCTCATTTAGTATTTGGGCCTTCCCTTTAGGGCCAATTTTAGGATTCGTTTCTTAGATCTGAGCCATTTATTTATTTTAAAATGAACGCATAATCTGGATCAGTCAGTAGATGAACAATAAAGAATATGGACCTTTCATCACCTGGATCTTAAGTATTGGATCTGATCTGTCTATCTTATGGACACTAATGTAAGGATCTAGCCATCCATCTAAATCGTTCCATGCTAATCGTCTATCGTGTGAATGTTAAAGGCTAAACTTGTAATGCTCATTGATGATGACCAGATCATACAAAGTCTTGATTCGGCTTAATTGTGGGCCCATTACCCATCTTTTATGAGTTGATAAAGACCGTTGGAATGAGGAAGGTGAAACCTACCCGTTTGTTTGTCTTTAAGGTTCCTCAATTTTCCCAATGATCAATATCAACCACCTTGTGGGCCAAATCAGACTAATTAATAGATAATTCAATGAGGGTAGAATTATAATCGCAATCCTAAGTCCATACTTGTGAGATTACGTTCAGTTGTGTTAGCCACCATAGTGACCTCAATCGGAGAAATTTTTTACTAGTCCGGACTTGTAATATTGGGATTAAGTTGAAGGATTGAATATGGTTACATTCATATTCCATGTGAACGGTGACAAAAACACAGACGATCACTTTTTGACAGGCGACAAGAACGGGGTAGAGTAAATGATGCTAGTGATGTAAAGCTGAAAGGCTCATCTTACCCGCGGGTGTTGAGTGCCTCAGATTTACATAATTGGCATTGCTTAACTTCATGTTTAAGAGAGTCACTTACATGCTATGATTTCCTCCGACAAGAGGAGTGATGATGATGTTACTGATTCTCACCAGGATTGAATGGTTGGACCCATCTTTATCCTAGGGAGTTCAATTGAAGGCCTCAATCAATTAAACTTGTGATAAATTTTGGCTGATATTCAATTTAATTCATGAATTATTTTATGTAAACAATCTGCTAATGTGAGTATACTTTGCTACCAATTGTAATTCCTACTCAAACATGTCTTGTTTCTGCACTAACCAAGTCAAATTATGTTCAATGGAAAGAGACCATAGAAATTGTCCTGGGTTGCCTACAGTTAGACATTGCCTTGGAAAAGTTAGAACCTCTAAGAGCATTTGAAAATGCTACTGAGGCATGAGACAACTCTCTAAGAAACTGAGAAAAATAGCCCTGTAACTTCGGGAGAAGGGGTGCCCCCTTTTTTTTTTAAGAAGCTAAATGTATTTATGTATGAGGAAAATTACAGTGTTTTCGGGTCACCCCCGGGCTAAAAAATGCACCCGAGGCTACCTATCATAAGGGCCTATACAAAGGGAGAAGGGGTGCCTCCTCACAAAGGGAGTCACAATGATCAGTGGTTAACCGTTACGAGGCATGGTCCAGATCTAATAGCATGTGTCTCAAAATCATAAAGCACTCGATTTCTGAGACAATGAGGGGTATTATGCCTAATGTAGATAAGGCCAAAGTTTTCTTAACCGAAATGAAAAACCGATTCAAGAAATCAGATAAGCCTGAAGTGGATTTCTTTCTAAACAAATTAATTCGCTCATCCTATGACAAAAAAGGAAACATTTGTGAATACATTATAGAGCAGATTAAAGTGGTAACTAAGATCTGCTCTTTAAGCCTAAGAATTACAGATGACCAACTGGTTCACTTGGTCATGAACAACTTACCTCCTCAATACGATACGTTCCTATTGAACTATAATACCCTAAAGGATAAATAGACATTGGACAAACTAATTTCTCAGTATGTCCAAGAGGAGGATATGATTAAGACACTAGGCAGGACACAAAATGTTAATTTGATAACCTCATAGCATAGACATGGACTTGGGCATAAAGGAAAAAAGGAAATGAAAATAAGGAAATTGACATAGACTTAAGGGATCCTCAGGTCCTCCAGCTGGAAATCATGAAAATCAACATGGAAATGGACCAAACAACAAGCGGGATAAAAATAATAATTGCTTCTTCTGCAAAAAGTTAGGCCCTCAAAAGTAAGATTGCATAAAGTACAAGCAGTGGTTCGTAAAGAAGGGTAATAATTATATTCTGGTATGTTTTGAATCAAATCTAATTGATGTATCGATAGATTCTTAGTGGATAGATTCAGGAACAACTATTTACATATGTACTTCTTTGCAGGACTTGCTACAGACCAAGCTACCAACTGATGTGGAATGCTTAGTATATGTAGGCAATGGTGTTAAAGTTGACGTGGAGGCAATCGGAGTCCATAGGCTTAGGTTAGGGACAAATTATTTATTGAATCTAACGGATACATTTTGTGTGTCTTCTATAAGGTAGAATTTAATTTCTATTTCTCGTTTGGATAAATTAGGATATCTTTTTAATTTGAGTATGAAAGATTGAGTATTTACTTTAATTCAATTAAAGTTGGCACCGACTTTATGGTGAACAACCTATACCAACTAGACTTGAATGTCTCACACGTCTATAATATATAATGGCCTGCATGGAAATAAAGTAGGATCAAAACGAAAACTAAACTATGAAAATTCCTCAATGTTGTGGCATAGGTGATTATGTCATATCTCTCGTGAGAGACTGGATAGGATTGTGCGAGAAGGGATTCTTCATTCTCTAAACTTCTCCTTCTATAAAATGTTTGTTGATTGTATTAAAGGTAAGTAGACCAAAAATAGAAAGAATGGTGCAACAAGAAGTGTATGACTCTTAGAGGTGATGCACATGGATATTTATGGGCCGTTCGCTACAACATCTTGGAGTGAGCACAAACATTTTATCACCTTTATTGTAACACCCTGAAATTCGGGGGTCGAGTATGAACTCAACTCCCGAGTTCCAACGCATCACTTATGCAACATAAATAATGATGTTTAAATGTTGTCTGAGTTAGAGCAATAAACATGAATGAGATTATACCAAAAGAGTAATTCATACTCCAGTTCAATTGTATAAAGGCAAGCGGAAGACTGAAATTTTATATATAAGGTATGTAAAGAATAAAATTTTTGTGAACACCTGAGTATGAACACTAACTGAGTACCCATATACATGTACTGTGTTTGAGTCAAAAGTCAAAATACAATCTAAAGATGAGTCCTGAAATCTCCGCGATGTAGTTGGCCTAAGCAAAGCCGTCAGAGTACTGCATAAATGAGAACTCATCCTGGTCCTCGTCGAAATCGGGCTCCGGGTCCTGAACCGACGCGCCGTCTATACCTGTGACAGAGTCTGGTTGGTGTTGCAAACACCGTCCCGTAACGTGGGAGTGAGTAGCTAACTCAGTGGAACAATAAAGCATAGGTTAACATGTTATCAATTCAATCAAGCAGTAATGATAAAGCAGTACAAATCAAACAAGTTTAACTACTCTTGTTAAATGCAAGAATGAAATGACATGATGATGTATGCCCTTGCCAAACCACCCTCATGCGACATCATCTTACGTTCGCGAATGCATAACTCCCTCAGTGCTCCACATCTACTAGGCACATGCGGTGCAATGATGCGCATGATTTCTGAGTTGTTATTAGTCCGTTTCAAACAGCAGTATTGGGAAACTAAGGTACCTCCCTTGTATCATTCCCAAACATGATCCATTCTAGGGCCGTCAATCCTAGTTAATCTCATACGGTATTATGGTTTGAGAGGCATAGCGAAGGCATCACAAAGGGCTCGTCACCCGTCAGCACGGATACAGATCTCACCGTATGCGGCTCAATTGCTGACCGTCAGCTCGAGTACAGGTCTCACCATACTCGGCTCAATCACTAGCCGTCAGCTCGAATACAGGTCTCACCGTACTCGGCTCAACTCATACTCTAGTTGTTGTAAAAGACTCGTCGCCAATCACAGACCTTGGAGTATACTCGAAGATACTACAGAGGACTCGTCGCCCGTCAGCACGAGTACAGATCTCACCGTACTCGGCTCTCGCCGTAAGTATCGACAGCTCGAATACAGTGTCCCATACCACCGTATTCGGCTCACGAGTTTGGGTTGTTCATTGGTCACTATGGGGAGACACTTGGCCCCAGCATAGGCCGACAGCTCGGCCACGGTGTCCCATACCACCATGTCTGGCTCATGAGTCTTAGCAGATCGAGTACCATGGTTAACGGGATTGCCACTGGTAAGTTTGGTACCCTAGGTTCAAACAGTAATGACCAAACATGGTGAACACACATTCGACAATCAGGTTACTTGACGAGCCTGACTAGCTCGAGCGCACAACAAGTTGGGCGATATGAAACGCAGAAGCACTCCGTGTGGCCAACCACTATCGCCAACCGAAGTACGACTCGGGTTCGTCAGACACATCCCTTGTGGCGACAAGAATCTCAGCCACAATCTTAAGTCTGGTACCGAATGTCTGGACTATAGACATAGTCCCAACCTCAATCAATTTTCATCCATAGCATGTGGAGTAAAGCATGATAAATAAAGTAATACAAGCATGTTAGCAGGCATGTCATAAGGCATGTTATAAAGCATGAAGTAAAGCATGTTGTAAAGCATGTTATAGAGTACTATACAATTAGGGATATAATTACATATACATCACAAGTGAGTGGTTAGAGTAAACCACCACATGGAGGGAATCCTACATGTCTCTAAGGTAGCCAAGAATTCCATATCAGCACCGACCTACGGTGCCAACATCTAAGCATGTGCTCACACCAGCATTTAAACAAACACATAGAGTACATTATTTCAACATACATGACGTATGTTAGTAAAATATGTATTAGGACTATCTTCTCACCAAGTGAGTATTTTATTCATGTATATCATAATCATACAACAATTAATCATGACAATTGCATTTCCAAAATTTATACATATACGGTATTTCTAGAATACACAATTTCAACATACCTAGTGTTTACAAGCAAACATGTATTACGGCGATTCCTTTCGCCAAACAAGTATTTTATCCATATATTGTATAATCATACATTAAATAAACATGTCAAACATTTTTCTAAAAAAAATACATATACGGTATTTCTACGTATACCTAGAGTATGTGAAATTCCATATTCTACAACGTTAATCGAAACAGAAAACGGAATGCACTTTGTACATGTGTAATTGCATGCAGATCATGAATCTATCATTATCTGACATTGAAAGCGTTGAAAACCGTAACCTATACACCTAAAGTCCTCACCTTTCTCCTTGGAATCTCAACGAATCAGTAGGGTTTGGTGAGCTTCCGTATTCGGGAGTTTTCTAGCCTAAAGAGTGAAATCGGTTAGTTATTTCACAACCTATGGCCTATACACCTCAAATCAGATCTAGGGTTAGGGTTTCTTACCTTAAAATGGAGTTGATATCGCCGGGAAAGCGCCTGGAAAGAGGCGGTGTAGCCTATGTGAAGATCGAAAGCAGTAGGAGGAAGGTGCTCCCACAATCCCAAGTTATTCTCTCTCTTTTCTCTCTCTCTCACTAGGGTTTTATCCCAAATTCGTATGGCTGTGAGAGGGACTGTTCTAAGGCCCTTTTATAGCCTAAAACCTCTCCAAAATAGACTCCTGTTCAAGGGGTACGTCTATTATAGGTATTTCGGCATTGTTCCTGCTCAAAAGAGGAGTTTTGGTGGCCCTCCTTGAGCCAAACATCAGACTTAAGCTCACAACACATGGATCTACGTGGGATTACGTTTTCGACTCGATCGGATTCCCAGATCACACGTGGTGGACCAGTTTCAGTTCAACGGTCAGTGGGCCACGATCCGAAATCCCAAGTACATGTAAATGTTCCTGAAATTTTTTCTGATCCGAGGGTGTAATTTGGTCTGATTCTGACAGTCTGGTTACTTAATACTGATGCGCAAGCGAATGGTGATAGATCACTTTTCCAGATATTTATTTTGTAAAGAGAATAGTATTTTTCACACTCTCTCGCTCCGGACTCAAGCGAATGGCCGTGGGACATCGGCTGGACCTGATTTTCAAGGTGGTTGTCAAGCCCAGTGAGGCGGTCCTAGTTCCTTAACTTTGTTTGAATCGGACTTCCGATGTGCGGTCTAGACCTAATACGAAGTTTCATTTCATTCCCGAGAGCAGCCGGGTAATGGGTTTGGTTCTAAACTTTAGGGTAACCTAGAGTCACTGATTTTGCAAGTTTTGGGTCTTGCAGATCGTATTTAAAGCGATCCCAACGGATTTCATGGCTAATCGAGTTTTGCACTTAGTTAACTTTGTTAAATTTCTAAAGGATTTAATCCTAATTGATTCCTGGTCGAGATGGTACTCGAGCCAAAGTACGGAAATTTACGGGTCGTTACATTTATAGATGACTACTCTCGTTTTGGGTACCTCTATCTTATTAATGAAAAATCTGATGCCCTGGATAATTTTAAAATCTATAAGGCTAAAGTTGAAAATCAACTCGACAAGAAGATTAAGGTCATCAAGTCTGACTATGGCGGTGAATATTATGGTAGACATGACGAATCAGGTCACAATCCAGGGCCATTTGCTAGATACCTACAAGATTGTGACATTGTCATCCAGTACATCATGCTTAGAACTCCAAAACAGAATGATGTGGCTGAAAGGCATAATCACACCCTTATGGATATGGTGTGTAACATGATAAGCAATTTGACATTGCCAGAATCTCTATGGGGTTATGTGATAAAAAATGATGTTCATATCTTTAATAGGGTTCCGAGCAAGGCTGTAAGTAAAACACATTTTCAGTTGTGGAATGGGAGAAAGCTAAGTCTCTGATATCTACATATTTGGGGATGTCCTGTTAAGGCCAAAGTTTATAACCTTCATGAATGAAAGCTCGATCCTAGAACCATAAGTTGTTTCTTTATACGATACCCAAAAAGGTCAAAAGGTTATCGATTCTACTGTCCTTCCCACTTTATCAGGATTTCTGAGACTGGGAATGTTAGATTCATTGAGGACACTGAAAATAGTGGGAGCACGAGCATTAGGAATTTTGAATTTGAGGAAGAAAGGACTGTAACACCAGTCACTGTCATTCAAGATCATGTCGATATAAATCCTGTAGTCGAGCCTTTAATCACTATAGATCACCCCGATAAACCTCTTATATAACCCACTAATGAGGGAAATCAAAATCACACCTACGAGGGTGAGCCATTAAGAAGATTTGAAAAAGAGAGGAGGCATGTGAATCGAGATGATTACATCGTATATCTGCAAGAGCACGGGTTTGACATAGGGGTGGAAAAGGATCCTAAATCTTTTAAAGTGCTAACCCTTCTCGTTGGATTGATGTCATGAAGGATGAATTAAAATCCATGAGGGATAATAAAGTATGTGATCTTATTAAGTTACCCCCAGGAATAAAGTCGATTTGTTATAAATGGGTATTTAAAACCAGGCGAGACTCTAAGGGTAATGTCAAAAGATATAAAGCCAGACTTGTTGTCAAGGGTTTTAACCAATGTGAAGGCATTTGTAACACTCTGAATTTCGAGGGTCGAGTAAATACTCGACTCCCGATATTCTGAGTGTCACTTATGCCTTATGGAAGCATGGTTCTTTAATACATTATCAATTTGACATTTAAGCATTCATAAAATTGCACTAAAATGGTGTAACATACTCTGAAACGATTGCGATGAAAGTGGATAGTTTAATAAGTATGTACATCATGTTTATTCAGAATGCGAGTCCACAACTAGGCCCAATATATATTTTCAAAGTTCCAAAATGAAAATACGATGTTCAACTAGATCCAAAACGCTCAACGCTCCTACTCGAGTAGTGTGCCACCTACATTGGCCCGTCAGATAGCTGGAAGAATGACAATTCCTTCTGATCCAAGTACGCGACCTCCAATGCGTCCACCTTAGTGACTCTCGTATCTATGATAGTGTCTGGTTGGTGTGTTAAAATATTGTCCCAGAGTGGGAGTGAGTGATCAACTCAGTAGTTCCATTAGTTTTAAGTTACACATATTATCAACCTAATCAACACAGGTAAGGATATTCAAGTAATTAAATAATTCCTAAGTATTCTTGTTAAGTGCGAACATAAAGGTATGACATGATGCATGCTCTTTCCAAACAAACTCCCTCCCAAGCAACTTCAACGCCTACTTCGCATATGCCAACACTTCCTCATAGGCAGCCCAACACCAAATCGCAAGTCATATTTAATGCAATGTCGTGAATATGAATGTTAGCCGACTAGTTATTTAATTCTATTCATCCAGTAAGTTGGGGAAACTAGGGTACCGTCATTTTATCATAATAGCAACCGGATCACGAGGTTCGGAATGGCCAAAGTGGCTCCTCACCTGTGTCCCTTAGTCCATATTCGGATTTGTCGTTCGAGTGACGTTTTCCCCCATCGATGCAAGACTAACACTGGCCCGACCAACTGGTCCAACCGATTGATAAGGACCCAGATGACACAGTCTGGACTACAGGGTTAGGCGACCCATCGATGGGTGGAGACGCCCATGATTGATATAAGAGTCGTCACTCAAACATAAACGTAGAGCAGTCGTGGCATCATTACGGTTTGAAGCACCAATTTCATGGTCATCTTAATTGCTCAATGGTCACTATGAGAAGGCTCATCACCCCAACATAGGCCGTCAGCTTGGGTACGGTGTCTCATACCACCATGCTCGACTCATGAGTCTTGTGGACCGTACTACTAACAATTAGAAGTAGACACATCTACTGGGAACAGGGGTACCCTAAGTTCAATTCAGTGTTATCATGCATCATAATTCTATGTAGTGGGTCGACTTTTAGGCTTGTTTGATTAGCTCGGGGCACTCCGACTCAACCGACATTGGGTGCGAGTGTCCCCCATAGTCCAGCTACTATCGGTGGTCTGCGTTCTACCGGGGTCGATCGAACGAGTTAAGAGTGGGCGGTTTAAATAGGGCCACTCCTTAGTTCAGGCAGTTAGCCAACTTCCCTGAGGTGGTAAGTAACCAAAGTATCACTATAGTTCAACAGTTTATCATATCATCTAAGCACAAAATCAACAACACAACCACTCGGGCATTTTATCAAACACATGAGTATCAATAGGTCTACACATCCATTTAAACATCGTATCGAGCATGTGAGTATCATTAAAATCACACTTCTACCTAGGTATTCCATCGAGCATGTAAGCTTAAAAAAAGAGATGAATCCAATCAATCTGGCATTTCATCAAACATGTGAACCTCAATAAGCAGTTTAACGAAACAAGTTTCAATTAATCTCAGGATGGAAAAATATAGTGAATCAATGAAAGCATTTTTCACACGTGATCATTAACCATTAACTAGACCCTTAGGGGTCGATATAAGGCAACCTAGGGATAATGGTTCGCACCTTTGTGGCAAGCCTCCTGATCTAGCGTTTTCGGAGATGGGGTTTTGGCGACAAGCGTCAGAACCTATGCAATACACAGAGTTTATAAGAAATTTGGCAAAAGAATTTCGATTGCTCTAAGGTTTAGAATTTAAGGGTCAAATCTCACCTTTTCACTACCTAAGAAAACTTGAAAGGGGTTTCGGTTACGACACAGATTTTGCCCGAAGGAGAGAGAACAACTCCTCCTGATCGGCCCTTTCCTTGAACTCCTTTCTCCCCTTGCTTTCTTTATTTCTTCCCTCATAATTTTCTATGTCAAGAGGTCAAATTCGTGTAGGGGAGGGAGTGTGAGAAAACAGGGTATTTATAGTGCTAGTTTAAGTATAAATGGCCCCAATGAGACTTTGTCCCTCATATTAAACCTACAGGAGGTAGTTCTCGGCTAGTAAGGCATTATGGGAGGCATACAGGGAAATTTGCACCCTGAGGTACGTGTCTTAGTAGTGGATCTATGACTTAATGTCGCAGTTCGATGTTTAGGATCACCTATTGCCTGGGAAAGCTTCAACTTCGATTGATGATGACCGATCACCAATCGGGTTCTAATTTGATGATGACCGATCACCAATCAACTCCCTCATACTAAAGCTTGACTGATGCCTCTTGTTGGGCTGTCATCTAATGGTCCAAACATCACAATTTTGCGATCAGATGACGGTGCTAACCCTTCCTAAATTTTAAGTCACTGCCTTGGACATTCGCACTCATCTAGCACCCGGCCTACGGGCATAAGTTGAGTGACTTATCGGCACCGCCCTGACCCAACACCTACTATGGGCGTTAAGCCCACCAAGGCGAGTGTTCTCCCAAAATTTCTAGTTCTGCAGACTGCTAGCGTGTGGTTTACACCTAATACGGTGAATAAGACCATTCCTAGGTGGATTTGGTCCCTAGTACCAATCACGAGTCTCAGCTACCACGCTTACGACATTACTCGCTCATGACTTGGTGGAAGCGGTTATTAGACCCTAAGTGCCCTAAGTCCACTAATCCTAACAGGTTGGTCGATTTAGTTCATCTAGCACAGAATTTTCCCAGGAGTTACAGCATTGACTTTAAGGAGACTTTCTCACCAGTATCTAAGAAAGACTCATTCAGGATCATAATGGCCCTTGTGACTCATATGGATTTAGAGTTACATTAGATGGATATAAAGACTGCGTTCTTAATGGGGATCTTAATGAGAATGTATATATGTGACAACCTAAAGGTTTTATAGTTGATGACTCAGAACATATGATTTATAAACTAAAGAAGTCCATCTATGCGTTAAAACATGTATCACGATAGTGGTTCCTAAAGTTCCATGAAGTGATTTCCTTATATGGTTTTGTAGAAAACACTGCAGATGAATGTATCTGAAAAGGTCGAGCTATATGTCCTAGAGGGGAGGGTGAATAGGACTATACCAAATTAAAATGATAACAGTGGAATTTAAACAAATAAAGGAAAGATAGCACTATAAATAATTCACAATACGGCAATGTAAAGCAACCTCAAATTCTAGTATTGAGAGGTTGATACAAATGTTGTTCTAAGGACAACCTTACTAGAATGGTTCGTGTATCAAAAACTTAAACTGAAGAGGAATAAAAAGGAAATAGCAAGAAAGGAATTCTAAGCTATTACAACATTCCCCACAAAGCTTCAAATGTAAATGATTGCAAAATTCACATCCACATATACATCTCACAATATTGAATGATAAAAGATATAGAAAATAAACCACACATCCACAATACACAAAGAATTATAGTGGTTCGCTTGTGTGTACACCAACTGTTAAACAACAGCCACACAGCTACTCCACTCATAATATCCTCACACAGTGGATATTAGCGTTCACCATGAAAATAGGTTTTTCAAGTTCACCTAAAACCCTCACAATTGTGTCTTTCAAGTGGGCTTACACAATTCAAAAACCCCGCACTATGAGTTTTCTGGATTTCCTCAGATAACTAAAAGAATGAGATTTTTCAAGCTCAATCTCAAAAGAAACCAAAAACAGAAGATTTACACAAATGTAAAATACCTAGATTTCTCCTTTTGTTGCAGCCCGGAAGAACCAATTGGAGTAGAAGTTCGAATAGAAGTTCAATGTCCAATACTCATTTATGAAATGGTTCTAAGTTCTAGATTGATTTTAAATTAAGTCAAGTTGGGCTAGCTCTATTTGTTTTTTATTCTAAGAAGTGGGAATTCTTTAATCCCTCTTTCAAATCAAATTGGAATGCAGAATACAAAATCAAATATAAAAAGCTATTAAAAGAGAATATTAAATGAGCACAATATAGCTTAAAAAGAATACAAACTTATCTCTCAGAGTGATGACTTGATTATACTTGAATTGGATATAAAACTCTGAAATTCGTCGTCTATTTATAGCTGAACAAATCGTGTTCACGACTAGTCGTAAGGACACTACGACTGGTCGTAGAACAATTAGTATTTTGAAATTTTGAGCGCGATCGGATAAAACCGTTCCACGACTAGTCGTAGGCCATCCACGACCGGTCGAGGGACCTCCACAACTGGTCGTGACCTGTCCACGACTGGTTGTGTGGAACCTGGAATGGTTGCTGGACTTTGAGTCGAAGCCACAGGGCTGGTCGTGATCGAGTCGTGCACTGTTTACATGACCGGTCGAGCAGTGTCTAGGACTAGTTGTAGCTTAACCAAAAAATTCTGAAAATTTGCAACAACTTAGGCCTAGTCGTGGAATTTCTTAGACTGGTCAAGCCAGTGCTAGGACTAGTTGAACAGAGTCCAGGACTAGTCAAAGAACAACCAAACACTTATAAAGTAATTTAATTTGAATTATGGATTCAAAATGACCTACCCTAAGGTCAATCTAAGGTCTTCCATACCTTGGACATGAAGTATGAACATTGAACTTTCTTTTCTTCCAATGATAGACGGTCTTTGAAGTTCATGAAGCTTGAGATTTCGACACATAATGGAGCTTGAACTTGAGATCTTTTGAAGCTTGAATTTGTATACTTGAGTTGTACATCACCTTGAGTCTTGAGTATGAACAGTTGACTTGTCTCTCAATGTCGCTTTAAAACTTTGAACTTTGAAGCTTAAAGGATTGAACAATGTACTTGATCTTGCATTTCTTGAAGTAGATCTTTGTTCTTGACTTGAAGCATTGTCCTTGTACATGTGATGCATTGCCTTGAATATATATATCAATGTGCTACACAAGTCACATACTGTGGTTTTGGCACAACAAAATTTGACAATCAAATGAGCAAATAACCATAGCACTTACAATCTCTCCCTTTGTCAAATTTGTGACAAAACACACTTCATTAAAAATAAGAGTAACATTACATGCTCAATAAAGAATCATGCACCAGTTATTAAAAATAAGAGAAGCATTACATCCATATCCATATCATGCACCAGTTATAATAACCAGAACATTACTTACTCTCCCCCTGAGTTGCACAATCCATATCCATATCTATATTAGCATAACAGCATAACAAAATATTCTTCCCCTTTTTGTCACAATTAGACAAAATAAGAAATTAAGATACGGAATAAGATAGATAATAAGTGAGGCATAAGGGAGTAAACTAGTTAAGATATGAAAGAGAAAAGCAAATAGTGTTCATTCAACATAAATCAGCATAAACTAAGTTCATCCAAAGTCAGTCTCACAAACTGAAATAAAATAAGGTATCATAAGAGTTATTATAGGCCAGATAAGAAAATACTTAATCAGATCCAGAAGAGGGAGCAGGAATAGATGGATCAATTTGGTGTAAACCCTTGTTCATGCGCCTCATATATTTGTGCATATAAGCAAACTGAGTATCTTGGGTTACACGTATCTGAGTCACCTGTTCCTCAAGAGAATGCAACCTCTTATTAAAATCAAAAGGCTGATAATCAGGGTCAGCCTCAGAATCCGATTCAATCTCATTAAAAATATCATCCATGTTTATATCATCTGGAGGTAAATCGCCACCTTCTTCTTCATTCACTTCTTCAGCACCACCATCACCCACATTCACTTGTCCAGGAGCTAATCCCAATTTCATCTTGTTTATATTTGAGTTGTTGAAAACAAGGAGATGAATAGGAGCCTCTTCAACAGGCATGCTACTAACATATGAGTGGCTAATACAGTCATAAGAAATGCAAAAGGAATATCACTTTGTCCAGGATGGAGACGGAATTAAATGATAGAATGATAGATCAAAGAAGGAAGACAAACTTTAGTACCAGAGATGATGGAATGCAAAATCTGAACCATGAAAGAAGTGAGTTCGATTTTGTTACCAGGACACGGATACAGATTTGAAATAAATATTCTGTGAAGAACCCTGTATCTGGGTAACAAATACTTGAAAGCAAGTGCATTCCCCTTATGAGTCCATTGCGCATCTATATTACACAAAACTCTAGTTAGCACACGTCTTTCTGATTCTGACGGTTTGTCAACTAGAGTGTGAATAGGAACACCCTCGTCATTAACAAGTATGTCCATTAAAGCAGAAATCAAATGACGATCTATTTCAAATGGACCTTCTCTAGTTGCTATTGAAAACGTTAAATTCTCAATTAAAAATTTAGAAATACACGCAAACATAGCCTGCGGAATAGTATGGTATGCCGACCCACCCCAATGTAGAATGTTATCCCATCCTACAGATTGGAGAAGTGGAAGGAGTTCAAATGGAGCAATATGATCAATATCCACAGGTCGCTCAACAATAACATTGCGCAATCGTAAATCCCGTACATAGGAGAGATCATCTTCGGGTGACCGAAGGTGGCGCCTTGTTAAAGGTGTCGATCTAGATGAGGAAGTACCACGAGAAGTTGTCTTTTTTACTTCTAGCATCCATTTGCAACAAAGAAATGAAGGAACCAAGAGGTTGTAAAAGATGTAGAGTGGGTTTCTTCAAAAATAGATTTTGGAGAAGAAAACCCCAAAAACTTCAAGGAAACAAGAAATAAATCACTCCAAGTAAGAAAATGAAGTGATATCTACTTGAATGAGGAAGAAAAGTGATTTCCCCCCAAATTAAAGCACCAGCGTGCTACACTCCTGGTCGTGGGACGTCCTCGACCGGACGTGACATGACTGGTCGAGTCCGTCCTCGACTGGTCGTGCACATCCAAAAATATGTATTTTCCACATAATTTGAAATTTTGATAATTTAAAATAACAAATATATACGATATGATACAGAAATGCATAAATGATCAATTCAAATTACACATACCAAGATCAAATTTCAATTTATTAAACCTGCTTTTGTCGAGCGGTTTAGTAAAAATGTCAGCAAGTTGATCTTGGTCGGAATGTATTCCAAAGAAATTATCTTTTCTTCCACTAATTACGAATGTAGTGATATCTAATGTCAATGTGCTTGGTTCGTGAATGGTGGATTGGATTTTTAGATATATTAATTGCACTGGAATTATCACAATATAAAACCATTGAATCCTGTGCAATTCCGCAATCGCTTAACATTCTATTCATCCATACAAGTTGAGTACATGCATTTCCAGCTGCAATGTATTCAGCCTTAGCAGTTGAGAGCGATACGAAACTTTGTTTCCTACTTTGCCAAGAAACTAAACAGTTGCCAATATAGAAAACAACCACCACTGGTTTATTTTCTATCATCAACATTACCAGCCCAATCAACATTAGTGTACCCAGCTAATTGAACATTAGTATCATGTGGATACCAAAGACCTAGATTAGTAGAACTTGCGACATATCGCATAATCCGCTTAACAACAGCTAAATGTGACTCTTTAGGATAAGTTGATATCTAGCGCAAATTCCAACTCTAAAATCAATATAAGGTCTACTTGCAGTTAAATATAGCAAACTATCTATCATACTGCGATATAATTTAGGATCTATACTTTTACCTGTAGAGTCCTTTAAGAGTCTTAATGTTGTACTCATAGGAGTATCAAAAAATTTTTCATTCTCAAATCCGAACTTTTTCACTAAGTTCAGAGCATATTTGGTTTGAGAAATGAAGATACCATCTGGTTGTTGTTTTACTTGTAGCCCTAGGAAATAATTCAATTCCCCAACCATGCTCATTTCAAACTTAGATTTCATAATATCTGCATACTTAACAATCATGTTAGCACAAGTAGATCCATAAATAATATCATCAACATAAATCTATACTATTAAGATATGATCGTTATGTTTCTTAACAAAAAGAGTCTTATCAACACTTCCTATTAGAAAATTATGACTTAGTAGAAACTTAGTCAATTTTTCGTACCATGCCCTGGGAGCTTGTTTCAAACCATAGAGAGCCTTTTTTAGGCGATAGACATTATCAACATTCTTAGGGTCTTCAAAACCCATTGGTTATACAACATACACTTCTTCATGTAGATCGCCATTTAAGAAAGCACTCTTTACATCCATTTGATATATTTTGATCTTTCTAAAACATGCAATAGATATAAATAGTCTGATTAATTCAAGACGAGCTACTGGGGCAAAGGTTTCATCAAAATCGATTCCTTCAATTTGAGTGTACCCTTGTACTACCAGTCTAGCCTTGTTTCTAATTATATTACTAAGTTTGTCAGACTTATTTTTAAAAATCCACTTAGTTTCAATAATATGTTTATCTTTAGGTCTAGGAACAAGATACCAAACATCATTTCTAACAAATTGATTAAGCTCTTCTTGCATCGCTACTATCCAATTTTCGTCAGTAAGAGCTTCTTTTACGTTAGCCGGTTCTATCTGGGATGTAAAGCGCACGTAATTACATATATCTTCTATTTGTCTACGAGTGCGCAAACTAGTGAGAGGGTTTCCAAGAATCGAAGTGGTTGGATGATCTTTAACAGTCCTCGGTTTAGAGTTATTTTGACTTGATGAAGTATCTGGTTTGTCAATTAGAAGAACTTCATCATTATTTGAACTTGAGGCGGGTGTATTCAAGTGATCGTCAATGACTACATTGATGGACTCTTGAATTACACCGGTCCTCTTATTCAGTACTCGATACACTCAATTGTTTAAAGTATATCCTAAAAAGATCCCTTCATCACTTTTGGTGTCAAACTTACCCGGATTTTCACGGTCACGTAAAATATAGCACTTGTTGCCAAAAACTCGAAAGTATTTGACAGTAGGCTTCTTATCAAATCACATTTCATAAGTCGTTTTATTATTTGACTTACTTATATAAACCCGGTTGATTGTATAGCAGGCAGCATTTACAACTTCAGCCCAAAGATTTTTAGAGAGCTTCATACTATTCAACATTACATTTGCCATTTCTTACAACACTCTATTTTTTCTTTCAACAATTCCATTTTGTTGTGGTGTTTTGGGCGTAGAGAATTCATGTGATATTCCCTGATCACAACAGAATTTCTCAAAACTACTATTCTCAAATTTTGATCCATTATCACTATGGATCTTACAGTCTTGAAAACCTTTTTCCGTTTGGATCCATTTGAGAACTCTTTTTACTTCATCAAGGGTTTCTAATTTATCTCTTAAGAAGGTTACTAAAGTGAATCTGGTAAAATCATCCACGATTACTAGTTTGTATTTTTTACCACCTCGACTCTCCATCCTAGTTGGTCCTATAAGATCCATGTGGAGAAGTTTGAGCGGTTTGGATGTGGCATTGGAGTCCACCTTTTGTGAGCACTCCTAGTTTGTTTGTCAATCTGGCATTCGCCACATATGTTGTCTACTTTCTGTAATTTAGGTAGACCTCTTATCAGTTCTCTTTTGCTCAATCTATACAGATTGCGGTAGTGTACATGTCCAAGGCGTTTATGGCATAACTCAGTCTCATCAGTATGGACCATGTAACACGATTGCTTAGATGAGATAGAATCACTTATAATATAACAGTTTTCAGAAGTTCTGCGACCAGTTAATATTACAGAACCTTTTTTGTTTAAAATTTCACAACCTTGATTAGTAAATTTTATGCTATGATTGTTATCGCATATTTGAGATATGCTTAACAAGTTGTGTTTTAACCCTTCAACGTATAAAACATTCTCAAATAAAGGAAGGTTAAAAAGTTGAATCGTACCTTGGCCAATAATCTTGCAGTTGCTACCATCGCCGAATGTGACTGAACCAACAGTCATATCTTTAAGATTGGTAAACAAACTCTTGTCGCCTGTCATATGCCTGGAGCAACCACTGTCTAGGTACCACTTTGAATGGCTTGAAGCTATGAAAGCGGTGTGGGCAACCAAGCTAGTAACCTTACGAACCCATTTCATAACTGTTTTGGGTTTAGGAGTATAGTTGGTCTTCTTGTATTTGTAGTTGTTGTAAGAATGACCTACTGAGTTAGATTTTAAGAGCTTCTTAAGTAAATCAACTATTTTTTTTAGTTATAGGATTTTAGTTCTGATTTTTATAGTTGATATGGTTGCTTTTATGTTTAAAAGATTGAAATATTTTAGTATTTTTAGAAAAGTTTTGATTTGAATTATTCCTTTTTGAGTTTGAAGACTCTCCTTTCACAAACTTAGGAGGAGTATTCTTCTGTTTAGGAGGAACATTTTTGATGTAGCCCAAACCGGATCGATCGCCACATTTTCGGGATCCGGATAAAAGTTTTTCTAATTTAGGATCACCTTAGGCATACCTCCAAGTATCTTTCAAACTCAAAAGTGAAGAGACTTCAAGTTTTAGTTTTTCATTTTCAGATTTAAGATTTTCAATAATAGAGGTTTTGAAATCTAAATCACATTTAGTCTTTTCAAAACAATCTAAAATGTGGGATTTTTCTAAAATAAGAGAATCAAAATTTTCTTTAAGCTTAAAAAACTTTTCTTTTTGAAGTTTTAGTTTAACAACAATTTTACAACTTTCCTTATAAAGGGCATTATAAGCATCTTGAAGATCTTCTTCATTTTCATGATCACTATTCAGATTTTCTTCACTAGTTGAATCATCATAATCTGAAAAAGTGAACTTGGCTAGAGTAATAAGGGTTTTGACTTCATTACCTGACTCGGTTTCAGAATCTTCTGATTCAGAAGAGGCTTCAGAGCCAGAAGATTCATCCTAAGTAGTTAACATACCTTTCCTTTTAGGTTTGTCCTTTCTAGGACGTTTGTTTGCTAAATGCCCATATTCATGGCAGTTGTAACATTGACTATATTTTAAAGATTTTCAAGTTTTAGATTTAGATATTTTCTTATCATTATATTTTTAAAAATCAACCCTCTTTTTACTTTTGAAATTTTTGTAAAACTTTTTTGCTAAAAGAGCCATATCATCTTCAAAATTTTCTAAATCAGAATTTTCTTGAGAAATACATTTAGAAGATTTAAGGGCGATAGATTTACCTTTAGGAGCTTTAAAAGTTAACTCATAAGTCTGTAAAGAGCTAACTAATTTTTCTACCCTCATATTATCCGTATCACGAAGTTCCTGGATTCAGTTACCTTAGAATTGAACTGTTCAGGAAGTAAGCGTAGTATCTTTGCACAGACTTTACTTTCTGGGATTTTATCACCAAGACCCCACATAGAGTTCACAATGTCATTTAATCTTGTATAGAAGTCCATGAACATTTCATTTTCTTCCATATGTATTTTTCTCAAATTTGGTTGAGGATTTGGACTTTAGATTTCTTAACAATTGATGTTCCCTCGTGTGTCATTTCTAAAATATCCCAGGCTTACTTTGCAAAATCACAGGATATAATTCTTTTAAATTCATCCGGTGATAGTGCGCAAGTGATTGCATTTAGTGCTTTTGCATTGACACTACTCTCACTTTTCGGAAGTGTAGTCCAAGAAAAATAAGGTGTTACTCTCATAAACTTGGATCCATTGATACTAGTTACTTCAGTGGTAGGAGGGGTCCATTCAGTTACTGTGGCTACCCACACACTTTCATCCATGGATTTTAAGAAAATCCTCATTCTGACTTTCCAATAGGCATAATTGGTGTCATCAAATGGTGGAGGCCTAGTGACTGAAAGACTATCAAAATTTGACATCTTATAAATAGCTCAGATCGATTAATTCAGGAAATAAATCCAAATATAAAAAATAACAAGCTATTAGGCTCTTATACCACTTGAAAAGGACGAGCTATTTGTCCTAGAGGGGGGGCGAATAGGACTATACCAAATTAAAATGATAACAACGGAATTTAAACAAATAAAGGAAACATAGCACTATAAACAATCCACAATACAGAAATGTAAAGCAACCTCAAATTCTAGTATTGAGAGGTTGATACAAATGTTGTTCTAAGAACAACCTTACACCATAAAAACCAAGGGTTTATGACAAGGACAACCTTACTAGAACGGTTTGTGTATCAAAAGCTCAAACTGAAGAGGAATAAAAATGAAATAGCAAGAAAGGAATTCTAAGCTATTACAACATTCTCCACAAAGCTTGAAATGTAAAGGATTACAACATTCACATCCACACATACATCCCACAATATTGAATAATAAAAGATACAGAAAATAAACCACCCATCCACAATACACAAAGAATTATAGTGGTTCGCCTGTGTGTATACCAACTGTTAAACAACAGCCACACAGCTACTCCACTCCTAATATCCTCACACAGTAGATATTAGCATTCACTATGAAAATAGGTTTTTCCAGGTTCACCTAAAACCCTCACAATTGTGTCTTTCAAGTGGGCTTACACAATTCAAAAACCCCACACTCTGAGTTTTCTGGATCTCCTCAGATAACCAAAAGAATGAGATTTTTTTGGCTCAATCTCAAAAGAAACTAAAAATAGAAGATTTACACAAATGTAAAATACCTGGATTTCTCCTTTTGTGGCAACCCGGAAGAACCAATCGGAGTAGAAGTTCGAATAGAAGTTCAATGTCCAATACTCACTTATGAAATGGTTCTAAATTCTAGATTGATTTTAAATTAAGTCAAGTTGGGCTAGCTCTATTTAATTTTTATTCCAAGAAATGGGAATTCTCCAATCCCTCTTTCAAATCAGATTGGAATGCAAAATACAAAATTAAATAAAAAAGTTATTAAATGAGAATATTAAATGAGCACAATATAACTTAAAAAGAATACAAACTTATCTCTCAGAGTGATGACTTGATTATACTTGAATTAGATATCAAACTCTGAAATTCATTGTCTATTTATATCTGAACAAATCGCGTTCACGACTGGTTGTAAGGACACTACGACTGATCATAGAACCAACAACATTTTGAAATTTTGAGCGCGATCGGATAAAACCATTCCACGACTGGTCGTAGGCTATCCACGACCGGTCAAGGGACCTCCACGACTGGTCGTAACCTGTCCACGACTAGTCGTGTGGAACCTGGAATGATTGCTGGACTTTAAGTCGAAGCTGCAGGACTAGTAGTGAACGAGTCATGTACTGTTCACACGATCGGTCGAGCAGTCTCCAGGACTGGTCGTAGCTTAACCAAAAAATTTTGAAATTTTGTAACAACTTAGGACTGGTCGTAGAATTTCTTGGACTGGTCGAGCCAGTGCTAGGACTAGTCGAACAGAGTCTAGGACTAGTCGAAGAACAGACCAAACACTTATAAAGTAATTTAATTTGAATTATGTATTCAAAATGACCTACCCTAAGGTCAATCTAAGGTCTTCCGTACCTTGGACATGAAGTATGAACATTGAACCTTCTTTTCTTCAAATGATAGACGGTCTTTGAAGTTGATGAAGCTTAAGATCTCGACACATAATGGAGCTTAAACTTAAGATCTTTTGAAGCTTGAATTTATAGTACTTAAGTTGTACATCACCTTGAGTCTTGAGTATGAACAGTTGACTTGTCTCTCAATGTTGCTTTAAAACTTTAAACTTTGAAGCTTAAAGGAGTGAATAATGTACTTGATCTTGCATTTCTTGAAGTAGATCTTTGTTCTTGACTAGAAGCATTGTCCTTGTACATGTGATGCATTGCCTTGAATATATATATATATATATATATATATATATATATATATATATATATATATATATATATATATATATATATATATCAATGTGCTACACAAGTCACATACTGTGGTTTTGGCACAACAAAATTTGACAATCAAAGGAGCAAATAACCATAGCACTTACAGTATCTATATTAAAATCGTTGGTAGTAAGTTTGTTAGATTGATTTTATATGTTAATGACATTTTGTTGGCTAGCAGTAACATCAGGATGTTGAGTGACACCAAGAAATTCCTATCACAAATCTTTAAGATGAAGGACCTTGGTGACGCCTCTTAAGTCATCGGCATTGAGATTCATCGTAATAGTTCACACAGACTACTTAGCTTATCATAAAGGTCTTATATTAATAGGGTACTTGAAAGGTATGACATGCAAAATTGTGCTCCTGGATAGTCGCCCATTGTTAAGGGTGATAAATTCGGCCAATTCCAGTGCCCTAAGAATGATTTGGAGAAAAATCGAATGAAGAATTTTTCGTAAGTGTCAGTAAGAGAGAGCATCATGTATGCTAAAGTCTGCACATGGCTGGATATTGCCTTTGTAGTTGGAATGTTAGGCAGGTATCTATCTAATCCAAGAATGCAACATTGGATAGCTGGAAAGAAAGTGTTGCACTACCTGCCAAGAACAAATGACTTCAGACTCGCATACATAATATTTGATTGTTTAGAGTGGGTTGGATAATCATATGTAGACTATGTTGGCTACATTGATATAAAGAAATCCACCTCGGGCTACATCTTTATGATGGTTGATAGGGCCGTATCTTGGTAAAGTGTGAAACAATCAACCACAACCTCATCCACCATTGAAGCTGAATTCATTGTTTGTCATGAAGCATCTAATCAAGCATTGTTGTAGCATTTGTTCAAAAGTTTGTGGGTATTGGAGCATATCCCGAAACCATTGAGAATCCTTTTGCGATAATTTAGTTGTGATTTTCTTTTCTAGTAACAACAAGCATTCATCAAGGTCGAGGCATATCGACATCAAATATCCTATTGTAAAGGAAAGAGTTTAGATCCGTCAAGTGTCTGTGGAGTTTATCAGCACTAACCAAATGATGACAGATCCGCTCATTAAAGGGCTCCCTATCACGCCATTTCAGAAGCATGTAACATCCATGAAGTCATTGATCCCACATATATTTTCAGTTAGTGGGAGTTGAGCGTGTTTTATTTTCATAGACATTGAAGATATCTCATTTGATATAGTTTTGATGATTTTGATATAAAGTTTATTTATGCGTCTCTCTAAGTATGCACAATCTATTTTGAGTAAGTAAAACTACAGTCGTGTCTCGTCGAAAACATTTTAAAAGCTCCAGGACCTCTTAATGATACGCAATATCATCGCACTACATGTGTAATCCTTATACCATACTTCCTAGTTTCAGATCTATGTTGTTACGACTAATAATATTTGTGACTGCACTTAGTCTTACTTCTCTTAGATTAAATATTATGATGACTACCACGAATCGATACTAGCAGTCTTGATGGAGTAGATTATAATAACATTACCTGTATTATCCAACAATTACATTGGTTAACCATTCGGATGTTTTTTCAAATTAAAACATGTTTTCTAAATATTTTTCAAAGATTAATCATTGACATTTGGCCCAAGTGGGAGAATGTAAGAATTCTATAAGGTGGAACTTATTGATCAACGGTCTGGATTATCCTATAGGGTTGGATAGTGTGATCGGGTATACCAGTGGAACCCACATAGTTGTGATGCATCTAGATTCATGTAAGGGGTGAGATGCTAGAACTATACTACACAAACAATATCCAAGTGGGACTGGGATTACCAGATTCGTGGAGAGCTATGGGGAGAGGAGTTTCGATAGGTTCCCAACTCCTCAACACTTTACAACTATAAATCAAGGCTGGGTCCCCAATCCAACACATCGACAGAAGCAAGAATCCCATCATAACTTCTCTAAGGGTGTAAGGAAAGGAAGACTGCGGCATCCGGCTCAACAATCTACACCATCTAGTTCTTTTAATCTCCATATCCGATGCATAACATGGTCCTTGTAATTCTGCATAAAGATTACAAAATAAAAATCATGGTAGGCCACACAAGGTGGTCCACACTGTGATAATGTGCGGGGCACTCTCTGTAATAGCGTGGCCCACTTGTGGGACCCACAACACCATTAAAGAAAGAAGAAGAAAGGGAAAGAAAAGTGAAAGAAAAAGTAAGGGAAGAAAGATCTAGCCATCACGGTGCCCCTCACCACCATGGGGTACACTATACACTCCACACATGCTCAAGGTTGGTCTCACCCTTGTGGGCCCACTAAAAATGTGTTAACACAAAGAAAATGAAGGGTTTTTATCCTCGCATGCACTCACAACAAAGATGGACGGTTCGATCGGTTTGGATTGGTGATCAGACGGCCCACCAAGCTCTTCTCCACTCCTAATCTCCTCTAATATCTCTTTTCTATTCTCTTCTTCTTAACCTTTTGATCTCTCCCTAATTTTCTCTAAAGCTATCTCTTATTCTCAAACCACCTCTCTAATCTTTCTTTCTTCTCTCTCTCTCTCTCTTAATCTCTCCATAATCTCTCTTATCTCTTTCCTTCTCACTCTTTCTTGCTAGAAAATATGGTTGAAATGAGAGAGGATTTAGGGCTTTGTGGTAGAAATTTTAGGATATAGAGGGAAGAGGAAAAGAAGGAAGGGTAGGATGTGGATAAGAAAAGAAGTAGGAGGGTGGCTTAGCATGCATTAGCATGGGCAAGGGCATGGGCTCTCTTGCCTTTGAAGGGAGAGGGGAATGGGTTGTTGTGACTAATGGGGAGAGAGAAGGGTGTGAGTAAGGGTATTTTGGGCATGGGTAGGTATGAACAGTTGACACCACCTGTAACTTTGATGATATGAGAGTATAAGTTGTACACTAATGGAAAAAAAATAACCTGTACATCAATAGAAGTGGGCACCAATGAAAACTATGCCTTAACTCTGAAAATTCTAACAGCCAAAAAATAATTTTTTTAAAAAAAGTATACAAAGAACAATGAAAAGGCCACCCAGAGGCAGCCTTACTATGATTAGCAACCAAAAACCCAAAGCGAATCAAGTCCCTAAAAGAGCACGATGATCTAAGCCCGCTCTCAATATGGGCCCAGAGTAAAGAAAACACAAGAAGACAGAGAACACCAGGCTGCAACAATTACTACTGGCACCCTAACCCAAGCCCAACATTCGCCTCCAATTGCATCCACAATATACACACATCCTCCAGCATCAACCACAAGCCCATCCCAATCACCTCAAAGCAGACAAGCTCCATCATCATCGACCATAAGACCATCTCCCAAAACAACATCCACAAAACAGCACACCCTGAGCATCATTCACATTTCACACATCATTCACATTTCACACAGAGCAGGGACTTGGGGGAACCTGAGAATGCGAACAACTAGATGAAACCAATCAGCAGACCAAACATCGATCCTTACACTCAAGTAAGCCACATTATGTGAATGTTCCGCATCCAATAGAAAACTATCCAATTGGGACCAAACGATTAACCACATCAATGAGGAGTTCCAATTCATCTAGTGAACCATGAACATCATAAAGCAATCCAACTGCGAGTGGGAAGCTCTGCATTAGTCTGTCTTGGAAGAATCCCACTTTTGCTAAGTCATCGAATCCCGCCAAAGTGACAATTTCTTTTTTAGTTCTTGGTGAAAGGATTGTACCGTATTGAAAATTATGTGCTTGCAAAGGCACAAGATCCCAAAAAATAACCATTATTGGATACCCATAGTCCATGCAATTTAGCACATGAAAATCCAAAGGTAAGAGAAAAATGGCCGATTAGATCAGTCAAAGATTAACAACGGGGGAGCTACCATATAAGGACACTGAAATAATCTATACACCAGAAAACAGCAGAGCCCCGAGACAGGATAGTTGATCGTCCGTATTGACCACAACCAAATAGAATGCCACTTCAATCCTGCTAGTCTAACCTGACGAGCCAGCCCCAAATCATCCAAAATTTTGGAGAGAACTTGCCTAGGAAAGAAAACACAAACAGTGCTAGGTTTCACCTCAGGTCTTAGGTGCAGTGCATTGTCCACTTGGAGAAGATGAGATGAAACGAAGGGATCGAGCTCCATCCAGAAGGGGCAAGCGCGAGAGAGAGAGGTGAGAAGAGGAAGATTGCCTAAGAAGTCTACCTTTGTTAGATTTCCAAGTAGTAAAGATGTGGGTTTCAGCCTGTTCGTAGGCAACTTTCCATTCGACTGCATGCCAAAAGATCTCCACACTACTTTCCAGAGATATGGGAAAGTGAACGATGTGTTCATCCCAACGTTCCCGGACACAAAATCCCCAAAGGGATACGCGTTTGTTAAATTCCACTACGAAGATGATGGCAGATCGGCAATGGGGGTCCTATATGGGAAAAAAATCAATGGAAGAGAGGTGTCAATTAAAGAAGAGAGACGTAGATCTACTACCTCAAAGAAAATGCCAATCCCAAAGATCTTATCTCCTATTCGGTCCAATGTAGGATCCTTCATAGAGGTGGTTAGAAATGGGGATCAAAATATGTGCTGTCGAAGGTCAGAGATATCAGAGGATCCGATGGAAGGTATTACCACAGTAGCAGATCCAGAAGTGGTATCCATGAGGGTTAAAGAACTAAAATTAGGTCTGGTGGGTCAAGTTTTGGACAGAGTGACCTCTATCCTAAGGTCGGTTATGACAATAAGAAATTCCAAATTTGCGGCCTCAACAATTAATGTGATAAGGATATCCCCATTCCAGTTCTTAATCATCCTGAAATCGGAGAGAGTTTAAAGATTTTCAAGAAGATTTTCACCTTCATCTGGAGATGGGACTAAAATCCGTTTACCCATGGTCCCCAAACGAAATAGATTCGGATTTAGGTAAATATTTTAGGAAGGTGACCCAGATGGATCTACGAACAGTAGGTAACTATTTTAGGAAGGAATTTGGATCTAGATTTTTGAAATTCCGGCTCAGGCCAGGTTTGAGGCAGTTATCCTGGATTTAGGTAACTATTTTAGGAAGGTGACCCAGATGGATACGAACAGTAGATTTGGATTGTTCTAGATGTATGCCAGGGTTAAGGTTCAGCTTCGACCGGGTGTTAATATGGGACATGTCCTAAAACTGCAGGTTTTGGACAAGGCCTTTCCAGTTTTTGCGGAAATAGAGACTTTGCAGGAGGAAGGGAAGGGTGGGCTTCATCAAAAGACATCTAGAATTCAGTTTAGAGAAGAGGAAAGCACGAGAGAATGGGTTGAAAGGACGTTCTCCAGCAAAGAAAAAGGCATTATTGCTTGCCCAGAAGCTGTTTGTCTAACTGACAAAGAGGAGTTCACAATTATGGAACGAACTGAAACCGCTTGTCAACATGTCAAAGAGGTCTTGGAAGACAGAGAACCCTCCCAACTATCGGTGTCAAATGTAGAACTACAGGAAAGACTTAGCCCCTCGCCTGTTTGCTAAAATGATGTTGTATCAGATTTAGAAGATAGAAGGGAGCCCAGTATTCAGATTGAAATAGATAGGTTCCCAAATTCGGGAAGGCAGGAGAGAAGAGGGTTTTAGAACATGACAGACTTCAGAGAACATTATAAATATCCTGAAAACATAATCTAGATCAGAGTGGCGGCGGAAGGAGATCCCAAAGATCACCATGAAAAGGCAAATGGTAAGCCCTCACACCAGTCAGTTAAGGCGACATACACTAGTTTTCCTCAATCCCGGAGTGAAGAGGTACAATATTGCGAGGTTCTCAAGGAATCTGAAGAGGTAGTTTCTTAGATTGAATCTACGTAGTGCAAATGCAAGAAATGGAACAGGGGTAGGATCTCCATTGGTCCGAGATCAGTCGGTAGCTCCCCTATGAGGCCTCTAGGTGACAGTTCGGAGCGTCATCAGTCCCCTTTCGAAAATGTAGTTGGTGTCCAAATACCAGGCAAGGAGCAACCTGACTCATTAAATCAGGCAACAAATGTGAGGGCTTCAAATAAGAGATTACGGTTAGCGATGAATCTCTCCCCTTATTTTGATCAAGATTCTCTAGCCCAGGGACTTGTAGTAACACATCAATCTATGGAGGCAGAAGAGCTGGCAGGTATAGAAGTTCTTATGCACACTCTCAGGGAGATAGTGATCCAGGGAGCGGAGGGGCCTTCCCAAGTGCCCCTTCCTCATATGCGGTCAAATGAATCCAATCCTCCTAACAAGGCATCATCTGCTAATCACTTAGAAGACCAAAGGATTGCAAGAGGCAGAGTTAGAAAACTAAAATGCAGGAAATTTACAGAAAAAACTGGAGAGGGAGAATGGTATTGTAGACTCAGAAGGCTGAAGAGAAAGGTTGTGAATTCAGGATGTGTTACGGATGGATAACATCATCGTGTGGAATGCCCGGGGAGTGGGAAATAAATCCACTCTTACATTCCTTTTGAAGTTGATAAGAAACTATAATCCTTTGATAGTTGTGATCCTTGATTCGATGCTAAGAGATGATAGAAGGGTGGGCATCGGATTGAAACTTAGTTTCCACTCTCCCCTCTCAAACGTCGATGAAGGAGGAAAATTTTGGGTGTTCTATCAGAACCACCTAAACATCTCGGTTGCTTCTAAATCTAACCAAATGTCATCCCTTAATATTTATTTGCAGAATTTCAGGGAGCCCATTCTGTTCTCCGTAGTGTATGCCGGCTGTTGCATATTACAAAGGAGACCACTGTGGGAAGAAATGGCAGCCATCAGTAGAAATGTCCAAGGCCCATGAGCGCTAGGGGGAGATTTCAATGCAGTGGCAACAACAAAGGAAAGATTGGGTGTTAGAAGTCCAGACATGCCTGGCTCTGTTGAGTTTGTGGAAGCTATTCAAGAAGCGGGTCTCCCGGATGCTGGATATTCTGGTAATAGGTTCACCAGGAGCAATAATAGGGTGGGTTTAACGACGTGGGTGTGGGTGAGACTAGACAGGGTGCTTCTAAATTATCTATGGACCCCAGTTTTCCTATGGTTCAAAGTGGAGCATTTGGCCTGAGTTTGCTCTGATCATGCTTCACTCCTCCTGTCCTTCCAAAGGCAATCACCCTCCTTGGCTAGGCCTTTTAGATTCCTTAGAATGTGGACGCTACATGATACATTCCTACAGGTAATCAAGGATGCTTGGACAAGTTAGATTTCGATGCAGCCTATGATTAATGTCTAGTTTAAATTAAAGAGAGTTAAGCTGGTATTAAAAATTTGGAATAGGGAGGTTTGTGGAAATTTTTTTCGTCAGGTGAAACAAGCTGAAGAGGAGCTAGTGGGTATCGAAAATAGAATGCAGTCATCGATGGCTAAAGACTTGTAGCAAGAGTGTGCGGCAGCCAGGCAAAGACTCTCCTAGCTTGAGCTTATGGAAGACGTTTACTGGAAACAAAAGGCCAGAAACTATTGGCTTGAAGAAGGGGACAAGAATACAAAGTTTTTCCATGCTTCGGTCAGCAACCGAATCAGAAGAACAGAAATCGTCACTATTTCAGATGAGACAGGTCAATCGTATTCAGGCCAGGAGGCCATCAAAACAGCAGCGGTTTCCTTCTTTTCAGATCTTTTCATGGTAGAAGACCCCTTCACCTGCTGATCTATTACAGGTCATCCCTCCTCTCCTATCATTGTAAGACAATGAGGATCTCATTGTGCCTCCTTCCATCTCAGAAGTTCGAGAAGTAGTTTGTGCAATCCCCAAGGACAGGGCGCCAAGTCCAAACGGTTTCTCAGGTGCTTTCTTTGCCCAATGTTGGCAGATTATGGGTGACGACCTCCATAAGGCAGCATCCTTCCTATTTAAGGGAGGTGCTTTCCTTTAAATTCTTCACCTCTTCCTTGATTTGTTTAGTCCCAAAATCTCCAGTAGCATCCTCTTTTTCAGATTATCTTCCTATCAGCTTGTGCAATGTAATTTACAAGATTTTCTAAAAAATTCTGACTTCTAGACTAAGCAGGCTGCTACCAAAGTGTTGAGTGTGAAATATTGCATATTTATCCTATTTATACATTGGTTTTATAAACATGATAGTGCCTAATCGATTTAAATATGCATGTTTTCATATGCGAGGTGATTTCGAGAGCTTAACGTGAAATTGATACCAAAAGGAAGATTTATACTCAAAAGATTACTAAATGAAGATCTGAAGATTTTGAAGTAATTAATGAAGAATTCACATACCAAAGATCCAAGAAAATCAAGTGAGGAATGAAGAGAATCAAATATTTGAAGTGAAGAAAAGGAATCCTGAAATTGTCCTGAAAAAGTATATTCAGTCTTTTTGGGAAACTACACAGAGTGAAGTCTATTTTGGGAAACTGCGCAGAGTGCGTAAATTTGAGGCGGTTTCTAGATTTTTCCAACTCGGTGCGAAAGTTGGAGTTCCACAACTATAAATAGGACTCCCTGGGATGCTTTAAAGCATCTTCTAGGGTTTGGAAAGATCTTAAGGAGTATAACACAAGGGTGGAGCAGCCGCCAAAGAGTTTTTCTTCTTCCCTAATTTATTTTTCATGCTTTGGTTAAGAGATTTGGTTTCAATTATGTCCATGGTTGGCTAAACCTCTTAGTTAGGGCTAAGAGGTGAAGCTTGTAGCATGTTGGGATGTTTATTTTTCTTTAATTCTTGTTCTTATTGAACTTTATTGATTTCTAGTTTGATATTAAGAGAATATTTTCAGTTTTCTATGATTTATTGTAACTCAAATTATAATAGATGATGTGATAGCTTTGGATATCTTCTTTTCCTGTTTTGAGATTGTGAGATTGGTAAATCTCGTCATTCACCATCGTCTCCTGGGCATGGTAGGGCGATGGAATCCCTTCCAATCTTGACAATTCTCCTCCATTGAGAATTAGGTCAATGTAAAGTTCAGATTTGATTTAAATTGCTTTATCTTTCAATTCGATAGGATAGGACTCCAATTCCAATTATGTTTATTGAATCAAGTAAGGTAGCATCTTGATAGCTACAAGTGGATCCTTGGCACCCTAGTTCCCACCTTTAAATTCATAATTTTTAATCAACATTATTCACCATTACTCTCAATTATTCAGATTTAGATTTAGATTTTGTTCTAGTTCTACTTCTAGTTATTTTCAAAATATGTATAAGTTTAGTCCCTGTGGATTCGACCTCTGTCTCACCGAGTTATTACTACATCGCGACCACTTGGAGTTGTGAATACAAAGCTGGTCTCTTCAAAGCAGGGAGCTTTTGTGCAAGGGCACCCTATAACGAAGAACATAATGTATGCCTAAGAGGTAGTTAGGGAGATATACAGGAAGGTTAGAGGGGGTAACATAGTACTGAAGCGTGATCTGGAAAAGGCCTACGACAGGGTGGATTGGAGGTTCGTAAAACTAGTATGAAGGAAATTTGGCTTCAATGATAGATGGATCATGCTGATGAAAAGCTTCTGGGGAAATAACTGGTTTTCAGTTCTTATAAATGGTGAGGCGGCTGGATCTTTCAAATCTTCTAGGGGTCTCCGCCACAGAGACCCCCTATCTCCCGGGTTATTTATTCTGGCAGTAAAAGCGTTCTCTAGGAGCTTCAAACATCTGATGGCGACAGGGTGGAGTCAGCCCTATAAGATCCGTAGGGGATGCCCGTTAACCTCGTACCTTCTTTACGCGGATGATACACTATTGTTCCTGAATGTGAGCAGAGCATCTCTCCAGGCGGTAAAGGGTTTCCTGGCATTGATTCAAGAAGCGTCAGGGCAAAAAATCAATCTTAAGGAGAGTTGTTTTCTCTGCTTTGACAAGCTGTTGGTAGGAAGGTCAAATACATAGAACGTCTTCTTGGGATTATCATATCCAGATATGGGGTCCGCTACCTAGGAGTTCCGCTAATCAAGGGTAGAGTGAAGATTACACACTTCCAGTTTTTGCAGGAAAAAGTTGAAAAAAGAGTCAGTGGGTGGAAAGTGAGGCATTTATCTCAAGTAAGTAGGGGGACTCTTATCCGTCATGTCCTGGGAAGCATCCCGCTACATGTCATGGCTACAGCGAAAGTCCTGAGGTAGGTGATTGCTAAGCTAGAAAAATGCTTTGCGAGATTCTTTTGGGGGTGGGCGAAAGGTAAGCGTAAGTTGCATTGGATTGCTCAGAATAAAATAGCTACGCAATATGAGGAGGGCGGCTTGAGAATCAGAAAACTGAAAGAAGTAGTGAATGCCATGAGGCTGAAGATAGCATGGGATGTGAAGTTTAGTGTAGAAAAAGGGCCATGGGTAGAGCTAATGAGAGAGAAGCACCACCCCGATCTAGAGCCGTTACTTAGGGGATCTGCTTTTGTCGTCGCCTCTCCTCTGCAGAGTAAAATCAGGGCGTTGCTACCTAAGTTGGAAGAAAATGTTCAGTGGTATGTGGGGCAAGGGATGAGGAGTTTGTGGAAAGATAATTGGTCAGGATTGAGCCCGCTTCAGCAGAGGGCAATCAGGCCTATCCCGGATGAGCTTCTTTCTTTATCTATAAAGGATTTTCTGGGACCGTACCCCTCCTTCCTTCATCAATTTTTTCGTTCTTACCACAAGACGTGGTGGAATTCATCTTCCAAGGAGGCTTTACCATTTCTGAGGATAGCGAAGCCTGCTTCTAGTCCCACGACCCCTCTGAAAATTTCTCGGTAAAGTCTGCCTGGGATTTGTGCAGGTTTAGATCCTCTGGTAGGAGATGGTCGGGATGGGTTTGGCATGGGAAGTTGCCTTCGAAGATTGCTATTTTTCTATGGAGGTTACTGCAAGGAAGAGTGGATGTGGACGACAGGATCCAAACTAAAGGGATACCTCTTGTGTCCAAGTGCGTCTGCTGCGATGAGGGGCAAAATCATCGGCCAGACATTGAATTGCTTAACCACTTATTTCTCTACGGATCCCTGGCGGAAAAAATATGGACATATTACGGTTCTATCTTCGGGATCTCTTTCTTGCAGGATCAATCGGTGGAAGGAAGGCTAAGGCAATGATAGATCGCGTCGTCAGCAGGAGGGCACTCTGCCTCCATTTGTAGGATCACTCCCAGTCTCGTATTATGGGAGATTTGGTGAGCAAGGAATGCTGTCAGGTTCTACCACAAGCCTGTTATGTTAGCAGTGTGCATATCCCGAATCAATTGGTGGATTAAGACATTGCTTAATGGTAAGGAGAAGGCCTCTCCCTAGCTCCCGGGCAATATTCAGCTCTGGGAAAGTCTGGGAATGTCACTACGCCAAAAGTGCCAATTTGCGACGGACTTCGTCCGTCACTTAAATCTCTTGGTTTAACGACTGATTTAATTCTTCGCTAGAAAAAGTCCGTCGCTGCACCCGTCTTTCTTGAAAATCCATAGTCTGAATGTCGCTGAATTTAGCGACGGACCAAAATTCTTCGCTAAAATGTGATTTACGACATATTTATGACGGATTTTTGTCTGTCGTAAGTAGGCGACGGACGAAATCCGTCGTAAACTTTGATTTTGCGACGGAATATAAACAGTTTCAAATTCCAACCCAAAATACCAAATGGAGCGCTTTTCAGTTGCCTTTACGACGGATCATGGTCCATCGTAAAAGGACTTTTGAATTAACATTAATTTTTTTCATTTTTTTAGGAATATTTTGCAAAATTAAATTTTTTGTAGTCTAATAATTGTTTTTTAATAGAATTTCAGTGGTTTAATTGTACATATTTGTATCTAAGATTATTTTTTAACAATTAATTGAATGCAAAAAGAAAATTTATTTTGTTTTTATATCAAATGAGTGAAATTTTTATTTTTATTTTTTAATTTAAAATTAATATTTAAATGATTTGTAATATCACATGAAAAAAGAATATTGAGAAGTATAAAAAATTTAACAATGTTTGAGGAAAAAATTAGATTTTGAAAAAATAAAAATAGTGATTTAATAAAAATCTATTTTGTGGGGAAAAAAAAAAAGAATTTTGAATAAAGTTGATAAATTTGAAAATAAACAAAAAAAAAAAAAAAAAAAAAAAAAAAAAAAAAACATTCGATTTTGAGAAAAAAATAATATCCTGAAAAAGAAAATTAAAAATATTTTTAAAAATGTGAAAATTTTCACAATGTGGGCCCCACCATAATATTTTATAAAAAACACTAAGATTTTGGGAAAAAAAAATATCATTTTAAAAAAAGAAAATTGAAAAGTTGAAAACAAAATGATGCTTTTAAAGAAAAAAAAATCGGCATTTTGGAATTTTTGGGAAAAAAAAAATTTTTAATTTGGGGAATTTTTTGGGATTTTGAAAATAAAAATTCAGAATTTGTATTTTAATTTTTTTGAAATATTTTATAATAAAAATAATATTTTGTTAAAAGTTTTCAAAGAAAAATTAAAAGTAAAAAAATATACATTTTGAAAAAAAAAATGTTATTTTTAAATAGAAATTGAAATTTATATGTGAAATAAAAAATATTTGTTAATAAATTATTAGACACATCCACTAATTGAACCTTTAACCGTTTAAATCAAATTTCACTCAAATTGTTGATCAATCTTGTATGCCCAATATCTTCCTCATATGTAGCTTGAACGAGGCGAGTAACTAGTCAAATTGTGGGTATTGATCAGTAGAGTAGAGTGAATGGACTAGACATGTAAAATGGGCCAAATATTCTGGTCAAAATTATGACCCAACTTATTGACATTGTGAGAACCTAAGAATTGATGTTAGTAAGTTTTGTGGGCCCCATCTTGATGTGTGTCGAACATCAACACCATGCATTT
The DNA here is from genome assembly GCA_021015155.1 of Magnolia officinalis. Lineage (NCBI taxonomy): Eukaryota > Viridiplantae > Streptophyta > Magnoliopsida > Magnoliales > Magnoliaceae > Magnolia > Magnolia officinalis. The sequence continues at coordinate 25,405,289 of JAJHSJ010000009.1, forward strand.
AATGTGTCTCCTTTAGGTTATGAGATATCTCAAAAATCATCCGTATACGAAACTCAGGTGGGCCATACCATCTAAAACCATGTGAAAACATCCTAAAAAAAATATAAAAGCACTTGGTTGGGCCCACATGAGTTTTTTGGGGCCCACATGAGTTTTGGATGCGGCTGAAACTTGGTCTGACCCCTCATCCAAGTGGGACACACATAATGAGTGGGTTGGATATGTGAATCACATTTAGGCAGGCCCAATATATGATTATGAATGTTTCAAGGAAACCCCTCTCTACTATATTTAGGTGAGTTACTCATTACCCTTACAAGAGTAAACTCTATGGGGTCCACCGTTATTTATTTATTTTATCCACTCTGTTCATCCATGTTAATAGATAATTTGAGGTCTAAAGAACAAAAAGGAAGCATATCCAAAACTCAAGTGGACCAAACCACAGGAAATAGTGTGATTGAACCACTACCATTGAAAAATTCTTGGAGGCCATAGAAGTTTTGGATCTAGTTGATGTTTGTGTTTTATCTTCATTCATATATTTTTGATATTATGAACAGGTTGGATGGCAAATAAACATTACTGTGGGCCCAAGGAAGGTACCAACATGGAAATCATTATTCCACACTGTTTCATGTGGCATGGTCCACTTGAGTTTTGGATTTACTGAAAATTTGGAATCAATCCACATCGTTCATCCATTTTTTGAGATCATTTTAGAGAATTATCCGAAAAATGAATCATATCCAAAGATTAAATGGACCATGCTACAAATAAGAGGAACGGATTGGCTACTCCCCTTGGCACCCGCCAATGGCTGGTGGTCGGTGCTCTGTGGGCCCCACCATGATGTATGTGTTTCATCCATGCCGTCCATCTATTTTTAAAGATCATCTTACGGCATGTGACCAAAAATGAGGTATATCCCAATCTGAAATGGGCCATATTACAGGAAACAGTGTTGAATGAGCGTCAACCATTAAAAACGTTTCGGGGGCCATAAAAGTTTTGGATCTAGTTGATTTTTGTTTTTCCCCTTCATCTAGGCCTATATGACCTAATAAACAGATTGGATGACAAATAAATAGTACAGTGGGCCTTAGGAGGATTTTAATGATGGATATCCAATCACTATTGTTTTCATGTGGTGTGGTCCACCTGAGATTTATATACCTCTCATTTTTGGAATAAATTCCTAAAATGATATTTAAAAATGGATGAACGTAATGGATGAAATACATACATTATGGTGGGGCCCATAGAGCACCGACCACTAGCCAAGGGGCTGGTGATGGGGGAGACTAGCTACTGAAGTGACGTCAGCAAGCTCTGTAGGCCCCACCATGATGTACATTTTGTATCCACACCTTCCATCCATTTGGAGAGATCATTTTAAGGCAATATTCAAAGAACAAGTTAAATCCAAAGCTCTGGTGGACCCCAACACAGAAAATAGTGGGCTAGTGAAGGCCACCATTAAAAACTTTTAAAGGCCACAAAAGTTTTAGATAAAGTTGATATTTGTGTTTTCCCTTATTATTTCTAATTGTGTGGTCCACCCAAGATTTAAATCCAAAGCTCTAGTGGACCCACGTACGTTCAACCAATAATGTTTTCTGATTGTGTGTTCCACCCAAGATTTATTTTAATCTAGTTTTTGGGGATCATATACAAAATGATGTCGTGAAATGGATGGACGGCGTGGATGAAACAAATCTATCATGGTGGGGCCCATAGAGCGATGCTCGGTCCAAAGGTCAACTTACCATTTTCAATCCAAGGTTTTGCATTGTGAGTCTTGTATTTTATGTAAAATAGTGGTGACTCGTCCATAACAATAGTAGCTAAGATACAAAGTTATCCAGACCATCCAAATAATCAGTCTAGGTGTAAATAGTAAATATTTATAATTTTATTATGTAAAAAAAATCTTAACCATGCAGAAAATGGTCCCATGCATGTACGACCGTTAATTGAGCTTGTGTTATAAATTATGGTAAACTCATAATATATGGATTTGAAAATTTTATCTTATTTAAAAGAGGAAAACCATCCCACGCCCGCTCCTCTTTTCCCTCTCTTCCACTTTTCCCTCATCTTCCATCGAGAAATCCTCCCAGGGCCGTTGGAGCGTCATCGTCCATCGACCATCACCTTTAAATGGAAGGCCCTGCATTCCGTTTCACCTTCACTAAGGTATATTCTACTTTCCTATTTCATCCCTCCCTCGAATTGTATTACAACAGACTTCTCTAATCCATCTCTTCCTTTTCTTCTCCTTATTATCCTTACCAAATCTCTTGCATGCATTTCCATCAAAATGCTGGAACGTTCATTCATTTTCTTTTTCTTTTCTTTTCTTTTTTCCCTTTTCATTCATCTCTCAATCTCTCTCTCCCAACGCCATGATTGGAAACCCCCTAGATTGGAAACCCCCTGTTTTTTTGGGTGTTGGGTTTATGTGTAATTGTTATGGGAATTGATATTTTCGGCCCCTTGGTTTTGATAGATACACCCCGTTTTTGAGCTCATTGTCATTGTAATGTTTCCATACACTTTGTTTTGTCAGATGTGGGTTTATGTGTACTTGGTTTTGGAAATGATATTTACACCCCCTTGGTTTTGATAGATACACCCTCTATGTGGACTCTTTGTCATTGCAATGTTGTCATTCACTTTTTGTTAGATGTGGGTTTTCTGTTCTTTGTTTGGGAATTGATATTTACACCCTTTGGTTTGAAGATACACCCCCTTTGGGGACTCATTGGCATTGCAATGTAGGCATGCACTTTGTGTATGTGTATATCAAAATAGTGGGTGCAAATAAAAAAAAAAACTCATATTTGGGTACCTTTGGCTCATGTGTTTGGGTGATGGGTTTTGTTGGTTTTGTCAAAGATCTTAGTATTTGTGGAATTTTGAGCTTTTTCATTTTCTGACATTTCACTTTCACATGTGTGCTTGTAAAATGCATTTTGCAGCTCTATATAAGGATCTAGCTTTTTTTGGTTTTTCTCTACTAGAATCATAGAGAGAGAAGATTGTATTTTGATTCTTACAAAAACTTTTGTATCAGTCAAATGACCTTAGCTCCGGGTATGCTCTTCCCTTACGTTCTCCTCATTTTCCTTCTTATTCGTCTTCCCATCTATGTATGATGATCACTAGAGCTTTCCATTACTTGGTTTCCCACCGTGTAGATGCTAGGCAACTTATCAGGTGGGCCATGACTTACATATTCCCACCGTGTTGATGAGCTGGATTACTGTGGCGGATCAATTACAATGTGGGACATGTGAGCTAGTGACTCACATGTCCAGGCTAAGCAAAACATAGAAAGCTCTCATAACACAAAATTTGAGAACACAATACTTGCATGGGTTTTATTGCCATTTACATCACCTGCATATATATGTACCTTCCATTAAGTCAGTTCACTGTTCTTTCACAATAGTTGAAACATTACAGCAAAAGAATGGCCTTAAACATTTGTGATCGAACCTATCTTGTATGTGTGATCTGACCATCCATTTTGTATGCAACCGATTGGAAGGTTTGGATCACCTGGCAGGAGTGATTTTTTCAGGGATCCTAAAAATAGTGGACCTAACAAACGGTCCATACAGGTGATGTGGACGCCCACGGTCCGAATGCAACTACATGCATGGAAGGTTCCCCTTCACTTATCCATGTTAATCATTGCTCTATAATATTATATAATCACATGGTTTGAAGGGACACCATGGAACAAGTTGTAATTGATACATTGAACCGTTTTCTACATTGTTCATTGAATTTCACATGCTCATGAGATGTATGAAGTGGGACATGTGCAAGATTTGGTGGCCCTATGTGGAGTGGACCATTTGAATGAACAATGGATGAAATTAACTACAGGTCCGAATAATCTATGCTTAGAAATTGTTGGTAGTAAATATTATCCTATTTCCTAACCATCCATGGATGAAAAACCAAAATGCAATTTTCTTAAATAAAGATGTCAAAATATGATTCAAATGTTAAAATAGGTGTCAAAATATAATTCAAATGTTGACATACTTAGCTTTCTGAACATTTTTTGTTACTAATATACATGTATTACTAATAATGGCTGATTATCATTTAGGTTTGTGGTCTTGATAAAAGAGGACATGTAAGGGGGTTGGGTCATATTCCAAAAACTACCATTATTACTTCAACCCCTTACATTAATGAAATTAGAGAAGGAAAGGGCGAAATTGCTGAGGTTAGAGCAACTGGAAAACAAGTTCAACGAGTGCAAGAACATGATATTGAACATTGGAGAACGTTTGGTTGAAGTTCAGAATCAAATAAATACTCTAGTTCAACCAATGCAATGCTCTCCTGGCACTGCTGGTTCTCAGATATTTTAACAATTAAAGAATATGTATAGTTACTATTTTATCCATGAAAATAATAAAAATTATTTCTTGTAGGGGTTTTATCGATCTGGCGATACCTCAAGTCATCGTGATGAGTCAGCTCCACCACCTCCACTTCTACGGGTGGAACAAATTTGTCATTTGACAAATATTTGTAGTCGACTTGTTGCACGTGGGCGTCTGATTAGAGATAATGCAGGCATCCCTCCAGATTGCATCAAAGTTATATTGGATGTTGTTGAAGTTCCCAATGCGAATGTGTTTGGTCACATTGAGAAGACGTTAGCCGATTGTGACATGGGTGATGTTCTCGTTTGGCCTAGAGTGCTAACGAAAACATAGATATTAAAGGAGTTTACTTAAAACTTTTCCTAAGTCAAGAACATATTTTTGTAATTTGGTCAGGACATGTGGATTGTGTTTGAGGTTATTTTGGATATTATTTGACTAAATTTTTATCTTGAATTATTTAGTAGTTTTGCTTGACTAATCTAGTGATTTGTTTCAGCTTTTCATCTTCTTATGTGTGACAGAAGGTACACATATTTCTATTATGATTTATTTTGATTTTTTCTTTGCTTATGCGTAAAATGTTCTGATTTAAATATTAAGAACTACATAGTGGCTTGATCCCAATCTTCCAACATTGGATACGTAGGCAGCCGTTCATACTAGACCATATCGGTGCAGCCACAATTTTTTTCCCCTTCTCGTAGTGTGGATACATTTTCGTCAGGACTACTTGGCAATAAGAGTGAGGTGGATGTAAGTTCTCAAAACCTTTAATTAATCTTGAATCGTTTATATCTTTATCGCTTCATTTATATGTTGTCGTCAGGGTCAGCTTGTAACTCCTCAGAACCCGCTCTGCTGTAAGACATTACGGTGCATGACGGTTCCTAGCAGGTTAAGTTACAAACTATTATTAAGAGTTGGTTAGATATATTTTATTTTTTGTAAATGTTGTTAATAGTTGGATGGATGATGAATGTATTTGTGAATGTAAATGAAAATAAAAAACTTATGGTATATATATATGTTATCAATGGAGGATGCCTTGTTTAGGGGGACATGAAATTTTGTAGCTTATGGTATGGTGCCCCAATATTGGTTGTAAGTTACTAGTATGTAGTAGATAATACTAGGATCAATAGTAAACATTTTATTTTGAGTGGAAGACTGAGTAAAAGAACTTGGAAGAGGCACTTTTTATGCCTTTTAGCTTCAAACTGGATACCTTTTAGATAAACCAAACATCCATTCACCACTAGTGCCTCCAACACCTGGTACAATGGGGGTGGGATAATGTCGGTTGCTCCAAATTCTAATACATATACTAAGTGTATGTAATATATATATATATATATATATATATATATATATATATATATATATATATATATATATATATATATATATATATATATATAAATTCATATTGCAACTTATATATGAAATAATCGTCATCATCGTCATCATCATGTAAGCCATATCCTAATTAATTAGGGTCGCCTACATGAATCATATTCCACCATTCCACTCTATCAAGGGCCATACCTTCAGTTGGACCATAGGTCATCGGGTCTTTTCTTACTACCTCCATCCACGTCTTTTTGGGCCTTCCCCTTACCCAACAATTTGTTCCCTAAAGCGTGGTTGGTCTTACAGCTATTCTATAAAACTTCCCTTTTAGTTTAAATGGTACTCGGCGATCATTTAAAACTCTCAAGGCACATCTTATGGGCAACATCCTTTTCTATGGACAATGTTGAGGGTCAATTATTGCATACTAGACCCCTGTTATAGCCTGTAATTACATACACAACACTATTTAATGGCCTGATTTAAACATGTTTGTGATGCAGGGTGCATTTACGAGCTTAGATTGAAAAGGCCGATAAAAGCATGGATTTAACGCTCAAGCATCACCAAGGCATTGGACGGGACTCCAGGGGACCAAGATTGACGGAAGTGCACACCAGAAATCCAGGAAAATCGAGAAAGTGAAGCTTAAGTAGCCCAAAATTGGTCCAGAATGCAAGATCACATGGTTCCCACCATCCGATTGGCTCAAGACTTCATGTATGGCCTGAGGACCATAAATTAACCGTACACATCAATTTTTAGCCATTGAACACCTGTGAAAGTTGCTCAACGGATAGATCAGCTCATAAACGGTCGAGTTAGGGCCCACCTGACATCCGGATATGCTTCACTTTTGATCTCAACCCTTTAATTAAGGTGGAAAAATGGATGGATGGAGCAGATTTCACACATACATCAAGGTGGGACCCACCTTATGTGACTAGGAGTGCACAATGACGTGCACTCGCAAAGCGCCAAACCAACAAGATCGGTCAAACAAAGCTCTGACCGAGCTTTCCTTCTCTCGTCTGTGGAAGCTTGAACAGAGCTTGCGAGTGGAATTTTTGTGGGCCACCACCGTACACTAACAATCCGATCCAGTCCGTCCATTCAAAGTAGAGTAAGCCAGAAACCATAGCATAAGTGGCTGCATTGCAAAACATAAGAGAGGATCGGAATCCAGCCGTTCAAGCGGAGGATGGACGGTAGAATGAAATTCTCAGTGGGCCACACCAAAATAGAAGAAAATCATTCATGTCCGACTGGTTTTCCGCACTGATTTCAGTGAATGAGTTGGATTCCTCCATAGTACATTGAAGTGGCCCCACCAGCAACGTCAGATCATCGTGCGCGATCCCTGTTCATAGTGTCCGTAAAAGCCGGCCGTTGTGGGCCCCAGTGCGTCCGTGATCATCGTCGGATGGACAATCCAGACCGTCCAATAGGAGACCAAGAGTCCTCTTATCTAAGCCTAGGTGACAAATTTTTAAGAAACAATGGAGATCCGTTGTTAACCTTCTAAAAAGAAGACGAGCGGTAGAAGCATAAATCTCATGGGCCATGCCGAATTCAAGCCTAATTAGTCCATTTCATAACAAAAATCCGACGTGAATTCAATGGACGGATCGGATTTCTCGTCTGACATCAATTCTAGGCCCACCATTCATCACAGATGCGTAAAGCTTTGTTTCTGATTCTACGGTGGAAACAGGGAGTCCGGCTCCGTTGCAAACTAACTGCGAAAGAGAGTGCGTGAGATTTCTGCATGAAGATGTTCTCCAGCTAGGACTACACGAAGCACCACCCTTCCAGGCTCTATAAAAGAAGAGAGAGAGAGGGTATGGGAGGGGCATCTACGGCTGGGAGCAGCGGCTGAGAGCTAGGGAGCTTGGGCATTGAGGGAGATTGACTGGGAGTTGGCTTGGGCTGGACGTGGATAAAAGCAGAGAGAGAGAGTAGAGTAATTTCTTTCTTTTTATTTATTGTCTCTCCTTAGTATTTCTTTTGAGATGTCTAACTCCATTATGGTCGGCTAAATCCTCTTAGCTAGGGCTAAGAGGTGAAGCTTGTAGTGGGATGGAAGATTCAATTTTATTGCTTCTAATTTAATTTTAATTCATGAACTGAATTTGATTTTTGTTTAATTAAAGGAATACTTTTAGTTTTCAATGGTTGGTTGTGACTGAAATTACAATAGATCTGCGGTGGCTTTGAGTATTTCTTTCTCTTTATGTTTATGACGTCAGGAAGCCCTGTTGTTCACCATCGTCTCTTGGGCATGGTCGGATGACGGTACCCTTCCTAACCTTCATACATTGATTGGTTGGTAATTAGTTTAATTCTATTGTTTACTTTGTCTCCTGGGGATGGTTTAGTGATGGAATCCATTCTAATTCATATACCTTTCATCTTTTCAAAACTACATCAAAGGAAGTTCAGTTGATTCTTATGAATCAAGTGTAGATCTCCCTGATCTCTACAAGTGGATCCTCTGAATCCCTAGTTTCCCACTTCTGAATTCTCTTAAATTTTAGTTTAATTATTTCACCATTATTCCTCAAATCACAATTGATTTAGAATTCATCTCATTCTAGTTCTAGCCCTAGTTATTTTCAGATTACGTACAGGTTTCAGTCCCTGTGGATTCGACCTCGGTCTTACCGAGTTTATTACTACATCACAACCCTATACTTGGGGAGTGAACAAGTTTTTGGCGCCGTTGCCGGGGACTGACGGTTACGATTTTCTGAAATTAACTGGTATTAGGATTAGTGTAAGATTAGGACTCTTTTAATTTTAGGATTTTTTAGAATTTCTAGGCTTCCCTTTTTAAAATTTCCTATTTTTAGTAACTTTCTAATTTCTTTAAGTGTTAGATAGTCTTTGTTTCCTTTTTAGAAACTAACCCAATTCTCTTGTTTTGTAGACTCTGATAGACTTCTAAATTGGTAACTTTCTTCTTCTTTCTTTTCTATTTATAGAGTAGGATTTGTCTTCCTTTTTAGGTAATTTCTAATTTTAAATTCTTTTAGAATCTAATCTTGTCTCTTATTTTACTATTAGAAATTTTATGTTTAGAAACTAACTTTCCTGCTTTATAGGTTTTTAATTTCTAATTTGGTAAGCTCTTTCTAACTTTTACGTTCTAATTTTCAAATTTCTTTCATTACTCACTTATTTCCTAGTTTAAGAATTTCCTAAATTTGTTTAGAAGTTTTCTACTTTCTTTTAGGGATTGCTCTTTTCTAGTTTAGAACTTAGTTGATTACTATTTTTCATCTTAAGAATTTTTCACTCTTAGGCTTATTATCCTTAGAAACTAACTTATTTTGTTTTATTTTGCAGGTTTTAACTTAGGGACTTCAATTTGGTAACTTCCTTCCAACCCTCTCTTCTTTCTAGTTTTTTTCTTTCTTAGGATTAGGTTTAGAAATCAATTGAGGGCTGTGAGTGTTTCATGCCCAAGTGGGCTCGTGACAACACTCAACGTCTCTTGACTGAAGGAGGATTAGTCGAGGGGTTAACTGTCCATCGCAGGACTAGACATCGCACGAATTCCCCTGAGTTAATTGAGGTTATGGCTGCAAATCAACCTCAAGCACTACCTCACCATAGGGTTGAGGAAGTACATGATGAGAAAGAGGTGCATCAAGCACCCCCGCCTCGTACTTTACGAGATTATTTACAACCGGCGGGGGTGAGTACGCCCTCATGTTTGATTTTTCCTGAAAATACAGGACAGATGGACATCAAGCCAGGAGTTATCCAACTCCTTCCTAAATTCCATGGGCTTGAATCAGAAAGTCCATACTTACATTTGAAAGAGTTCGATGAGATTATAACCACATTATACTTTCCCAATGTATCCGAGGATACAATCAGGCTGAAACTCTTTCCTTTTTCCTTAAAAGAGAAGGCTAAGACATGGCTACATTCACTGCGTCCTCGATCCATTGGCACATGGAATGATATGCAGAGGGAATTCATAAAGAAATTCTTCCCACATCATAAAACAATTACCCTCAGAAAAGCAATCATGAACTTTGCCCAAAAGGAAGATGAAACATTCTTCCAATGTTGGGAAAGGTTTAAGGATCTGGTCAGTTCATGCCCACAACACGGCTTTGAAACGTGGGGCATTACAAATTTTTTTCTACGATGGACTGACATCTTCCATGCGCCAAATGGTCGAGACAATGTGCAATGGAGAGTTCATTAATAAAGATGTTGACGAGGTATGGGATTACCTCGACAGTCTGGCTGAAAAAACACAATCTTGGGACTATTACCCAAAATCAAACACCACGTCTAGGCCAACTCAATCTAAGGAGAAAGGTGGATTGTATCTCCTGAAAGAAGAGGATGATCTCAATTATAAAGTGACTAATCTCATAAGAAAATTTGAGGCCATGGAAGGAAAGAAGGATAAGGTCAATGAAATTGTTTGCGGCATCTGTGATTGCAACATTCACACAACTGAAAACTGTCCTACAATACCTGCCTTTCGAGGAGTGTTGAATGAACAAGCCAATGCTGTGAACAACTATCAAAGACCTTTTACTGGACCCAACTCCAATACATACAATCCTGGTTGGAAAAATCATCCAAACTTTAGTTGGAGAAATGGACAAATGGCTACCCCCCAAGGTTTTTTTCAAAATCCAAATCAGGGGAAACCTCAAGAAGAACCAGTTCAAAATTCCATACAAGTGCTGACTCAGGCGATGCGAGGACTTATAGATTTTATGCAAAAGATAGATTCTCTTATGACGGTTATAGAAAAGGGGATGCTTCCTGCACAACCGCTCCCCAATCCTAAACCGTAGTACGAGATAAGTGATCTCAGCTCTTCAAATCAAATGGGGCACGCTAAATCCATCACCACTCTTAGGAGTGGGAAGATCATTGATAAAACCCTTCCGGTTAGGCCTGAAAAGCCTCAAGAACCAGAAGAGGACAATCATGATGGATCTAGTGATACCCCATAAAAATTAGAACCGAAACTTCTAGAGAAGCCAGTTGCTCCGTTCCCCCAACGGTTGGTTGCACCAAAACGTCTTTCTAACTCTCAGGATATTCTGGAGGTGTTGAAATAAGTGAAAGTCAACATTCCTCTACTTGATGTCATAAAACAGATTTCTTCATATGCAAAATTTCTGAAAGACCTATGTACGACCAAAAGACGGCAGAGTATTCAAAAGAAGATTTTCTTAACTGAGAAAGTGAGTGCCATCTTGAAGCAAGACGTGCCACAGAAATTCAAGGATCCCGGTAGCCCAACCATATCATGTATAATCGAGAACCATCGAATTGATCATGCATTTCTTGACTTAGGAGCGAGCGTCAATCTGATTCCCTACTCGGTATACAAACAGTTAGGTTTGGGTGAGTTAAAACCCACCCTAACCACACTACAACTTGTCGATCACTCTGTTCGTGTACCAAGAGAAATTATTGAGGACGTGTTAGTCAAAGTCGATAGATTTTACTACCCTGTAGATTTTATCGTCCTGGACACCGAACCCATCAATAACATGAGCACTTAGATTCCCGTCATTCTTGGTCGCCCATTCCTTGCCACGTCAAATGCAATTATCAATTGCAGGAATGGTGTCATGACTATGTCTTTTGGAAATTTGACATTGGAGTCAAACATCTTTTTCAATAACGGAACAACTTAGAGGATTATGACGATGTCCACGACAATAACATGATTGAATCTTTCGTGAAAGATACGACACCTCTGACCTTATCCTCTGACCTTCTAGAGACGTGCCTGACCCACTCCCATGAGTTTGATGATGATATGATTAGGGAGACGTGTGCCTTGAAGTTAACCGGTGGAGGCCACAATTTGAAGTTAACCGGTACTTGAAGTTAACCGGTACTTGAAGTTAACCGGTGGAGGCCACAATTTGAAGAATTACCACAAACTGATGTAGTGCCTCTACCGTCTAACCTCAAGGCACCGAAGCTTGACCTAAAACCTTTGCCCTCTGATTTGAAATATGCCTATTTAGGTCAAGATGAGACATACCCGGTGGTGATCTCTGCCCACCTGGAGAAAGAATAGGAGAGTATGCTCATAGCTACTCTCATTCAGCATAAGGGAGCCCTTGGATGGACGATCGCGGACCTCAAGGGAATTGACCCGTCGATTTGTACTCACCACATATATCTTGAGGATAATGCGAAGACCGCTCGGCAACCACAACGTAGACTAAATCCAAACATGAAGGAAGTGGTTAAGGCCGAGGTTCTTAAACTATTGGATGTGGGTATCATATACCCTATATCTGATAGTCAATGGGTGAGTCCAACTCAGGTGGTTCCTAAGAAGTCCGGGATCACCATCGTAGCCAATGCCAATAATGAACTCGTGCCGACTAGAGTCACTACTGGTTGGAGGATGTGCATTAACTACAGGAAGTTAAATACTGTCACGAGGAAAGACCACTTTCTTTACCATTCATTGATCAGATCCTAGAAAGGCTAGCTGGTCATTCCTATTACTGTTTCCTTAACGGGTATTCGGGCTACAATCAGATTGAAATCGCCCCTGAGGACCAGGAAATGACCACATTTACATGTCCCTACGGCACCTTTGCTTACCGAAGGATGCCATTTGGACTATGTAATGCCCCTGCCACCTTTCAGTGATGTATGCTGAGTATCTTTTCTGATATGGTGGGGCAATATCTAGAGGTCTTCATGGACGATTTCTCTGTCTATGGTTCATCTTTCAGTGAGTGCTTGGAAAGTCTTAAATGTGTGCTGAAAAGATGTGAAGAAAAGAACTTGGTACTTAATTGGGAGAAGTGTCATTTCATGGTTCATAAGGGGATTGTCCTTGGACATATCATCTCGTCCAAGGGAATTGAGGTAGATAAGGCAAAAATTGATCTTATCTCTAACCTACCTTCACCCAAGAACATCAAGGATGTACGATCCTTCTTAGGACATGCAGGATTTTACAGGCGATTCATAAAGGACTTTAGTCTCCTCTCTCGTCCTTTATGTAATCTTCTTCAAAAGGATGCTCCATACGAGTGGACTGAGCAATGCCAGGAAGCTTTCACCAAGCTTAAAGGTATGTTAACTACTGCACCCATCATGCAGCCACCCCACTGGAGCCTTCCTTTTGAGCTTATGTGCGACGCTTCTGATTATGCTCTTGGAGCGGTTCTAGGCCAGAGAAAAGATAAGAGGCCCTACGTCATCCATTACGCGAGTAGGACTTTAAATCCTGCCCAAGTGAACTACTCAACTACAGAAAAGGAACTCTTAGCCGTGGTGTTCGCCTTGGACAAATTTAGGTCCTACCTGATCGGATCCAAGATCATTATCTATACAGATCATGCGGCACTGAAGTATCTTCTTTCTAAGAATGATTCTAAGCCCCGCTTGATACGATGGATCCTTCTACTCCAAGAATTTGATTTGGAAATTAAAGATAAAAAGGGAGTAGAGAACGTAGTGGCCGATCACCTTTCTCGCCTTAATACCTCTGATTCCCTTGAGGCGACCCATATCAACGACATGTTCCCTGATGAACAGTTGTTTAGAGTCTCCCATTCACCTTGGTTCGCTGACATCGCTAATTATCTTGCTACAGGTTCCATACCGACACATTGGACTGTGCAAGATAAGAAGAAATTTTTCACCGAGGTGCGCAACTTCTTCTGGGATGATCCATACTTGTTTAAATATTGCTCAGACCAAATCTTAAGGAGATGTGTGCCAGACGATGAGCATCAGAGTGTCATCTCCTTTTGTCACTCACAGGCCTGTGGTGGTCACTTTTCTGCTAAAAAGACCACGGCCAAAATTCTGTAGTGTGGCTTCTATTGGCCCACTATGTTTAGAGTCACTCATGAGTTTTGCAAAACTTGTGAGCGTTGTCAGAAATTGGGAGCATTGTCCCATCGAAATATGATGCCCTTGAATCCCATTCTTATCATAGAGGCATTTGATTGTTGGGGCATCGATTTCATGGGGCCATTCCCCCAATGTTTTGGAAATTTATATATTTTGCTTGCCGTAGACTATGTCACTAAATGGGTCGAAGCGATTCCATGTTGAACTAATGACCTTCGCACGGTCATTAAATTCTTAAAAGAAAACATCATTTCTCGATTTAGAACGCCTCGAGCCATTATTAGTGATGGGGGTTCACACTTTTGTAATAGGCCATTCGAGAGTTTAATGAAGAAATACGGTATCTCTCATAAGGTGACCACCTCATACCACCCACAGACAAGTGGGCAAGCTGATATTTCTAACAGGGAGATCAAACACATTTTGGAGAAAACGGTTAACCCTGACCGTAAGGATTGGTCAATTCGATTGACCGATGCCTTATGGGCGTACCGTACTGCTTTTAAAACTCCTATTGGAATGTCTCCCTTTAGACTTGTCATGGAAAGGCTTGTCACTTGCCTGTGGAGTTGGAGCATAGAGCCTACTGGGCGATCAAAAATCTAAATTTCAATCTGAACAACGCTGGCTCGCTACGCAAACTTCAATTAAATGAACTTGAAGAAATCCGGAACGACGCATATTAAACTCGAAAATTTACAAGGACAGGATGAAGGCGTTTCATGACCAACATATTCTACAAAAATCATTCACGCCAGGTCAGAAAGTCCTTTTGTATAATTCTCGATTACATCTCTTTCCGGGTAAGCTTCGATCTCGTTGGACCGGCCCTTACATTGTTGTTACTGCCTATCCTCATAGGGCCGTTGAGATAAGAGATCCCGACAATGGTAAGGAGTTTAAAGTAAATGGACATCGATTAAAACCATTTGTCGAGAAATTTGATTCAGAGGACATGTCCATGCCTCTGACTGATCCTGTTTACCAGGAATGATCTCCTAGTCTGATGGAGGTATAGGTAGGTTTATCACTTTCATAGGACTAGGGTAGTTGCTTTATTTGTCTGGCTGAAGACGGTAAACTTAGCGCTCCTGGGAGGCAACCCAGCTTTCCATTTCATTTTCCTAGTTTAATGTTTGTGGGTAACATTGCTGCAAACCCTCACGAGACTACAACTCGTCCACTAGGGGAACCTAGGGGTTTAAAGGCTTGTTGCATACGCTAAATGCAATCGAAAGCACCTGCGAAAGTGGTATAGGTAGGATTTTATTTTTGTTATTTTTGTTCTACTTTCTCTCTTGTGCTGACCGGATTCCATGCTTCTATCTCTTGGAAAGTCTCTCTCGATTCATTATCCAGGTACTATCTTCCCATCACTTTTTCTTTACTGTCGTTGTCCCATGTGCATTGCATGTTTACATCTTTTACATTGAGGACAATGTAGATTTTAGGTTGGGGGTGGGAGATTAGGTAACCTAATCAGTGTTTTTCTTAGTCTTGAGCGAAAATTGTGAAAATTTTTAAATTTTTCTGGACTTTCTGGTAAATTCTAAGTGATTTGACGACCATCTTTGACTTAGAATTAAAGGATATGGAATGTTGGTGATTTACTGCTCTTGGATTCAGTTGTCTATTAGATTTCATAGTTAAGTTTGAATTATTAATCCATGATTAGAAGTTGTAAACATTGATTGAGTCATGATTTCACATGTCACATCTCGCTTACACATTAAGATTTCAGTTTGAAACTGAAGGGTTAATTTGGTAATCACTGAGCATGAAAGAAACCAGCCTAAAAGATTTGGCCATCAGGGTATAAACCAAAAAAGAGAATTACACCGTGGGTTTGCTCCCTATAGGTGTAGATTCGATTTTCCATGATTAACAGTTGGAAAGATTTGGGCGACTAGTTTCACCATAGGTTTGCTCCCTATAAGTGAAAATTTGATTCCCATCTTGGCATTAAAAAAAAAAAAAAAAAAAAACCTAGAAAATGAAAGAATGATCTGTGAGGCAAAGTTCTGGTTTAGGTGATGGTAGTTATGAATTTTCTGATTGATTACCAATGATATCATGAAATCGACAATTTGATCCCTTAATGATGATAGGCCGAGATTTCACTATACACCTATGGAACTCAATGTTTAGAATTATTCTAGTTTATGGATTAATATTTGAACTTGATTATGAAATTTACCGTGCATGAGAGGCCAAGAGAAATTGATAGTCAACATTCATGAATCTTAGGATTCTAGTATCTGAAAAGTTTATTTTTTCGAAATATCACTTAAATTCATAGAGATTCTCCTGTAATTCTCAACTTATTTTTCGCATACTTTGCTCGAGACTAGCAAAATGCTGGTTGGGGGTTGTGTTGAGGGTCAATTATTGTATACTAGACCCCTTTTATAGCCTGTAATTACATACACAACACTATTTAATGGCCTGATTTAAACATGTTTGTGATGTAGGGTGCATTTACTAGCTTAGATTGAAAAGGCCGATAAAAGCATGGATTTAACGCTCAAGCATCACCAAGGCATTGGACGGGACTCCAGGGGACCAAGATTGACGGAAGTGCACACCAGAAATCCAGGAAAATCCAGAAAGTGAAGCTTAAGTAGCCCGAAATTGGTCCAGAATGCAAGATCACATGGTTCCCACCATCCGATTGGCTCAAGACTTCATGTATGGCCTGAGGACCATAAATTAACCGTACACATCAATTTTCAGCCATTGAACACCTGTGAAAGTTGCTCAACGGATAGATCAGCTCATAAACAGTCGAGTTAGGGCCCACCTGACATCCGGATATGCTTCACTTTTGGTCTCAACCCTTTAATTAAGGTGGAAAAATGGATGGATGGAGCAAATTTCACACATACATCAAGGTGGGACCCACCTTATGTGACTAGGAGTGCACAATGACTGTGCACTCGCAAAGCGCCAAACCAACAAGATCGGTCAAACAAAGCTCTGACCGAGCTTTCCTTCTCTCGTCTGCGGAAGCTCGAACAGAGCTTACGAGTGGAATTTTTGTGGGCCACCACCGTACACTAACAATCCGATCCGGTCCATCCATTCAAAGTGGAGTGAGCCAGAAACCATAGCATAGGTGGCTGCATTGCAAAACATAAGAGAGGATCGAAATCCAGCCGTTCAAGCGGAGGATGGACGGTAGAATGAAATTCTCAGTGGGCCACACCAAAACAGAAGAAAATCATTCATGTCCGACTGGTTTTCCGCACTGATTTCAGTGAACGAGTTGGATTCCTCCATAGTACATCGAAGTGGACCCCACCAGCAACGTCAGATCATCTTGCGCGACCCCTGTTCACAGCGTCCGTAAAAGTCGGCCGTTGTGGGCCCCAGTGTGTCCGTGATCATCGTCGGATGGACAATCCAGACCGTCCAATAGGAGACCAAGAGTCCTCTTATCTAAGCCTAGGTGACAAATTTTTAAGAAACAATGGAGATCCGTTGTTAACCTTCTAAAAAGAAGACGAGCGGTAGAAGCATAAATCTCATGGGCCATGCCGAATTCAAGCCTAATCAGTCCATTTCATAACAAAAATCCGACGTGAATTCAATGGACGGATCGGATTTCTCGTTTGACATCAATTCTAGGCCCACCATTCATCACAGATGCGTAAAGCTTTGTTTCTGATTCTACGGTGGAAACAGGGAGTCCGGCTCCGTTGCAAACTAACTGCGAAAGAGAGTGCGTGAGATTTCCGCATGAAGATGTTCTCCAGCTAGGACTACACGCAGCACCACCCTTCCAGGCTCTATAAAAGGAGAGAGAGAGAGGGTATGGGAGGGGCATCTACGGCTGGGAGCAGCGGCTGAGAGCTGGGGAGCTTGGGCATTGAGGGAGATCGACTGGGAGTTGGCTTAGGCTGGACGTGGATAGAAGCAGAGAGAGAGAGAGTAGAGTAATTTCCTTCTTTTTATTTATTGTCTCTCCTTAGTATTTCTGTTGAGATGTCTAACTCCATTATGGTCGGCTAAATCCTCTTAGCTAGGGCTAAGAGGTGAAGCTTGTAGTGGGATGGGAGATTCAATTTTATTGCTTCTAATTTAATTTTAATTCATGAACTGAATTTGATTTTTGTTTAATTAAAGGAATACTTTTAGTTTTCAATGGTTGGTTGTGACTAAAATTACAATAGATCTGCGGTGGCTTTGAGTATTTCTTTCTCTTTATGTTTATGACGTCAGGTAGCCCTGTTGTTCACCATCATCTCTTGGGCATGGTCGGATGACGGTACCCTTCCTAACCTTTATACATTGATTGGTTGGTAATTAGTTTAATTCTATTGTTTACTTTGTCTCCTGGGCATGGTTTAGTGATGGAATCCATTCTAATTCATATACCTTTCATCTTTTCAAAACTACATCAAAGGAAGTTCAGTTGATTCTTATGAATCAAGTGTAGATCTCCCTGATCTCTACAAGTGGATCCTCTGAATCCCTAGTTTCCCACTTCTGAATTATCTTAAATTTTAGTTTAATTATTTCACCATTATTCCTCAAATCACAATTGATTTAGAATTCATCTCATTCTAGTTCTAGCCCTAGTTATTTTCAGATTACGTACAAGTTTCAGTCCCTGTGGATTCGACCTCGGTCTTACCGAGTTTATTACTACATCACAACCCTATACTTGGGGAGTGAACAGACAACATCCTTTTCAATCTCTCCACTCACGAATTATTGACCTAGGTTTTGAAAGTGGTCATCTTGGGAATCTTTGAGGTTAACAATCTTAACTCATTCTTATTTTCAATCCTATTGTTACTAAAATTGCAATCCAAATACTTTGTTCTGGTTTGACCAATTTTAAATCCTTTGGATTTTTAAGAACCCCTTCATAAATCTAGCTCTGTGTTCACGCTGCCCTAGTCTTGTCCATCAAAGCTATGTCATTTGTAAATAATATACAACATTAGATTTCTTCCTGTAAATGCCTCATTAACTTGTTCATTACCAATGCAAAAAGGTATGGGCTCAATAACGATCCTTGGTGCAAGCTTACAATAATCAGGAACTCACTTTTCTCTGCGTTATTGGTCCTCATATTTGTTACTGTTCCCTCGTTTTACTAATTCTTTCTTTCCAACATCCATGAAATTAACTCTCTAGCAAGGGATCCCAAAATGGTTCCCTAACGACTGTTACATAATGATAATTTTAATGGCCGTTATGGAAAAATTGACCCATAATGGCCCCATAACATTCTGTTATGGGGCCAAAATAGTTTTTTGCTTTTTTAAAAGTTGTAACGGCCAGTACAACTCATGTTGTAACAATAATGGAGGTGGTCGGCCACCATTACCATTATGGAATACCTTGCTCTCTGGGTATCCTATCGCATGCTTTCTCTAAGCCAACAAAGACCATGTGGAGATCCTATCTCTTTCATATTTTTTCATCAATTATTTAAGTAGGAAAATAGCTTCAGTGGTACCCATGCATGGAACCTAACTAATTTTCTAAGACATCCATCGCATGCCTTAGTCCTTAATCACTCTCTCCCAAAGTTCCATAGCATGGCTCATAAGTCTAATCACATGATAGTTAGTGCAGCTCTGTATCTCTCTTTTATTCTTAGAAATAGGTACCATGCTAATTTTCCTCAGTTCGTCTAGCATTTTCTTCAATCTAAAAATATTGCTGAGCAACTTTGTCAATCAAAATAACCTAGCATCTCCCAATACTTCCAAACCTCTAATTGGCATACCATTTGGTCCGAGGGCCTTTCTTGTTTTCATTTTTTTGCAAAGCTTCTTTCACTTTACATGTCCTTATCTTATAAAAGTATCATTGGTCTCCAATGTCTTTGAGTATATTGTTCCTTCTGTACTTTTTTTTTTTTGGTTAGCTTGTTAGTACACCCCACTGTCAGTTCACACTTCACTATTAGCCACCCCCACTAGGGATCGATACTTATGCTATCAGAGTGATTGCCATTTAACAAGGTCCTTAAAATAGCTTCTCCATCGTTCATTGATTTCATTGTCCTTTACTAGTATCCTTTGGTTATCACTCTAAATGCATCAAGTATGGTTTAGGTCCCTAACCATCATCTCTCACAATTTTTTGCAAGTTTGAAGATATCTTCCTCACCTTCTCTTGTACTCAATCTATTGTAAAGATCATCAAAAGCCTTAAGTTTAGCTTCACTTGCAACTTTCTTAGTAATCTTTTTGGAATTTCTATATTGTTTAAAATTGTCATTGTTTCTAGTTCCTTACAAGGCTTTTAAAAATAAACATTCCTCGTGACTAGTTTTTTGTGCATCATCATTCTACCATCAAGTTTCCTTGTATGATTGACTGTTTTTCTTTAGATATCCAAAACATCTTTTACGGTTTATATGTGAAATCATTAATGCTATTTTTTTAAACGCTATGCATGCTACCGAATAAAGCAAAGTACAAAATCTCTACATTGTAAATATAAATTTGCATTACAAATTAATCAACAATAAAGGTGTAGAACCATAAATTCGGGTGGTTCAGAGTAGCAATCTGAATTGTAAATTACCCATAATCCTTGCACAAATCGGAATGGGAAACGTAGGGGTTGATCGTTTAGGTGACATTGGTATGAACTGGTATTTTGACCCAACCCCTGAGTTAAACCAAGCATGAAAATGGGTTCTCCAAAAGCATAAACCAAGAGGACCAAGAGGATGCCCATCCATAGTAATGTTCAACACCTCAGTCTCACTTTCTATTTCCCAAATTAGACTGAGATTCCCCATCCTAATTTGTAGTTCAGACACTGTAGAACTTGAACCGTCTCAAAGACTCGACTGAGTATTTACATGACTCAATTTGGCATTTAATAATTAAAATAAACTATCTGAAATGGTAGCAATTATTTAAAATTGGCATAGTAGGTAAAATATATCAAAGTGCTAATGCTAACATCTTTACAGCCTTTGTACTGCTGGAGATCTTTGCATCCTTTGCAAAAGCTCATGAGCTTGAAACTCACTAGCCTTTTTTAACTCTTATTTATTTATTTATTTATTATTTTTAGAAAGGTTGACTAGGTGAGTAACGTCTCTGCAAATCACATGGAGTTGACTTAGTTAGCAAGCCTTGTCGACCTGGACCGAGTCACAATCGTGAGCGAGTTTCTCTTAGCTTGGTGTCTCACTAAGTGGCGTTTCAGTTGAATCACAGAGTTTAGAACTATATTCTAATTAGGCATCCAAGAAAGGAGCCCTTCCTGAAGCATAATTCCAACATATCTATTTTCTATTGTTCTGATATTTTATTCAATCAGATCCATTCTCACTTTAAAGTTTTATTTCTTAACCATATGCATCATATATGTAGATGATATCCTAACCATATGTTCAACAGATCCAATTGGGAATGGACCTCTAAAAAATGAAGATCAGTGATTGGACAATCCTGTTTAACCAGTTTTGTATAAATGGACACTAAAGACAGGCTAGCAATGGCTCATCTTGAATGAAAAGCTCATTGATAAGACGGTCGGGAATGGGTAGGATTGTTCAGAAAAGGCATTTTTTTTTATGGCCAAATAATGGTAGAGTGCATTGGATGAATGGTCTGAAACAAGTCCATCCCTGCATATGTATATAATCGTATGATACATTTATGTGTATGTATTTATGAATATAATTGTATGATGGTTGAATGGATGGATGGGGGAATCAAAGATGGACCAAATGGTAATAGAGATGCAGTTTCATAAATGAAAGCAGTTACAAGCACTGACAAGTTGTTGCTATCTTCTAATTATGCAGGTGTATCTTGTTGGGAAATAGGAATTTCGCAGTTCCTACACTTTCATTTGGTCATTTTGTTAGACACTAGTGCATTAAATGCAGATTGCATTGCGCTGTTGTGTATTGATTCCAACATCTAAAGATCTTTTCAAACTGTATTGTGCTCTCCCAGTGAATGCTATGAAGTTAAGAAACGCTCTTACCTAAACCTCTAATGGCTAGGATGAATTCTAATCTTTTATTTTATTAATTGGTTTCAGTTGATTAAACTATTCACTTTTCATGGATTTGAGCTGGTTATTTGTAATATATGAAGGGTTTACTAAACAAGTCTTTTCTTGGATTGAATCTGGTTTTTCACTACAAGAAATCCCACCTTTAGCGACAAAAATTTTCGTCACTAAAAGCCAAATTTTCATAGCTAAAAAGTTTTAGCGACGAAAATTTTCGTCGCTAAAAGTCCAACGTAAATGGTTTTTATCGACGAAAAATTTTAATTGTCGCCAAAGGCCTTTGGGGACGAAAATTTTTGTCACTAAAAAAACTTTTTGCGACGATAGTTTTCGTTGCTAAAAATAATTACAAAACTTTTAGCAATGAACATTTTCGTCGCTAAAAAATAAATGTGAAACTTTTGGCAACGATAGTTTTCGTCACTAAAAATAGTTACAAAACTTTTAGTGACGAACATCTTCGTTGTTAAAAAATAAATGTTAAACTTTTATCGACGATAGTTTTCATCACTAAAAATAATTACAAAACTTTTAGTGACGAACATTTTCGTCGCTAAAAAATAAATCTTAAACTTTTAGCGACGATAGTTTTCGTCGCTAAAAATAATTCCAAAACTTTTAGCGACGAACATTTTCGTCACTAAAAAATACGTAAAAAACTTTTACCAACGAAAATTTTCGTAGGTAAAAATATTTACAAAACTTTTACCTATGAAAATTTTCGTAGGTAAAAGTCTCTTTTTTTTTTAAAAAAAAAAAATCCAGCACAAAATTCCTGATATACACCTGTTACAATATATTTCATCATATTCATCCTGATATACACCTGTTATATAATATATTTCATCATATTCACATTCACATCTATCTAAACCCAAACTAGTAAATCTATCCAAACATAAACTATATACATTCATCCAAACACAAACAATCTTATCCACATCACATTCATTCACGCATAAATACATATAAGCTTAACATCATAAACCTTAACCTATAACCTATAACCTATAACCTAAACCTAAAACCTAAACCTTAACCTAAACCTAACCTATAACCTATAAGTTTAGGTTTAGGAAATCGGGTTTGGGTTCGAGATCGAGTTTAGGCTTGGGTTTTCAAGTTTAGGTTTAGGTTTAAGTTAGGGAGTTGAGATTAGGATTAGGTGTAGGTTTAGGTTTAGGGATTTGAGAATACGTTAATGTTTAGGTTTAGGAAATCGGGTTCAGGTTATAGGTTTAGGTTTAGATTAGGTTATAGGTTAAGGTTTAGGAAATTGAGTTTAAGTTATAGGTTTAGGTTATAAATTAAGGTTATAGGTTAAGGTTTAGGTTATAGGTTAAGTTTTAGGTTTAGGTTAAGGTTATATAAGTTTAGGTTTAGGTTATAGGTTTTGGGATTTGAGAATAGGTTTAGGTTAAGGTTATAAGTTTAGGTTTAGGAAATCGGGATCGGGTTTAGGTTTAGGTTAGGGAGTTGAGATTAGGATTAGGTGTAGGTTTAGGTTTAGGGATTTGAGAATACGTTAAGGTTTAGGTTTAGGAAATCGGGTTCAGGTTATAGGTTTAGGTTTAGGTTTAGGTTAGGTTATAGGTTAAGGTTTAGGAAATTGAGTTTAGGTTATAGGTTTAGGTTATAAGTTAAGGTTATAGGTTAAGGTTTAGGTTATAGGTTAAGTTTTAGGTTTAGGTTAAGGTTTTAGGTTTAGGTTTAGGTTATAGGTTTTGGGATTTGAGAATAGGTTTAGGTTTAGGTTATAGGTTTTGGGATTTGAGAATAGGTTTAGGTTAAGGTTATAAGTTTAGGTTTAGGAAATCGGGTTCGGGTTTGGGATCGGGTTTAGGTTTGGGTTTTCAAGTTTATGTTTAGGTTTAGGTTAGGGAGTTGAGATTAGGATTAGATGTAGGTTTAAGTTTAGGGACTTGAGAATACATTAAGGTTCAGGTTTAGGAAATCGGGTTCGGGTTCGAGATCGGGTTTATGTTTGGGTTTTAGGTTTAGATTTAGGCTATAGGTTTAGGTTATAGGTTGTAAGTGTAGGTTTAGGTTTAGGTTTTATATTTAGGTTATAGGTTTAGGTTATAGGATTAGGTTTAGGTTAAGGTTTAGGTTTAGGTTAAGGTTATAGGTTTAGGTTTAGGTTATAAGTGTAGGTTATAGGTTTAGGTTTAGGTTAGGTTATAGGTTACGGTTTAGGGAATTGAGTTTAGGTTATAGGTTTAGGTTATAAGTTAAGGCTAAGGTTTAGGTTAAGGTTTAGGTTATAGGTTTTGGGAATTGAGAATAGGTTTAGGTTAAGGTTATAAGTTTAGGTTTAGGAAATCGGGTTCGGGTTCGGGATCGGTTTTAGGTTTGGGTTTTCAAGTTTAGGTTTAGGTTTAGGTTAGGGAGTTGAGATTAGGATTAGGTGTAGGTTTAGGTTTAGGTTTAGGGATTTGAGAATATGTTAAGGTTTAGGTTTAGGAAATCGGGTTCGGGTTTGAGATCGGGTTTACGTTTGGGTTTCAGGTTTAGGTTTACGCTATAGGTTATAAGTGTAGGTTTAGGTTTAGGTTTTAGGTTATAAGTGTTAGGTTATAGGTTTAGGTTTAGGAAATCGGGTTCGGGTTTGAGATCGGGTTTACGTTTGGGTTTCAGGTTTAGGTTTACGCTATAGGTTTAGGTTATAGGTTATAAGTGTAGGTTTAGGTTTAGGTTTTAGGTTATAAGTGTTAGGTTATAGGTTTAGGTTTTAGGTTATAAGTGTTAGGTTATAGGTTTAGGTTTAGGTTAAGGTTTAGGTTTAGGTTATAGGATTTGGGATTTGAGAATAGGTTTAGGTTATAAGTATAGGTTTAGGTTAAGGTTAAGGTTATAGGTTTAGGTTTAGGTTATAAGTGTAGGTTATAGGTTAAGGTATAGGGAATTGAATTTAGGTTATAAGTTAAGGTTTAGGTTTAAGTTAAGGTTTAGGTTTAGGTTTAGATTATAGGTTTTGGGATTTGAGAATAGGTTTAGGTTAAGGTTAAAAGTTTAGCCTTAGGAAATCGGGTTTGGGTTCGGGATCGGGTTTAGGTTTGGGTTTTCAAGTTTAGGTTTAGGTTTATGTTAGGGAGTTGAGATTAGGATTAGGTGTAGGTTTAGGGATTTGAGAATACATTAAGGTTTAGGTTTCAAAAATTGGGTATGAGTTATAGGTTTAGGTTTAGGTTAGGTTATAGGTTAAGGTTTAGGGAATTGAGAATAGGTTAAGGTTTAGGTTTAGGAAATCGGGTTTGGGTTCGGGTTTAGGTTTGGGTTTTCAAGTTTAGGTTTAGGTTTAGGTTAAGGATTTGAGATTAGAATTAGGTGTAGGTTTAAGTTTAGGGATTTGAGAATACATTTAGGTTTTAGGTTTACGTCTAGGTTTTAGGTTTAAGTTAAGGTTATAGGTTTAGGTTTAGGTTATAGGTTATAGCTTTAGGGAATTGAGAATAGGTTAAGGTTTAGGTTTAGGAAATCGGGTTCGGGATCGGGTTTAGGTTTGGTTTTTCAAGTTTAGGTTTAGGTTTAGGTTGACGAGTTGAGATTAGGATTAGGTGTAGGTTTAGGTTTAAGGATTTGAGAATACATTTAGGTTTTAGGTTTAGGTCGTATTCGGTTTGGGTTGGGTCGGATTCAGTTTGGGTTGGGCACCTAAGGCTGGAATTAGGGCTGGGTCAGGTTGCAGGTTGGGTCCTCTTGAGTTCAGGTTGGGCTTAGATTGACCCTAAACACGACCCCACCTGACCAAGCTGCACCCCAATTTACAATTGCTTCAGATAATTGCAGTGTTTGTCCAAAAATGACATAAAAGAAAATCAATTACACTTTGAAGATGTTGTATTGTGCTCTGTTGGACTTCTTTTTAATGTACCAAATATGTCCCTTGCATCTCCATCATCATGTGACAGGAGCGATTCCACATTATCATCCAAGGAACCAACATCTCCAAAATGTTCCATGTCCTACCATGAGAAATGATAAGAGGTAAGAGATGATCAGATAGAAATTAATGTGTGTGGCTTGTTTCCAAGTTATGTAAATAAGAGAAAATTTGAAACTGGATACCAGCTGATTCGAAGATGAAGTAAGTCCGGCAATTCCATCTGGAACATACATCATTGAACTTTTAGACATGCTGTTATGGAAGACACTCCTAGTTTTAGACAATAGAAACAAGAAATGATGAAACAAATATTTTCAAATTTCAAGAAATTCAAAACATTCCAAGAAAAAAAAAAAAAGAATGCAATTCAAGAAATGATAAAACATCCGGTAAATTAAAAACAAAAGGGCCAGGAACAGAAACTCACTAGCTGAAATCATCTGAAACCTTGCATGTCTAGGAATCAAGCTCAAAACTCCACTCATAGTTTCATCACCCCCAACAAAAAGCATTCCTGTTCTCAGCAAATAGGCCACAACTGAAATTAGAGCCAGATGTTATGGACATGATCTTGCCTCCAAATGCATGAGAGGTTGTCATGTTGTGACCCCAACAATCAATCAGAGAGATGTTCATGTAATTCTCTTTGGTTGGGAATCTTAGATCACATAGATGGTGGTCCTCAACACTAATTTCTCTTTAAGAAGACACTTCCACCATATGTCAAGGGATACCCATATAACAATCTGTCTTATCTATTTTATCAGCTTATATATATATATATATATATATATATATATATATATATATATATATATATATATATATATATATATATATATATATATGAGAGAGAGAGAGAGAGAGAGAAATAAATAAATAAACAACATTCAAATATAAAATAGAACCAGCAACATAATATCCAACAAGACAGAGCTTTAAGCATAAATCTGCAAAACAAGAAAGGAAAGGAATATCCTCACCCAAATTTCCATGATTGCACTCGTTTACCATATGTGTGTGCCAAATCCAAGCTTCTCCACAGATAGTAATTCCAAGGAGAATTGAAAATAAAGCCAAGCCACAGATGGAAATGAGAATTAGTATTAACTGCATATTACCCAATGAGAAGTGAAAATAAAACCAAGCCACGGATGGAAATGAGAATCACAAAGCAAATCTCCCAAACATAAGTACTTGTTTCCACTTGATTAAATTTTGCCAATTCAATTCATAGTTTGATATAAATGTCCCTAGGATAAGCTGAACATACAAATTGACATGCAGGGCCTATTGAGGTGTTTTAATGACATTCAATCCTTCCATCAATTCAGTCTGATACAAATGTCTCTAGGATGCACTCTAAAACAAAGAAAGAAATAAAGGTGCTTTCAAGAGAACCATTTAAATTAACATGGAATAAGGACCACCAAATGCTAACATGGAATGAAATGTGTAAGATCTCACTTGACCGGATTGCCAACTACAACCTCACTAACAGCTCGAGCCACTCCTCATCCTGAAAAAGCACTAGCCCCAGATATGTAAACCTGCAACCACTCCGCTGATTCATACTATGCAACAGTCCTATACAAAAATCGGCCAAGTTTTGCATTGACTTGGCCAATCCACCTGGCCATGAAAACTTAGCCAAGTCAATATTTGTCTTATAAAATTGGTTAATAAGAACCATTTTTTTAGGTGAACACCTTTTCTTTACCTCTACAATAGTCACTAGAGGCAATGACAAGTACTCAAGAGGACGAAACTGTCAAGTGGTGTTGAGAAAAAACTTGTCAAGGATAAAATCGCAGTACTCACCTTAGTCAAGATCGACCTGCCTTCTGCCTTCTGTTGTTCAAAATCCCATGCTACACAATTCCATTGCCAATGCCACAAAGAAAAAAAAAAAGGAAAGAAAAAATCAACTTATAAAAATATTTACACCAAAATTTGACTGTCCATTCAATATAATGCCTTATATCTAGAACTGAGCTGAATTCCATTGCCAATGCCAAAAAGAACTATTTGCCAACATGCTAACTATTATAAAAGAATTCAAAGAAGAAGGTACAAAGTGAAAATCACAAAAAACAATGGGGAACAGAAAAATGAGAAATCCTGGTATGGAAACAACATATTCAAACAATCAGTTCTACCAAATGAGAAATTGCAAAATCTGTTACCAATCAGAAGACACCTAACGAATCTGTAAGTCGGAAGTAGCTTGAAAAATCAGTAATCTTTTATGAGATTGAAAACAAACCAAGAGGAGTTATATGATCTTCTGTTTGATGACTGATGACATGTAGAGTAAGCTCATGTTCTGATTTCCCACAAGTGGAAACCATAACCAGCGTTAAATGTTGGCTGCTGGAAAAAATGCGGCAGCAATGTTCCATTTTGTTGTAGTGACTTGGATATTTGGCCATGGAGCCAACTATAAATAGGATATCAAAGATGAAAATCATGGAACAAAAAACTGTATATACATTTATATATGCCATAGTACTTGCATACCGAATGTGGTGCATGCCTTGGTCATTAGTCACCAAGGAAAAAGTGCAAGATGCCTTCTCTACTTGAGAGGTTTCAATATGGCAATGAGGTTCTAAAGGTCTATGGTAAATGGAAGAGCCCTTATGGATTTAGTGATGTAAATGTAGGCAGAAGTAAGACGGAGAGAGCCAGTCATTTAAAAAAATCAAAGACACAATCGCTCATCAGTTTTCTTTACCAATTTTGTGGAATCATGTGCTTCAGTAGATAAGCTAAGATCCGGCCCATGATCTTAAGGTTGAGACACATAGTGCCAGTCCAATCAAGTTACAGGTGTCATCATAGTCTTAGTAAGAAGTGTTTCAGAACACAAAGAAAGAAATAGCTATTATAAGAGGCATCACTATAAAAATTGAAACCTGCTCAATCTTGATAAACTTTTCTCCACACGCCTAAGATCAAGTATTAGTAAGATCATAGCCTAATGATAGTAGTGCTAGCTTCTCATTCCTTCTCGAGCCATTTCATCAAACAATTAGCATGCATGAAATACAAGAGGGAGATTGTATTATAAATATCAGTTACATCCACACAAAACACTCCTTATTAAGCCATTTTATCAAATAGTTAGCATGCATGAAATACAGGAGGGAGATTGTATTATAAATATCAGCAACATCCACACAAAATACCCCCCTTGAAGTTGTAAACCGTGCAAAAATGGCATTGAAATCTTCCTTTCTCCTACTCTTAAAATATTGTCCTTCAAATCTATTATACACAGCACAAAGTTAAGTCATTAGAAGACCATTTTCATATGTAATCATAAACTAGAAATTAGGTCAGTTAACCAAGTTACCTTGTGCATCTGGAGCATCTTGAGCCCAAAAATGAGATGATCATCTAGACTTGAGATGATCCAAATGTATGGCCATTCCAAGCCTCCAAACAGACCCAAACCCCATTCATTCATTGAAAATCCACATTACCAAAATTTTTTAAAATATATAGACAAAGAAGGTGCCGTAAAAATGCCCCGCCTTCACGCATTCATACATTTCTAAAAAAAAAAAAAACAGAGAGAGAGAGAGAGAGAGAGAGAGAGAGAGAGAGAGAGAGATTGGAGTCAATGGGGAATATTGTTTCAGGACTAAACTGAAAAAAGAATGAAATGTTAGAACTGAAGAAGAGAGGAAAATTACCATGGAGGTGGGTGATGCATTAGATGCACGGTTAGGGTTTTCCTTACATGGATTTCTGACGATGAGAATCGAGCCTCCCTCGGCGATGAACTGCAAAGGAATAATGGTTTTGAGGTAATCCTACAGAGAGAGAGAGAGAGAGAGAGAGAGAGAGAGAGAGAGAGAGAGAGAGAGAGAGAGAGAGAGAGAGAGAGAGTTGCTGGAAGATGAGAGATGGAGAGGGTAGGGGGTGGAGTGAGAGAGAGAGAGGGAAGGCGGTGGAGTGAAACAGATAGAGGGAAAATGAAATGGGTGTGAGCGGGAGGCAATTTTTTAAGGAGCGGTTCGCCTCCGCACGGACCTAGAGACGAACTATCCCCATCAGGGGCTTCGTGGGGCCCACCATGATGCGCGTGGTTCATCCGCTCCATCCATTCCTTTAAAAGATTTGTTTAAATATAATTATCCAAAAATGAGACAGATCGAAAGCCCAAGTGGACCACATCAGATATAAATGGCTGGTGGTCCGTGCTCTGTGGGCCGTACCATGATGTATGTGCTTCATCCATTCCGTTCATCCATTTTTAAATATTATTTCAAGGCTTGATCCCAAAAATTAGAGGTATATAAATCTCAGGTGGTCCACACCACATGAAAACAATAGTGACTAAACATCCACCATTAAAATCCTCCTAAGGCCCATTGTACTATTTATTTGATATCCAATCTGTTGATTAGATCATACAGTCCTAGATGAAGGGAAAAATAAAAATCATCTTGATCCAAAGCTTCTATGGCCCCCAAAATGTTTTTAATGGTCGATGCTCATTTAATACTGTTTCTTGTAATGTGGTCCGCTTGAGATTGGGATATACCTCTTTTTGGTCTCATATTGTAAAATGATATGTAAAAATAGATGGACAGCATGGATGAAACTCATACATCATGGTGGGGCCCACAGAGCACCGACCACCAGCCATTGGCTGGTGTCAGTCAGGGGGAGTAGCCAATCCGTTCCCTTCCAGTGGATCCCATCATATCAACACAGTTGATTACTAAGCAATGGGCCCCACTTGTACAAGTAGAAAAATCCAAACTTGCACCATAAGTTCCAATTTTTGACATATGACCATCTTGTCTAGTGACTCATTAGGTGGGCCCAACCCATTTCCACTCCTAACTGGAGACCTGACAAGTCATACTTCAAAGGGACGAAATTCTTTAAAGAGATTATCGGGACCGTTGATTTAATGGCCACGATGCCAAACACATCTTCAACCTACAAACAGAAAACCATAGTGGGGCCCAAAATCGGTTTAGCCCAAAATCCAAGTCCCGTCAGATCAACACCACAGGAAAACAATAGTGATTGTATATCCACCATTAAAATCCTCTTAAGGCACACTGTACTATTTATTTGACATCCAATCTGTTGATTAGGTCATATAAACCCAAATGAAGGGAAAAAAACAAAGATTAGCTTGATCCAAAACTTTTATGGCCCCTAAAAATATTTTAATGTTCGACGTTCATTCAACATTGTTTCCTGTAATGTGGTCCACTTTAGATTGGGATATACCTCATTTTTTCGTCTCATATCATAAAATGATATAGAAAAATATATGGACGGCATGGATGAAATACATACATCATGGTGGGGCCCACAGAGCACCTGGTGGTAGGGGGAGTAGCCAATCTGTTTCCACAAGACACTTACTGAAGTGACGTCACTAGTTATATGAGTTCAACCATGACGTGTGTTTTGTATCCACACCGTCCATCAATTCGGAGAGATGTATGAATTGTATCCACACTATCCATCCATTTTTTCATATCATTTTAGATTATAGTAGATTTTTTAAAAATGCATATCTACGTGTATCAAGTGGACCACACCACAAGAAATGGTGTTAAGGATGGCCACCATTGAAACCTTTTTAGGGTCCACCATATTGTTTATTTGCCATCGAACCTGTTGATATGGTCATATACACCTGGATGAAGTGAAAAAGTAAATATCATCTTAATCAAAAACTTTTGTGGCCCCCAAGAATTTTTCAATTGTAGGAATTTAATCCCCACTTTGTGGTCCATTAGAGCCTTGGATCTTCGTTATTTTTGGGGTCATACTCTAAAATTATATGTATAAATGGATGGACGGTGTGGATAGAATTCATACATCTTGTTGGCCCCTTAGTGGCCCATCGGAGCCTAATTCATCTCATCCCCCATCCAACCATTGCATTCCCCATCCAACCATCCATTCATCTCATACAATCATCCAAACATCAATCAATCCATCTATCCAACCATTCTATCCGTCTATCCAACCATTTCATCCATCTATATATCCAGTCATCCAAACATCCATCCATCCAACCATATTATCCATCCATCCGACATCCAACCATCTCATTCATACACCTAATCATCCCATCAATCATCAAAACATCCATGGATCCATGCCATCTATCCATACAACCACCCCATCCATCCATCCATACATCCATCCAACCATCGCATCCATCCATTCATCCATCTATCCCAGCTATCCATCTAACCATCCATCGAACCAACCCGTCAACCCATTAATTCTATCCAATCATAAAAACATTGTTACAAATTTGACTAGTTACTCACCTCAATCAAGCTACATATGCGAAAAGATATTGGGCATACCAAGATTGATCAACAATTTCTATGAAATTTGATTTAAATATCTGAAGTTATTTACTCTTCAATCTGAACTGATTAGATTGCTCAAAAATGATTAAAGGTTCGATTAGTGGATGTGCCTAATAATTTAGTAATTTTATTTTTCACAGATAAATTTCAATTTCCATTTAAAAATAACAATGTTTTTCAAAATGTATAATTTTTTACTCTTTTAACAAAATATCGTTTTTATTATAAAATATTTCAAAAAAAAAAAACAAAAAAAAAAAACAAATTCTGAATTTTTATTTTTAAATTCTCAAAAATTTTCTCATATTTTAATTTTTTTCTCAAAAATTTCAAATTGCCAATTTTTTTTTCTTCAAAAGCATCATTTTGTTCTCAAAATTTTTCTCAAACATTGTTAAAATTTCTAAGCTTCTCAATATTCTTTTTCACGTGATATTACAAATCATTTAAATATTACCTTTTAATTATATATATATATATATATATATATATATATATATATATATATATATATATATATATTCTTTTTCATCTGATATTACAAATCATTTAAATATTACCTTTTAGCTACGAAATTAATTTCGTCACTAAAAGGAAATTTCTCCACTTTTTTATTTTTTTCAAAAATTCAAAACACCCTTTAGCGACGAAACTTTTCGTCACTAAAGGTGGCTTTTAGCTACGAAATTAATTTCGTCGCTAAAAGGAAATTTCTCGACTTTTTTGTTTCTTTTCAAAAATTCAAAACACCCTTTAGTGACGAAACTTTTCGTTGCTAAAGGTGGCGTTTAGCTACGAAATTAATTTCGTCGCTAAAAGGAAACTTCTCAACTTTTTTGTCTTTTCAAAATTCAAAACACCCTTTAGCGACGAAAATTTTCGTCGCTAAAAGCCACCTTTAGCTACGAAATTAATTTCGTCGCTAAAAGGAAACATCTCGACTTTTTGTCTTTTCAAAAATTCAAAACACCTTTAGCGATGAATATTTTCGTCGCTAAAAGCCCCCTTTAGCTATGAAATTAATTTCGTCACTAAAAAGAAACATCTCGGCTTTCTGTTTTCTAAAAATTCAAAATAGCCTTTAGCGACAAAAATTTTCATCGCTAAAAGCCACCTTTAGCCAGGAAATTAATTTCGTCGCTAAAAGGAAACATCTCGCCTTTCTGTTTTTCTCAAAAATTCAAAACACCCGTTAGAGACGAAAATTTTCGTCGCTAAAAGCCGCCTTTAGCTACGAAATTAATTTCGTCGCTAAAAGGAAACATCTCAGCTTTTTGTCTTTTCAAAAATTCAAAACACCCTTTAGCGACAAATATTTTCGTTGCTAAAAGCCCCCTTCAGCTACGAAATTAATTTCGTCGGTAAAAAGAAACATCTCGGCTTTTCGTTTTTTTCAAAAATTCAAAACAACTTTTAGCGACGAAAATTGTCGTCGCTAAAAGCCACCTTTAGCTACGAAATTAATTTCGTCGCTAAAAGGAAACATCTTGCCTTTTTGTTTTTTCGAAAAATTCAAAATACCCTTTAACGACGAAAAGTTTCGTTGCTAAAAGTCGCCTTTAGCTACGAAATTAATTTCGTCGCTAAAAGGAAACATCTCGGCTTTTTATTTTTTTCAAAAATTCAAAACACCCTCTAGAGACGAAAATTTTTGCCGCTAAAAGCCACCTTTAGCTACGAAAGTAATTTCGTCGCTAAAAGGAAACATCTCGCCTTTTTGTTTTTTTTTTTGAAAAATTCAAAACACCATTTAGCGACGAAAATTTTCGTCGCTGAAAGCCACCTTTAGCTACGAAATTAATTTCATCGCTAAAAGGAAACTTCTCTGCTTTTTTTTTTTTTTTTTTCAAAAATTCAAAACACTCTTTAGCAACGAAAATGTTGGTCACTAAAAGCCACCTTTAGCTACGAAACTAAATTTCATCGCTAAAAGGAAACATCTAGTGTAGAATTCAAAACACCTTTTAGCGGCGAAAATGTTTGTCGCTAAAAGTAACTTTTACCGACGAAAAAAAATTTCGTCGCTAAAAGTAAACTTTTACCGACGGAAAAAAATTTCGTCGCTAAAAGTCACTTTTACCGATGAAAAAAAATTTCATCGCTAAAAGTTTCGTCGGTAAAAACCCTCTCTTTTGTAGTGTTTGTAATATATGTAGGAAGGGCTCAAAAGAAGGTTGAACAAGAGAAGATACTAAGTCGCCAATTCAAGGCAAGGCATAACCAACAGTTGAAGTTCCGGGTAATTTCTTTTGTATGGGTCCTAGTTTAGGGGGAGAAGTGTTTAGTTAGGAGGGTTAAAGTCAATTTTTGTTGGAGTGGGCCACTTGGGTTATTTCCTCTTTTATTGAATTGAGTTGTTACCAATTTTGTGAATAGGATTCTTATCAAACAATAGTGTGAATTATTTTTTGAATGACTATCAGGTGCAAGAATAAAAAAAATAATAGTAATAATTTATCGATATTTTAGTGATGGACCAAATCCGTTGCTAATTTCTGAACATTAAAAAATCAACGACGGATTCGAGGTCCGTTGCTTACTCATATTAGCGATGGACCTTATCCGTCGCTAATTTCTAACTGTTGAAAATCAACGGCGGATTTGAGGTCCGTCGCTTACTCATATTAGCGATGGACCTTATCCGTTGCTAATGTTTTTAATAACGACTAATTTTTTGAATTTTACCGACGAATTTTTTATTTTTTACGACAAATTTTATTCGTCGCTATGATGCGACGGACCTTATCCGTGGCAGATTAAATGACGGATTTTATTCGTCGAAAAAAAAATAAACGACCCAGTAAACAGCGATGGACCAAGCGACGGACGAAGTCCGTCGTTTATTTGGTTTTACGACGGATTTAGTCCGTTTCAAATCAGCGATTTTGGCGTAGTGTCGGTCCCCACCAATAGGCAG
Organism: Magnolia officinalis; assembly: GCA_021015155.1. Lineage (NCBI taxonomy): Eukaryota > Viridiplantae > Streptophyta > Magnoliopsida > Magnoliales > Magnoliaceae > Magnolia > Magnolia officinalis. The sequence continues at coordinate 25,440,110 of JAJHSJ010000009.1, forward strand.
GATCGTGTGGAAATTATCAAGTGGTCTAGACCAACAAAGGACTAGATGAAGTTGAACATTGACGGCTTAGCTAGAGCCAACCCAAGGCAATCTAGAGGAGGGATTGTTAGAGGAGATAAAGGGAAAATTCTATTCGCTTTTGGGACAGGATATGGGTCTAGCTCTAATAACAGAGCAGAGCTGCATGTTGTGTACGTCTTCTGCTGTCGTTGAACAGAGAGCTGTTCAACATCGAGATTGAATCGGATTCAAAATTTGTTATAGACCTCCTTTCGGGGAGGTCGACTCTTTCTTGGCAGTGAAGACCTTGGGTTTCCAGGATTAGAAAGCTCATGCTCAGAGAAGGGGAGCCTCATTCATAGAGAGGGGAACGACTCGGCTGATGGGATGGCCCGCATGGGAGCGACCTTCAAACGTCCTTCTTCATTAACCGTGTGCATGACCTCCCGACTCAGGTTCAAGGCTTGGTGTTCTTAGACAGAGTAGGCCTAGGATCCATTCGGGTCTTCCTGGTGGGTCCCTAGGGAGGGTTTTGTATAGGGATGGTCGAATTGGCTACCGTTATGATAGGTGCCCCTCATATTATTGTCGTTGAGGGGTTTCCAAATTTTCCTGATGGTTGTACAACATATTTGCCATTAATGAAATATTGTTTTTTTTTAAAGGCCGCTACATCCACTTGGAGGCAATCGGTGATCATGGTGTCTTTGGGCAAATCTACATTGGACCCTTCCTAAGCAATGGTCCACCGTGATCATATTGGGCCCACCCAGTCTCTACATATGATTTGACAATATAAGAACTCGTGCTGAGAGAGAGAGAGAGGTACTGCGATGGTACGGATCCTTTGAAGGTGGCGCAGGGAGTGATGTGACGAGGTCGACGACCATCTTCCTAAGGGGATAGCTACTTCAAATCCATAGAGCTCTCTGGATTCCTCACAGAGCTTTCTCCAATCCATGAGGATAAAAATAGGAATAATTCCCAATAAATTTGAAATAACTTGATTGATTAAAAAAAATGAAATTACAACACTTTAAACAAGGAGCTCAAACCTTCGAAGGGTATGGTAGGGCCTCCAACACTAGAGCTGAAATCAGGGTCATTTATGACGACCTCTCCATCAGCTTCTCCATGGGCCTATGCAATGTGGTTGTATAATCTGACTCCCAACTGGTGATTAATTCTCTCTCGGGGTCAACAACTCTGTGTTGGAGATGGAAGAATTGGCTGGACAGGAGTAAAAGGTTATCTCAGACCGGTCAGGTCAGGTTCGTCCATATCCTTAGAGAAGGAAATGGGCCAACAGATGGGCTAGCCAGATTGGGGAGCGAAAGTCAAGGCTCGACTCTTCTCCTCCTTGGCAGCCCTCCCTAGCATGGTCAGGGGACTGCTCTTCCTCGTGGAGGGCAGTAGGTAAGCCCCCTCCCCTACCTTTCGGTTCTTAGGCTTTGGCCCAGCTGGGCGAGGAGGTTTCCAGGCTGAGTGGTGGCTTTTTTTTTTGTCGGAGTTGTTTAGTTTGGTGGGTTGCGGTGAGCCACTAGCTGTCCCAATAAGATAGGCGGGTCCCGTCTTTTGTGGGGCACCCCCAAATTTAGCTAGGCTGTAATATTTCTTTAGAAATATATCCCAGGGATGTTCCCCTATTTCCTTTACAAAAAAAAAAAAAACCAGTTGTAGACTTACACTCCAACTCAAACACCCTAAAACCATAACATACTATAAATATTAAACTTTCTATTTATAAACGACCTCTATTCCTACTAGACTTCATGGTTTTCGGCCAAAAATACCAAATGTCCAATTTGGGCCAACCAGGTTGTTGTCCTTGCTTTCTATAAGCCATTTTCATGTTGGGCACGACTTCTACTGCTCAAAGGATCAAAAGTTATATTCGAACTAAAAATTACTACTGTTTATAGTAAAAATGAAACTAAACGGGACTTTTGACCATCAATCTGATGGAATCTCGTAAATCCGGCATGAGCAACCTAGCATGGCGTGGTTGGATGGCCTTTTTTTTTTCCAAAAGATCCTGGTATATTTCATTGAGAAAAGGAGGTATACACAAAACGCAGGAGGCCCAAGGCGAAAAAAACTCGGGAAAACCTGGAAAACATGTTCACTCCCCAAGTATAGGGTTGTGATGTAGTAATAATCTCGGTAAGACCGAGGTCGAATCCACAGGGACTGAAACCTGTACGTATTCTGAAACTAACTAGGACCAGAACTAGAATAAGATGAATTTTAAACTAAGTGTGATTTGAGGAATAATGGTGAAATAGTAATGTAAAACTTTAAGAAATTCAAAGGAAGGGAGACTAGGGATTCAGAGGATCCACTTGTAGAGATCAGGGAGATCTTATGCCTGTATAAAAAATCATGGAAATTAAATGAACTGATGTTGAAATAGTTTTCAAGAGATGAGAGGTATATGAATTAGAATGGATTCCATCACCAAACCATGCCCAGGAGACAAAGCAAACAACAGAATTAAACTAATTACCAACCAGTCAACATGTTTATGAAGGTTAGGAAGGGTACCGACATCCAACCATGCCCAGGAGACGATGGTGAACAACAGGGCTTCCTGACGTCATAACCATAAAAAGGAAACAGAAATATTCAAAGCCATCACAGACCCATTGTAATTTTAGTCACAACAGCCCATTAACAACTAAAAAATATTCCCATAATCATCAAACTAATAACAAATTCAATTCTTAAATTCAAATTAAATTAAAGGCATAGAAAACACTCCCATCTCACTACAAGCTTCACCCCTTAGCCCTAGCTAAGGGGTTTTAGCCTGACATGGATAAGCTAAACTCCATCAACATTCATAAAAAATAACAAAAGAAATCCAACCTCTTTCTCTCTCCTCTGTGCTTCAGATCCAAACACCACAGGTAAGTGGCAAGCCTTCCCTTCACGTCTCCAGCCGAACTCCCCTTTCCTTTCTTCTTCTCTTTCTTTTATAGGCCTCCGAGAATCGCGTAACCTCTGTTTACGCAAGATATCTTACTCAGCAAGGCGAGCTTGCGTGTAAAAGAGGTGGAGAATACCTTGCGGATGATCTATTTTGGGGTGACTGGATCATCCAGTCCATTCAAACTGATCACATAGGAGTGAACGAAATTGGCTTGGCTGGCGTCTGGACGGTCCGGATGATCCGTCCAAATCATCGAGGTGGACCACAACAGCTCCCTGCGGAGCCGGATTTACGTGCGTTGCGTAGATAAAATAGCGCGTCTAACGCTGTTGGAGTCGGTGGGGTCCATGATCGGACTTATCAACGAAATCCACGCCGTTCATTGGTTTCCTCATGAAAAACCAGTCAGTTCTGGTCGTTTGTAGATCAAAACTGTGGTGGCCCACCTGCTGGATCTTTTCGACCGTCTATCTACCTTCTAGACAGTTAAAAACTAATCACCGCTGTCTTCTAGAAGTCCGTCACCATGGCGATGATCACGCCTATGGTCTGGAGGTAATGAACGGTGTGGATCATCATACCGATCTTCGCCACGAATGCAAAACGGCCCGGATTTCTCGGCCACGCGCGAACAGAGGTTCCGCACTTCTTACGCTGTGAAGATGGTGGGCTCCATTTCGCTGTTATGTTGCCAAAATCCACGCCGTCCACTGCGTTCTGATCGAAAAAACCGTTTAGAGAGGACCGGTTTTAGCTCGAGAAAAGTGTGACCCATTGGTCTTTAAACCTACTGTTCATTGAACAAAGTGGCGCCATTTCCATTCACTCTCGTGCATAAGTCTGGCGAAACCACCATGTGTACAGTCGGTTTGACGTCCTGGGGCGAATGGACGGTCCGGATTGATCTCTTGATTGAATGTGGTGGCCCACTAGAAATCAGTCGCAACTCTCTGTTTGCACACGAAATTTGAGTCCAAGCGGGATTTTTCGGGGCAGTGGTAGCTGACCGGTTTGACCGGATATGGTGCACTGCGTGTACTGCTCTGGTGGTGTGCGCGTGCATTGCAGGATGGGGTCCATTATGATATATCTTGGAAATCCATTCCGTTCATCCACTTCCCAAGATAATTTAAATGGTTGAGTCCAAAATTGAGGCATATCTAGAGGTCAGGTGGGCCCCAATTTAGCAATTTGTGGGCTGATCTGGCTATTGGGCCTCTTCCACAAGGATCTGAGAGCTAAAATTCGATGTGTACGGTTAATTTATGGTCCCTTGGCCATATATGAAATTTTGTGCCGAACGGATGGTGAGAACCCCTTGATCTTGCATTTTGGACTAATTTTGGGCCCCTTGAGCTTCAGTTTCTCAGTTTTCTCGGATCTCTGACCATGTAAATCCGTCGATCTTGGTCCCCTGGAGTCCGTTCAATGCCTTGGCATCATCAGAGAGTTAATTCCATGTGTTTAGCACCTTTTTGTAGCCCATGCTCTCAAATGTACCTTGCATCACAAACACGATCAAATCGGGTCGTTAAATAGTACTATGTTCATAAATCTGGCCAATAACAGGGGTCTGGTATGCAATATTTGACCCTCAACAAAACACAACTGGGACTATTCGGGAGCCCCCCCCTATCATATGAAAAGGAAAAACAGAAGAGAAACACCGAGCCTAAACCAGTCCTATCTAGAACTAGTTCACCTTGTGTGACCTTAGGGAGGTCAGTCGCAATGTGGAAAACCCTATGAGTTTGATTCAAACTACCCCAGCGGGCCAGGCTATCAACTACCTTATTGGCCTCTCTAGGAGTAAATGTGATGGAGATGGAATGCGAGGCCCTGAAGGAAAGAAACTGGTGTTTCCAATAGAATGCGATCTAAGGAACATTGCCCGCATTGGATAGGGAGTCTACCACAGCCCGAGAGTCACTCTCAACCTCGATGGAAGAGAAGCCAAAATCCAGACAGAGCTTGTGGCCGTCGATCACCGCCTTCACTTCTGCCATAAAGCTCGATCCAGGCCCGTACCCTTTGGCAAAAGCGAACTTAAAGTCCCCTTTATCATCTCTACAAACACCTCCACTACCTGAGGGACCAGGGTTCCCCATCGAGGACTCATCCACATTCAACTTAACATTACCCCTGAACGGTCTAGACCATCTCACGACCACAAGCGGACGACTCATACCACTGCCATAGGGGATCTGAAGCTCTGCCATCACTTCCCTGTCTTCCTGAGATTTAGGAGGAGGGACCGAAAAGGAGGAAAAGCCAGTACCGCACTTGGGAGATCGTTTGGGAGATTCTGACCGGGGTACCATCAAAACGTTGAGCATTTCTCGTCCTCCAGATCTCCTAGAGGATCAGAGCAGGAGTGATACCTCTGAGGAGACCCACGAAAGAAGTTCCGTTAGAAATCGCCCACCACTGGGCCATCCTACCTCCCGTGGTTTGATTAGAAAGAAACGGCATCGACAAAAGCGTCGAGAAGTGGAACCAAATAGCTGAGGCGAGTTCCCCTTCGATGAATAGGTGCTCGTTGGTTTCTTCATCCCGATTGGATGGGCTGCAGCAGTCACAGGCCGAGGCTAGGTGGACACCTTTTCGCTTCACCCTGTAATCGACGGGGACAGCTCTGTTGAACACCTTCCATGAGAAAATTGCTATTTTCTGAGGGATAAAGGGATGCGACATCCATCTGGTCTAAGCACAAGACTGACCCCTGGGCCTGATCAGCTTCCACGCTGATTTGGTTGAGACATTCCCCAGCTTTATCCTAGTCCAGATGATGCGATCCTCTCCCTGGTTCAGCGCAAGACCCTCAGCCTGCAAGTGTAGTCTGACGGCATCTGGCAAGGAGGCAGGGAAAACACTGTTGTGGAGAAGCCCGGCCGAGCCCAGCATGTCTCTGATCTTCAGGTCAGGCGGGTGCGGGGCCTCACCATCCGGAAGCCAATTCGCGAGGGGGTCCTACCCCGTCCAGTTTTCAGTCCAAAATTACTGGTTCCATCTCCCAGTAGAAGGTAAGAGTGTTCTAAGAGGAGATCGTGGAGGTTCCTCGCCTTCTTCTAAATGGGGGAATCAGTTCGCCGATGTACAGAGACGTCACTGGAGTGATTGACCACATATTTCAAGCACATAAATCTCGCCCATAGGCTGGATTTATAGCTAAAAAAATAGACCAGGCCCGCTTCATTCTCAAGGCCTTCGAGACCTCCTTCAAGGCCTTGATGTCCAAACCACCTTCCTTTGAAGGGGACGTTATATGTTGTTAGCCGACCCAGTGAAATTTCTTTTTATCATCCGACCACCCCCAAAAGAAGTCGGCAAAACCTCTTTCTAGTAAAGACAGCGTTTTCCTGGGGGTCTCAATCGATGCAATGGTGTGAATTGGAATACTTAAGAGGACATGCTTAATGAGCATGATCCTGGCTGCCTGATTGAGGAACCGAGATTTCTAACCCGAGATGCGAGTGAGGATTTTATCGAGCATGGGTTGAAAGGCCGCAGAAGTAGCCCTCCCTCTGGACAGCGGCACCCCAAGGTAACGAAGAGGGGGGTCGATCTCGAGATTCCTGACAGTCTCTCCACACACCTCGCCCTACTCTCAGACATCTTAAAGGAGACAATGAGGCTGCTCTTAGCCATATTAATCTTGATGCCCGACACTTCCTTGAAATTCTAAAGGAACGCCATCAGGTTCCTAATTGAGGCAGTGCTACCATTAATGAAAATCGTCATATCGTCCGCGAAGAGTAGGTGGGAGATCGGGAGGCAGCCTCTGCTCGTGTGAAAGGGTTGACACAAATTGGCTTCAAACATAAACTTGAGACCCCTACTGAGGGATTCCATCATCAAGATAAAGAGACTGGGTGAAAGGGGGTCTCCCTAGCAGAGCCCTCTCTCAGATTTGAAGAAGCCTGCAGACACCCCGTTAAGAAGAACCGAGAACCACGAGCCAGACCAACATTTTTCAGCCAAACTGATCCACTCCTTGCGGAAACTGAACTTCTGGAGCACCGCTATAAGGAACGGCTAGCTGACTCTGTCATTAGCCTTTTTAACGTTGATCTTGAAGATGGTATTGTTGCCCCTAACTTTTTTATCGATGTCCCTAAACAGTTCCTGTGCCAAAGAGATGTTGTCTGCAATAGATCTCCCCTGCACGAAGGCCATTTGCTCCGCTGAGATGATCCTTGGCAGGATGGAACTCAACCTGGCTGCAATCACTTTGGAAAAGACTTTGTATACACAATTACAAAGACTAATGGGGCGGAAATCGGAAAAGGATCTAGGCACCGGTATCTTAAGGATAAGACAGAGCAAAGACAAAGAGAACGCTCTAGGAATGTTACCTCCTTGGAAAAGGAATTTGATCGCGCGATGGAGGTCCTCTCCAATAATTGTAACGACCCGTAAATTTCCGTACAAGGGCTCGAGTATCACCTCGACCAGAAATCACTTAGGATTAAATCCTTTAGAAATTTAACAAAGTTAACTAAGTGCTAAACTAGATTGCCATGAAATCCGATGGAATCGCTTTAAATACGATCTGCAAGACCCAAAACTTGCAAAATCATTGACTCTAAGTTACCCTAAAGTCTAGGATCAAACTCATTACCCGACTACCCTCGGGAACGAATTGAAACTCCGTATCAGGTCTAGACCGCACATCGGGAGTCCGAATAATACGAAGTCAAGGAATCCAGACCGCCTCGCTGGGCTTGACAATCATCTCAGAAATCAAGTCCAGACAGGTCCCACGGCCGTTCGCTCGAGTCCGGAGCGAGGGAGTGTGAAAACCATTGTTTTTTTTACAAGATAAATATCTTAAATAGTAATCTGGCACCACTCGCTTGCGGATCAGTATTGAGCAACCAGACCGTCAAAATCAGACCAAATTACACCCTCGGATCAGGAAAAATTTCAGGAACATTTACATGTACTTGGAATTTCGGATCGTGGCCCACCGACCGTTGAACTGAAAATGGTCCGCCACGCGTGATCTGGGAATCCGACCGAGACGAAAACATAACCCCACATAGATCCATGGGTTGTGAGCTTAAGTCCGACGTTTGGCTCAAGGAGGGCCGCCAGAAACCCTCTTTTGAGCTGGAACAACGCCGATTTGCTTATAATATAAGCCTACCTTGAACTTAAGTCTATTCCGGTAAGTTTTTGGGCTATATAAGGACCTTAGAACAGCCCCTCTCACAGCCATACGAATTTGGGATAAAACCCTAAGGAGAGAGAGGAAAAAGAGAGAGAAAGCTTAAGAGTTGTGGGAGAATCTTCCTCCTACTGCTTTCAACCACCACACGGGTTGCACCACCCTTTCATTGACGCTTTCCCGGCGATACTGACTCCGTTTTAAGGCGAGAAACCCTAACCCTAGATCTGTTTGGGAGCGTGAAGGTTATAGGTTACGAAATAGCTAACCGGTTTCACTCTTTAGGCGATAAAATTGCTGAATACGGAAGCCCTTCAAACCTTACTGATTTGTTATGATTCCAAGGTGCAAGGTCAGGACTTTAGGTGTATAGGATACGGTTTTCAATGTTTTCAATGTCAGATAATGATAGATTCATGATCTGCATGTAATTGTACATGTACAAAGTACTTTCCGTTTCCTGTTTCGATTAAAGATGTAAAATATGGAATTTTACATACTCTAGGTATACGTAGAAATACCGTATACGTACACATTTTGGAAATGTGTTTGCCATGATTAATTGTTGTATGATTATATAGTATATGGATAAAATACCTATTTGGCGAAAGGAATCACCGTAATACATGTTTCCTTGTATACGCTATGTATGTTGAAATTATGTAATCTAGAAAATACCGCATACGTATAAATTTTAGAGATGTAATTGTCATGATTATTTGCTGTATGAATATGATATATACGTATAAAATACTAGTTTGGTAAAGGACAGCACTAATACATATTTATCTAACATACGTCATGTATGTTGAAATAGTGCACTCTAAGTGTTTGTGAAATTGCTTGTGGGTGTAAGTGCTTAAGTGTTAGTGCCTTAGGTAGGTGCTGAGATGGGGTTCTCAACTACCTTAGAGTCATGTAGGATTCCTTCCATGTGGTTGTTTACCCTAACTACTCACTTATGAAACATATGTATTTGTATCCCTATTTGTATAGTGTTCTATAACATGCTTTTTAACATGCTTTGTAACTTGTTTTATAACATGCTTTATAATATGCTTTATGACGTGCTTTCTAGTGTGCTTGAATTACTTTGTTTATCATGCTTTACTCCACATGTTATGGTTGAGAATTGATTGAGCTCGGGACTATGTCCATAGTCCAGGCATCCGGTACTAGACTTGAGATTGTGGTTGAGATTCATCTCGCCACACATGATGTGTTTGGCAAACCCGTGTCGTACTTCGGTTGGCGATAGTAGTTGGCCACACGAAGTGCTTCTGCGCTTCATATCGCTCAACTTGTTGTGCGCTCGAGCTAGCCGAGCACGTTAAGTAACCCGTGTGTCTTATATATGTTCACCATGTTTGGTCGCTAATGCTTGAACCTAGGGTACTAAACTTACCAGTGAGAATCTCGTTAACCATGGTACCTCGATCCGCTAAGACTCATGAGCCGGGCATGGTGGTATGGGATACCGTGGTCGAGCTGTCGGCCTACGCTGGGGCCACGTGCCTCCCCGTAGTGACCAGTGAGCAACCAAACTCGTGAGCCGATTATGGTGGTATGGGACACTATATTCGTGCTGTCGGCCTACATTGATAAGATGATGGGGGAGCGGTGCAACCTTTTGTGCGTAACAGCCCTGACAGCCCTTTGTAGTGACCTCGAGCATACTCTGAAATCGCAGTGCGCCTTAGGGTTTGTCGTGGTATATAGAGTATGAACTAGGCCTGTTTCTGTATTGTGATGAATCGTTTAAGGGGTGATGGGGGAGTGGTGTAACCTTTGTGCGTAACAGCCCTGGCAGCCTCTGCAGTGACCTAGAAAACACACCATCGTCTGATATTAACTACACCATCGTCTGATATTAACTAGGACTGACGACCCTAGAATGGATCATGTTTGGGAATGATACAAGGGAGGTACCTTAGTTTCCCAATCCTGCTGTTTGAAATGGACTAATTAAAAACTCGGTAATTATGCTCATCATGCATTGCATGTGCCTGGAAATGTGGAGCACTGAGGGATGAAAGCATGCCACGAGCGTGAGATGGTGTCGCATGAGGGACTATGTCAGTGAGGGCATCCATCATACCTGCATCCATACTTGCATTAATAAGAGTAGCTAGGAGTGTTTGATTTTACTGCTTTATCATTACTGCTTGACTGTATTGATAACATGTTAACCTATGCTTTATTGTTCCATTGAGTTAGCTACTCACTCCCACGTTACGGGACGGTGTTGCGCACACCAACTAGACTCTGTCTCAGGTTTAGACGAGCCGACGACACAGGAGGCGGAGCCTGATTATGAGGAGGATCAGGAGGAGTTCTCGTATATGCAGTACTATGGAGGCTTCGACTAGGCTGCCGCACTGATGGGATTTGCAGGGATCACTCCTTAGATTATTTTTGACATTTTGTTCGCAAACAAACATATGTATATGGTAACTCAGATAGATTCATACTCTGGAGAACAAAAATGATTTTTGTTTCTTTACATACATGTATATGTAGTTCAGTCTTCCGCTTGCCTTTATATAAATGATCTGGAGTATGAATTATTATTTTTGGTATAATCTCACTCATGTTTATTGTTCTAACACAGACAACATTTAATCAGCATTATTGATGTTGCATAAGTGATGCATTGGAGCTCGGGAGTTGAGTTATACTCGACCCCCGATTTTCAGGGCGTTACAATAATACTCCAGCAGGTCGAGAAGAAAGAACCAAGAAAACCATCCGGGCCGGGAGCGCCATCCCCTGGCATGGCACAGACCGCAGATTTTACTTCTTCCAATGATGGCAGGGCCATTAGATAGGCATTGTCCTCCGTGGAGATCAGCAAAGGGATCGGGGATAGGAAATCGCCCGTCGGGGCAACCTCCTCTGAGGAGAAAAGGCACTTGAAGAACTTTACCACTGCCTCCCTGATCTGAGCTTGGTCGTCGGTTATGGTCCCGTTCGAAAGCTTGATTTCCCTGATATGAGCTCTTCTGGCCCGGTCGACAGTAGAGGCGTGAAAGAACTTGGAGTTTCTGTCACCCTCCTTGAGCCACCTATTCTAGGACTGTTGTTTCCAGAAAGTTTCCTCCATACACTCCAACTTGAGCAATGACCTTCTCTCCGAATCTAGATTGGACTGAAGCGCCGCTGTAGGGCTGGTAATCAGCTCTTGCTCTAGCCTTTCCACCCGAGCAGATGTTGCCTTGATCTAGCTGAAAATGTTCCCAAGAGAATTCCTGTTCCAAACTTTAAGGGCCTGTTTAGTACTCTTCAATTTACACAATAGGTGGACCATAGGATTAATGAAGACATCTGATATCCATGCGTTGGAAACAATCGCCTGGAAGTTATCATGCTGCGTCCACATCCTTTGAAAGCAAAACGGATGGGGAGCGGATGGGGGGGGGGGGGGGGGGGGGGGCAAGGGGAGGAAAGGAGGAGAGGGGAGTGATCCGAGGTGATTCGAGGAAGGTGCTTAACGTTGAAGGAAGGGAAGAGCTGAAGCCAGGATGAGGAGCACAGGGCCCTTTCCAACTGCGCCCATTTCCTACTGATGCCCGAACGATTGTTGCACCAAATGAAAGCAGAACCAGAGAACCCCGCATCAATGAGGCCGGCTTGGTTGATCGCATCCGAAAATCTAGACGTGTTGATCCTCGCTAAGGAATTCCCGCCTATTCTCTCTGCCTGGGACGAGACCGCGTTAAAGTCCCCACAAACAATCCAAGGATCGGCCACCGCATTAGCCTGAATGAGAAGATCATCCCACAAACTCCTCCTTTGCAAGTAGGAGCACTTGGCGTACACACATGTGAAATAAAGAGGAGTGCCAATGCCTGGGACCGTAGCCCTGAAGGCCAGAAACTGATCAGAAGCCGAAAATGAATCCATGGAGATCGCTGAGTGATGGAACACCCAAATCTTCCCAGCTGCCGATAAATTAGACAGGGAACAGTGAAATCCCAGCTTTAGCCCAATACTGACTCGCCTAGAATCAACAATCATGGGCTCCATGATGATGACAATGGAAGGCTTAAAGGTCTTGACAAGTTGCTTCGCATGCCTGATCGAGGGGGAATTACCAATTCCCTGCACATTCCAGAGAAGGATACTATCCATCTGAAACACTGCCTGAGTTGATGGCCCTGTTGATCTTGGTAATCTTCCTATGACTACTAGATATGGCTAAGCTATTCTGACCCTGTGTCTTGATCACAACACGATCCCTATTACCTGTTTTACGAACTGCTGGAAGATGGAAGTGGTCAGGAGTTTCGCAACCACCTAACGAATCCTTAGTCTCAGTATCAGACAGGCCACTATGAGAAGAAACCAGGGACTGGACCTGGCTTTGCTGAATCTGTGGATCTCTGGTTCGAGCCTGGCGAGAGAGGAAATAGGGAGACAGATCCACATGTATCTGGCCTACCACGTCATGGAAAGCCATAGCCTTGATGACTTCATCCGACCTTGGAGAAGAGCCAACCTCAGCAGCATGGAGGGTAACTGCCAAGTTCCTCGGAGTTCCGCCCTCAGATTGAGAAAGATTTCTACGTCTGTATATGATAATCTTTTGTGGCCTGCCCTTACGTTCTTGGGTTGCTATCTGCTGAGGGGAGTGGCGCTGGGGGTCTCCAAGTGTGAGATGGTGCTCCTTAGAAGTACATTGGGGGAGGTGGGACGTTGGGGTGGCAGTGTGGTTATTAGGCAGGACTTGGATCTCTGTTAAGGGAGGGCGCTGATCATTTCGATAGGGGGAATGACCCTTCTGCAGGGATTAGATTGGCTGCTTGTGGGTACAAGCCCTACACCTTTGATCAGATCCTCTGTCTGGGGGAGAAATCGACTGCGGGAGAGGGGAGAATGGGGTGGTAGGAATAACTGAGTCTTGCTGGGAGGGTGGAGTAAACGACATTAAAGCTTCATTGAGACTGCTATCTGAAAGAAGACGTAACTGTAGGCCACCCTGGAGACGTGGAAGAACTGGGTCCGGAGAGGCATTTTGACAAACATGAGGGGGGTGTTTCTGGAATTGACCCCTGATGCGGGCAAAGGACTACAAAACCCATTGTTTTGTGCTCTGATCCTTCATAAGAGGAGGGATATTGGGCGAGGGACGGAACTTGTGAAGATCCTCCGCAGGGTTTTCAATTACTAGAATGGGGTAGGAATCCTGACCCACCTTCAGGTCCACCATTTTGAATAGGTCTCTGCCTGGCCTGAGGAGCACCTTGATTCTGATAAAGACCTGAAAAAGGCCGAACCTAGACACCGAATCAATCTCCACAACCTTCCCATAGTGTTGGCCAATGTCGACGATAACCGATTCCAGCCAGGCGTGGGCTAGAATACCATACAACCTGATCCACACCCCTCCACGTCCGAGGACGGCATTGGGATGTCAGTGATCAATCCTGTCCAAGCCCAAAGCTAAAATGAGGCTAATATCTGCACTGAAATCCTTGAGCTCTTCCTCAGATCTGAATTGAAGAAGGAAAGCATCAGGAGCTATTCTGTTTACATCGATTGTCGACGTTGCAAACCTGGAGTTCTAGAGAGTTTAGAGAAGGTGAACTATGGGAGTGTTTACATGATGTACGTACCCCACCAGGGACAGAGCCAAACCCTAGCATCTCTGCTTGACTGCTGCTTTATCAGCCGTGACCGTGAACGACTCGGTTGACGCCGGGGAGGCGGATGAGGCAGGGGTCGTCTGTTTGAGAATGTTGTTGTAGGAGTTAAAGATAAGGGATTTTTGCCCCTGAGGCTGAGCATCAGGCGGCTTCGTCTTCCCCTGGGGTCCTGGCTTCCGGAAAGTGTGTTGAACCGTGACAACCCTCCCATCCAAGTGTTTACCATTCAAAACCCCAATTGCAGCTCTCGCATCATCTTCGTATGCGAATCGGATGAAAGCATACCCACGCGGCTTGAGAGATCCAGGAAATGTGGGTTGATATATCTCCTTCACCTTACCGTATCTCTCGAAAATCGTTAGGAGGTCTTCCCGGGAGCAATCAAAGGGAAGATTCCCAATGAATGCAGTGAAAAAAATCAAACCTAGGTTATGCAGGGGAAGGACGATGTGGAGTCTGGGCTCGCCTCCTACATATGTCTGTCCTGCTTCGATCGCAGGGGAAATCCCTAAGTGGAGATCGGCCTCTGCGTTGTTGATATCGTCTCTCTGGCGGATGCTGAATGTCCGAAGGGCGAAGATGATGAGACGAGGAGTGAAACTTCCACATCGCTCATGCTTTCCCCCAGAAAGCAAAGATAAGTTGGTTGGCTTAAGTATTCCTCTTACCCTAAAATCATATATAATATGTTGAAAAACTCATCTGGTTTTGCGAGATATGATTGATTTAAGGTTCTGACGGTTCGAATCATTTTCGCATCCAATCAGTTCTCTGGTCCATCTTGACTATGAAAGTGTCTGCGACCCGCTCTACATAATAAGTTTTTTTTTTACAAAAAAAAAAAAAAAAAAAAAGAAGCTGTGAGAAGTTATGTTGGGGAACTGCAAAAACACTTAGAGACAAATCAAGAAAAGTACACACAATTGCACAACTAAGTCGAAACCAGCAATCTAAAGTTTACGTGGAAAAAACTATGGCATGAAGCGACGAGTAATGCACTATGAAATTAGAAATTACAAGAGATAAAGTCTTATTGATTCGAACAAGCCTCGTATCTACTTCACAAGCCCTAGCTATGCCCTTGAATCCTTAGGAACGAATTAGAAAGCCCTCTTCATACCCTAATCCCGATTACACCCGATATATATATACTATCACAATCGGAATAGGAAACAAATTTCGCACTTACACAATTTGCGCACATCTTCGATGAGACCGTCGATGCCATGGACAACCCTCGATGTCATGAACTTACTTTCATGACATCGAATAGCAATACTAAAATGTTCCAGCAACCAACATAGGATTATCTGGATTTTGACGATGGAATCGAGCATCTATCAATGGCATCGAGTGGTCTGTCAATGGCATCGACAGACCTTGTTATTGACAGATTTAAGACATCAACAACAAGTTATGCACAGGTACCATGTCAACTCACATATGATCAAGGTAGGTCATTGGATACGGAGGCTCGCCAATGATTGCCCATGACCCCAATATTATGTGATCAAATTATCACAGTCATACCAATAGGGGAACATTTCAATCATATAGTCAATCTTGCATTCCCTTGATCCAGTGTGTAAGTGGGTGGTAGTGTGATAAATATCCTCTAGATTATGAAATCTCGCAATAATATCATAAAAGATACACATGGTGATATAATCATGAGATTTTTCAAAACATCAGCAGATTTTAAGATGGCCGGCAATGTGCGACGTTGGCCTACCGAAACTCTCAGGGAGCCTGGGGGCCGAAAATAATCTCCAGTCGCTTCCAAGCCGAGAAATATGTTAAGAATCTCTTCAAAAGGTATAAGTGTTCTTGTTTCCCATGGAGCGATCCCATTATGTTAGGCCGATCGGATAGTCATAGCGGGACAACTTGCATTGAACATTTGATATGTTTAAGGAGATATCAGTGATATTAGAGAAGTTGATTTGTTTGGAAGAGAATAACATGAAAGCAGTGACAGAAAGTGGGGCCTTGTCTGAACCGGACTGTTTTAATCATAACGTCAATTTGAACGTCCTGAATTGTGGGTTCATATAATAGGTGGGCCTTGTCGTTTTTGTGGGGCCAGCCCGAATGGCTGTACAGCCTTTATATATGGATTCCGGGGCGGTGAGTTCCCACTTATATATATATATATATATATATATATATATATATATATATATATATATATATGAAGCAGTGACAGCAATCTTTTGGTGCTGCTTGCAGTATCTGAGGTTTGAAAATTTTCTCAGTGGTCCCAGTGATCCCGTCTCAATTCCAGGTCTGGTCGGCTGTTGGGCCCCCGTATGCTCTCTCAGACATCCATGTTGGCCTCCTGTGTGGTTCTTCTGTCCTCGTTTTTTTCTGTAGATGGTCTATATGATAGGCTGGGTCCGGACCCTTTTTGTTGGGACCAGCCCGAATGGTTGTAAAGATCATTTGTCTGTTTCTTGTTTCATCAATAAAGCTCAGGTGGAATGATTTCCACCTCTTCCCCCAAAAAAAAAAGAAAAAAAAAAAGGTTTGAAAATGTAACCCATCCAATGAACTTACTTTGTTTTCATGATATCTTTTACTTGAAACGAAAATGGCTGTCATTGATGGCAGCATAAGGGCAGAAGATGAACTATATATCTTTACACCAACAGCCAAGAATAAATGCATTGGGCACCGTAAGGCCTTATGAAACTCACTGCATTCAATCAGATTCCATTTTCAAAACTCAGGATAATCATACATTGTGTACGATTTATGGCATGTTTCTTAGTCTACACTGCTATCATTTATGTGATTATTTCGATGCTTCTAAAAGCTCCAAGCAAATGAAATTTCCATAACACTAGAGATTCTTGCTGCCAATAAAAACATCTTTGAGCAAACCCTTTTTTTTTAATGACCATGCCTCACCTATCTTTGAGCAAACCTTATGCTGCATTGACTGCACTGCTGAGCTCAATTGCAGTAAGTAGTTTACTAGAGTGGAGTTGTAAAAATTGTTATTAGCTTCCTCTGTGTTGTTATGTAGGCTTTACATTGCAGTTATGTTTTTCCAAAGTACAACATGAAATTAACTTAGTTACAGTTTGCATCGCAGTTGCGGGACATGAATGCCAAGAAGGGAAGGTACAATTCAGCTATCTACACTTTACTAGATGATTAGTAGCATTCTAATTCGGTAGTATTGTATCCAAACTCACCCTTTCAGTGTACATTGATTTTGATTAGAGAACTCGTAGGTAACACATATCCCAAGTTCTTCTATGTAAATGCCTCGTTTAATGGTGCTTTCATGTTAAAGCTGCAGAAAATAAATCATCCTAAAGGTACCAAAATACCATCAATACCATTCTTTTAAGGAAAATAAAAATACTGTCGCATTTCCTCCTTGCATTGGCAACTTGTTTAATAACATGTTTAGCATCATATACCTAACAAAATCATCTTGGTCCTATCATCCAAGGAAACTGACTGCTTCGAAGCTCCAAAATTGTTGCAAGGCCGACAAACATCAGTGACTGGAGCTCACTGACATGTATATCAAACTGTCTGCAAGAATATTAGATGAAAAGCTTTCCATTGTCCAAACCAGGTATTCGGGAAAAGAAAAAATACAGCCACCCAAAACCATGTAAAATTATGATAATCCAAGTTATAAAAAATACTATACAGTGTGCTTACCTACCATAACAAAATATTTAAAATAACTTCATACCAAGAGGGATGGCATGATTTGACATAGAAACTGTCAGAAAGAAGACAAAGATGAGATGAAGACTAAAGAGTAGGAGGAAAGGGAGAATAATAAGAAAAGGTATAGTTTTGGCTAGGGGTATGGTAGGGCCCTCCGATTCCTAGGTGTATTTTCATGTTTCATCTAATGTAACACCACCTTTAGCCGAAAAGAAAAAGGAGAAGAAAGCAAAAGGAGTAGAAGAAGGGGAAGGAAGAACTAGAAAGAAGTGGAGAAGAAACATGAATAAAAGGAGGAGCCTTGTTGAGTCAGACTCCAAGATAATTATGGACGCTGTTTCCTCTCCTCATAAAGGCCACCCTGGAACATATGGTACAGGCTAGTTGCAATATGTGATATGAGAGGAAAGCTGGCTTGTAGGATGTCTCACATATTGCGAGCAAGAAATGAGGTGACAGACGCTTTGGCTAAGAGGGGGAGTGGAGGTTGGGAGAACAAGGTTTATTTTTTCTAACAATGAGCTCCCGATGCCTATTATAAGCATTTTGATGTTGGACAGGATTGGGCTTGGTTCTCTTAGATCCACTATCCTCAAGCCTAGTCGTTTCTGAGGATCTGTTTTTGTAGGTACTTGGTTTTTGTTTTCCCTCTTCAATGTTGTGTTTGTTGAGCCATTGTTTTTTTCAAAAATAGGGTAGTTTTAGGCCCCTACATGGTGGACGGTCTTGGGGTGGTTTTTTTTTTTTTTTTTTTTGTACATGGGCTCATATGATAGGTGGGCCCAGTAATCTTCATGAATAATATTTTTCTTCTCCGAAAAGAAAAAAAAAAAAAAGTAAATAAAAATAACGTCCCTCAAACATCACACCTTTACAATTATCAAAACTTCACTTCAATAATACAACTAATACTAGGATTGACTCTTACCTTCTTCTTTTTTCCTATAACTGTTTGAGAAATTATTTTTCTAGGTTTACCCAACCAGGAAACTTTTTTTAAGCCCAAGTACTCCAAGAAATATCTCCCGCTTGAAGTTTCTTTTCCATGGTTTATCCTCATATTCTTAATAGCACCCTTTATTGTATTAATAAACCCAGATAAAATCATTCATCTAGTAACATATATATATATATATATATATCACTACCATATAATGCAATGTTCTCAACAGCACCTCTATCTTCAAAATTTTAGTGGTTTTTTTGAAGAAGATTGATGCATAGAGTACTGACCAATGCACCAAGAGCTCTAGAGCTATTGGGGAAGCATTAGAATATCCCTTTATCCTTACCCTCCACGGCAACCTGACCGAGACGTCCCCATGGGCTACACTGCATCTCACAGGTCCCACACTGGGACCAACCTCGTGGCCATCTTGCCTCTCACAGGCCTTACCTCGTGGGCCACACTACCCTTGTGTGGAGATGCACCTGCATCATCCACCCAATATCTTCAAAATTTTAGAGGTTTTTTTTTTTTTTTTTTTTTTAAAAAAAAAAAAAAAAAAAGAAGATTGATGCAGAGAGTACCGGCCAATGCACCAAAAGCTCTAGACTTATTGGGGAAGCATTAGAATATCCCTTTATCTTGACCCTCCCCGGCAACCCGACCGAGACGTCCCTGTGGACTACCCCGCATCTCACAGGTCCCACACTAGGACCAACCTCATGGCCATCCTACCTCTCACAGGCCTTACCTAGTGGGCTACGCTATCCTTGTGTGGAGATGCACCTGCATCATCCACCCACACCAGTAAGGAGGCTCGGAACACTAGTCTCCCGCTCTGATACCACTTGATGCAGGGAGTACTGGCCAACACACCAAATGCTCCGAAGCCGTTAGGGAAGTACCAAAATATCCATTTTATCTTAGCCCTCCCAAACAACCTGACCAAGACCTCCCCGTAGGCGACCCCGCATCTCACGGGTCCCACAATGGGACCCACCCCATGGTCATTCTGCATCTCATAGGCCCAACCATGTGGGTTACCCGGCCCCCACTGTGGAGACGCACCTACATCAAAGATTCGAAAGTGAGTAGATTCTTCACAGGGGGAAAACATGATTTTGGATTCTTCCAACTCCAGCCTTTAAATATAGAATCCTAGTAACAAACTTGGGGTTTTCTTCTCTTGTAATTGCAATTCCCTTTAATACAAGCTGCAACATGATGCAGGACAATCAACCACTTGCTCTAAAAGCTCGAATTGTTAGAGTATGGTGAATTAATCCCTTTATCTCATAGCCCAGGCCCCACATCTCATGGGTTAGGACATCGGCCGAACCCCCTTCGTGGGCCCCAAATCACATGGCCGCCCACCCCGAGTGTGTCCCTGCATCCCACGGGCTACTCCACTCGAGCCCGGTGTGAAATGCGCATTACTCACCCCTGGTAAGGAGTCTCGAACACGAGACCTCTCCCGTGGACCCCAAATCGCATGGGTCACCCACCCCGAGTGTGCCCCTGCGTCCAACAGGCGACCCCACTCGAGCCCAGTGTGAAAATACCCATGCATTACAACATCACCTAAGCATCATTATTTTATAGAACTAAAACAAAATCGGAAAGCTTAATTCAGAAGTCAAACTTACTGTATGATCTAAAAGTAATCATATTTTCCACAGTTCACTTGTTTGTTCCATGTACATGTCTCCTATCAATAGGGGCAAGCCTAATATTACAATATTTCAATATGGAATATTTAAAAAAGATCATAGATGGGTGGGTATCCAAATGGAAAGACAAAATGACTGCAAAATTAAGCATTGATTTCTGATTGATTTTTAAAACTCTCAGCTCAGAGCTAAATGTTCTTACATTGTAATTTTCAGGATACAGGAAACCTTGCAATATTCCATCTCAATCCAAAATAAAGCTCAAATTGTTAGCAAAGATTACAAATTATTAGCAAATTCGATGGTTTAACGATTTGAAACCATATGCTGGCTGTTTAGTTCTTGTAGGTTGGTTTCTCTTTTCTTACTAAGTTTCCATTTTAACCAAAAAAAATAAAACCTTCAACTGAAAACTTCATTTCCTAGGAGAAAACCAAAATCACGATTAGGCAATCTCCACCATAGATTGAGGTTTAATCTCTTCTTAGATTTCTTAGCTGCCTAACAAACCTAGAACATCCATTCTACACTATCACGATCTCTTAGTCAATTTTCAATAGGCTACGGAATTGCAAATATGATCCACGCAACAAATTCTAGATATTTTATTTACTTGGAAGAAGTTCTATGACAAGATCACACCTTCATAGTTGTCAAGGAAGAACCTAAACATTCTCCAGCACATATGGAGAAATCAAAGACAAATTAATAAATTACATATGATCAACGAAGACACGAACATTCTTATTTTGCTCATACATCTAATACATGCTATATAGAAATATTGAGCGAACATGACCGAAAATCTCAATAATTCTAGGCCTCCCAAGGCTTGAAGGAGTAATGAACATTATTGGTGAATTGGGACAGCAAATGACTGCCAACCGACATTTCAAGGATTGGATTAGTAACACTTTCTTGGATGTTACCAATCGATGATTGAATATTGGTAACGGCATTATAACCTGAATGTATTCTTGTGCTATCAATGTCCCAATTCTCTCTAAAACTATTGATAATGTCATTGTTCTGAAGGGAGACAAAGTCCCCGGTGTTCACCATTTGCGGAGATGAAATGCTATCAAAGATCAAACTTCCTGATTTGCAGTTTTCTGGAAGCGCTTCATCAGACCCTCGATGTTCAAGAGTGTGAGATCTCGGCTTTACAAGTTCAACCACCAATTCCAAAGGACACTTCTTATCATGACTACTGTGGGAAGTGGAGTCCTCTCCGGTCTCGACCAGATGCAAGGACCTTGAGTGGTTTGAGTTGAGAGGATTTTCACCGGGCCATTTCTTTGATCTGTCAGTCCTAATTAACATCTTCTCCCTTGTTCTCTCTCTTGCCCTTGCTCTTGCCATTTCTCTCCACTCTCTTGCATGAGGATGAAATGTAGTTCTCCGTGAGTTTCGGATTCTTTTCACCTTGGGAAGTGCTGTCGCCAAGGAAGTGGACTTCTCCTTTGAGTCGTTCCCATGATCCATATTGTCTGTGATCTCATCCAATCCAGATACTACCTCTTCGCCTTCTGACGGTGAAGAAATGGACTTGCCACCTCCGCTGTTGCAGCCTTTATTTTGTGATCTGACCCTATGAAGCTCTTGAATAGCTGCCTTTGACTTTGTTAGCAACCATCCAACAGTCTTACTAGCCTTGTCGAAGCCAAGACTGTCTTGGAGATCAAAGAACTTGCGAGCAATCTCGAGGGAAAGCCGCATTCTTCGGTCTCTGGGTCCTTGGGCGGTTAAAATCTTACTGTGGCGATCTTTCTTTTTTCCTTTCTTTCTACCCACAACCAAAGAAGGGCTGTTAGTGTTGCAAAAGAAGTTTTGCAAGGCATCTGTAGTGGACATATCCTTACCTGCAACTTGGGTAGGATCTACGGCGTTAATCGCGACCTCAGCTGCAGCTGATGTGCTTGCATTGGGCGAGAAGATAGTCTGTGGAAAGTTCTTAACGGGAAGGTCAGTGTTGTGGTGGAAGGGTTGGCTGTGATCAGCGGTGGGGTAGAAGTGTAGGAAAGATGCAAAGGAAACGGTACTAGATGAAGGGCAGGTGTCGTTGAGTAGGTACTCGTCACCGTATGGGTGCAGAACGCCATTTGCACTGTTAGATGTGAACATCTGTGGCTGTTAATTGCACTACCGTAGGTCTCTTTCTTGAAGATATGAATCTAACTGTGTGTGTGAAGATATTATATGTGTGTAGCAATGTATTGGAATTTTTATGACGTGGCTCAATCTGCAACCATAGATAGGAAGTACCTTGCTTCGAAAGAGCTCCACTCGTTCCGTCTCCAAGGGAATTCCACACCGAGAGAGAGAGAGAGAGAGAGAGAGAGAGAGAGAGAGAGGTGTGCAATTTATAGAGGTCGATGGCTTTTGTTTTTAATTAAAAGGAAGGATTGCTTTTGTTTTTAATTAACGAATAAGTTTGCTTTTAAGCGGGGGTGGCCAACATGGAGTGTGTGTACTGACATGGGTGTGTACTGATAAGCTAACAAAAAAAAATGCAAAAGCAAACGGTCGCTGTTTGCTGTGGATAGAGAGAGAGAGAGCGTCTCACCGCACAACGGATAGTGTGCACCCTCAGTGTGATGTAGAGTGGGTAGTGTACACTTTCATGTCCGAGATGACAAGATAAGGCCCGATGGGAGGCGGAAGCGGAAGTGATGAGGACAGTCGAAACCCTTATTCATGCGTATCTGGCAAACCGTAATGAGTTTTTGGACATACGATATATAATCTTGAGGCAGGATAAGCTACTTTAGCCCCTCAAATTGGCATTGCCGGGTTGCCCACATGGAATTTGTGAGATTTCATCAGATCGGTGGTGGAAAATTCTTTTTAATTCCATTTTTACTATTTATAATAAGTTTTAATTTGATCATAACTCTCGATGAGGAGTCCGGCCCAACATGAAAAGGGCTTAGAAAATTTAGGAGAATAACATGGTTGGGCCAATTTTTATTTATTTATTTTTTTCAAAATGTGCATTTCATTTCATGGAATAAAGGATACAAAAAGGCCTTTCGAGCGGGCCAGAGACAAAAAGGAGAGGCCCCACCTATCATTTCCCTAATCGAATCTAAACCAACTTTGTCCAGAAGAATCCAACCCTTTACAAGACAAGGGAGGATGGAGATGTCCCGGAATAAATGGTTAGGCCAAATTGGACACTTACTATAAAACCATAAAGTCTAGTAGGAATCATGACCGTCTATAAATAGTAAGTCACAAATTTTAGAGAGTTTGAGTTAGAGTTTGATTATGAAGCTTTTTCCTAGGTTTGGTATCACTATTTAAAGGGTTGTATATGTGTTTTTATTTTCCTATTTTTCCTTATGGATTTGAGGAATCTCTATGAGGAGTCCAGAGAAACTTCGTGGATTCAAAGTAATTATCCCTTAGAGGAAGATGGTGATCAACCTCATCACATCCATCCCTGTGTCGTATTGTCATACCCCTTTGTACAAATAAGAAAAGTGCAATTCAAATTGCCCCTAATCCCCTATTCCAATGCGCTAACCAAACATATAAAAGTCAACTATCGTTACACTTAGAGTTCGAGCATTCTGCAGGAGAAGATGGGAGTATTGCAGAAGAATGGGGGTTCGAGCATCTTCATCGGCAACATCACTTTCGATACTTCGGAGGAGGATTTACACCGTATCTTTGACAAATACGGCAAGATGGCAGATGTTTACACGCCATGGGATGAGAAATCTCATCGCCATAGAGGTTTCGGTTTCATTAGATTCTTCTACTCGGCTGATGCATAAGCAGCTTTGGGAGTTCTCAATGGCAGAAGAGTTGACGGTCGAACCATCACGGTAGCGCTGGCAAAACCCAGAAATATTCCCCCAAATAGAAACCCTATCAAACGCTCGAACCAATCTCTCAACCATCCACCCCCAAATAGAAACCCTACCCCATTCAAATGCCCGCCCCAATCCCTTAACCATCTACCCATTATAAATTGGACAACCCCATCCCTTAACCACCAACCTCATTCAAATCTGTCCCAGGAAATGAGGCATTCATCTTCCCCCATCTGGGGGAAAGTGTTGGGGGCCTTACACAAAACCTTAAGATCTAGACCTCCAGAACAAACCAGAATTATGGATAATAAAGCAATGAAAACAATCAATGCATCAATCACACACCACACAAGAGATTTTTACGTGGAAAACCCTCAAAGAGGTAAAAACCATGGGACCTCGTCCAGATCAACAATCTACTATGAAGTAGAACGTTACAAC
The DNA here is from genome assembly GCA_021015155.1 of Magnolia officinalis. NCBI lineage: Eukaryota > Viridiplantae > Streptophyta > Magnoliopsida > Magnoliales > Magnoliaceae > Magnolia > Magnolia officinalis. Next base: position 25,464,428 of record JAJHSJ010000009.1, read on the forward strand.
CTTCTTCACTCACGCAGGAGTGGATAAACAATGAGAGAAACAAAGAAAACGGAGAGATCTAACCGATTACGAGGACATATAAGCGCCGAGATATAGATTGCACAGTGGATAACCTCCACGAGCAGAACCTCCCTTCTATAAGCTTCCTCTCTCTCTTTTCCTCTCTCTCTCTCTCACCTTTGATAGCCCTAAACCTTTTAGCAAATCCCTTGTAAAGATTTAGAAAACCTTCTTGTAGTACCTAGAAAGCCCTAGGAACTCCTATTTAAAGTTTTAGGAAACTCCTTTCCGCATCCCAGTTGCGAAAGGACTTGCGACACGAAATCCGCGCAAAATCGCGGAACAAGTCTGCGTAACCTCGACTGGTTGAACCGAGTCTACGACCGGTCGAGAGCCACCTATGACCGGTCGAGCACCTCATTCGACTGGTCGAGCACCCCTAAGAAAATATTAATAATCCACAGTCGCTAGACTTTGAGTCGTGCCACGACTCGTCTTCCACGACTGGTCGACCACCAGCCTTCGACCAGTCGAGCAGGGCTCACGACTGGTCGACGACGGGTCAAAAAACTCATCTAATCTCCCCCTTTTTTACCCAGGAGGGATCTACCTTCTTCAAGCCAGTCAGGTTTCTACAAACCTCAAACTTGTCCTTGAGCAAAACCTTGGTCATCATGTCTAACCCATTATTGTCCGTGTGGACCTTCTCAAGCTGTAACACCTTCAGTTCCAAAGTATCCCTGACCCAATGATACCAAATCTCTGTGTTTCGACTTGAAATGCTGACTTAGATTCTTGCTCAAGTGTATAGCACTCTGACTATCGTAATAGATCACGTGCTCCTCCTGCTTCAGGTTGAGTTCCTGTAGGAACCTCTTCATCAAAAGCATCTCTTTACATGCCTCTATGACTGCAATGTACTCTGCTTCTGTCGTCGACAATGCTACGACCTTCTGTAACTTACTCTGCTAAGAGACCGCTCCCCCTGCAAACGTAAAAATGAACCCCGATGTAAACTTCCTGGAGTCTATGTCACCTGCCATATCTGCATCTGTGTAGCCCTCTAAGACAGGTTTACCGTCACCATAGCATAGGATCAACCTGAATGAGCCTCTTAGATACCGCAGTATCCATTTCACCGTTACCCAATATTCTTTGCCAGGATTGGCAAGATACCGACTGACAACACCAACCGCATATGATATTTCTGGGCGTATACACATCATAGCATACATCAAACTTCCTACCGTTGACGCGTAGGATATATTTTGCATCTCTTCCACTTCTGCCTTCGTCTTGGGACACTGCCTGTCGCTCAATCTGAAGTGACCATCCAGTAGAGTATTGATCAGCTTCGCAGCATTCACATTGAACCGCTCTAGGACTTTCTCAATATACTGCTCTTGTGACAGCCAAAGCTTTCTACTACTTCTGTCACGAGTTATCTCCATTCCTAGGATCTGTCTAGCCGGGCCCAAGTCTTTCATCGCAAAAGACTTGCCCAACTCCTATTTCAGCCTGTCGATCTTCTTGATGTCTTTTCCCATGATGAATATGTCATCAACATATAACAGCAAAACTAAGAAATCACCATCTGAGAACTTGCGCGTGAACACACAGTGGTCCGACTCCGTTCTATCATACCCATGTTTTAACATAAACGAGTCGAACTTCTTATACCATTGTCGTGGAGATTGTTTCAGCCCATACAAGCTCTTCCTCAGCCTACACATCATATGCTCCTTGCCTTGACTTCGAACCCCTCTGGTTGGTGCATGTAGATCTCTTCTTCCAGGTCACCATGGAGAAAGGCAGTTTTAACATCTAACCGGTCTATCTCCAGATCCATGCTAGCCGCCAACCCAAGCAACACCCGTATGGATGTCATCTTCACCACTAGTGAGAATATCTCCTCGAAGTATATACCTTTCCTCTGACCGAACCCTTTCACCCCAAGTTTGGCCTTGAACCTCGTCTGTGAATTCTTCTGCTCAGTCTTCTTTCTAAACGCCCACTTATTACTCAGAGCTTTCTTGCACTTAGGCAGTTTCACCATATCATAGGTGTGGTTCTTATGCAAGGATTTCATCTCATCTTGCATAGCTTTCAACCACTCCCCCTATGCTCATCGGTTAGGGCCTCAAAATAATCTTCTGACTCTCCCCCATCAGTCAACATAATATACTCATCTGGCGAGTACCTCTTGGACAACTGTCTGTCCCTAGATTATCTCCTCACCTGTGGTTCAACAGGTGGATCAAGCGGGGACTGCTCCCCTAGTCCATCTTCTGAAGGAACCCCCTCATCCTCTGTACCTTGCTGTACTCCCCTGTCATCAGGCACCATGGGAGGAATAATCGGATCCATGTCCTCTAACTCACATGATCTGGGCTAATTCTTCTCTGGCTTACAAATGTCTTCTATAGACTGATCTTCAAAGAAAACCACATCTCTGCTCCTGACGAGCTTCTTCTCGATCGGATCCCATAACCTGTAACCGAACTTTTCATCACCGTACCCTAAGAACACACACTGCCTGATCTTCATAACGAGCTTGGACCTCTCGTCCTTTGGTACGTGAACGGATGCCCTGCATCCAAACACCCTGAGATGACTGTACGATGGGTCCTGTCCAGTCCACACCTTCTCAGGCACTTCTCTATTCAACGGGGTTGATGGAGGCCTATTTATTAAATACACTGCCGTGTGCATTGCATCTCCCCAGAATGGTGCGGTTCATTCGTTCAGCTAGACCATTATGTTGGGGAGTCTTAGGAACAGTCTGTTCATGTCGTATACCCAGGGACTTGCAGTACTCATGAAAGTCGCCAATGTATTCACCACCATTGTCAGTGCGGATGCACTTCAATGATCTACCTGTCTCTCTCTCGACCATAGCATGAAACAATTTAAACACACCAAAGACCTCATCCTTGGATTTCAAAGCATAAACCCAAACCCTCCTAAATGCATCATCTATAAAAGTAACAAAATACAATGCCCCACCCAAAGGTTTTTGTCCTCATAGGACCACAAACATCAGAATAAACCAAATCTAATGAATGCGCTTTATTAACATGAGAAGCAAATTTAATTAATGAAACTCTGTGTTGTTTCCCTGATAAACAATCAAGACAGGTTTTGAGAGGTGTACCTGTCACGTCTGAAAGGAGCCGCTTCTTTGCTAGTACCTAAAGCCCTTTTTCACTCATGTGGCCTAGACGCCTGTGCCACATGTCAATAGATGAATCTTCTGCTGCGTTCAACCCACCCTTGCACATATTAACACTTACCTTGTAAAGGGTGCAACACTTCTTTCCTCTTGCCACGATCAATGAGCCCTTGATGAGCTTCCATCGCCCACCAGCAAACCGACTTTCATAGCCATCATCATCCAACCTTCCCGTTGACATCAAGTTGAGGCGAAGGTCTGAGATATGCCTCACATCCCTGAGAACCAATGTGCAGCCCACATCGGTCTTCACACAAATATCACCAACTCCCACGATTTTTAATACACCAGAATTTCTCATCTTCACAGTCTCATAGTCACCAGACTTGTAGCCTGTGAAGAAGTCTCTACGTGGAGTCGCATGAAAAGAAGCTCCCGAGTCAATCACCCAGTCGGTGTCCTGACTCGTAGCTGTGAGACATACATCATGATCTGTAGAAAGAATAAGTACAACGTCGCCATCTGAAGCGACCGCAGTGGAATCTCATTCATCTTCCTTCCCTTTTCCTTTCTTGTCGTTTTTCTTGCCACGACATTCATGCTTGTAGTGGCCCTTCTTGCCACAATTCCAGCAATCAACATCCTTTCTGTTACTCGACTTGCCTCTTGATTTATCTCGGGCCTTCCCACCCTTCATGTTCTTTCCTCTCCCTCGTTCCTGTGTCATAAGAGCCTCTTGTTGAGTAGAACCCTGAGACTTTCTTCTTGTCTCTTCATTGAAGAGACAGCTAGTTACCTGTTCTATGGATATCTTTCCGTCTGGCGCGGAGTTACTTAGAGACACCACCAATGTCTCCTAACTGTCAGGCAATGAACTAGGTAAAAGTAAAGCCTGCAATTCATCATCCAGGATTATCTTCATAGAGGTGAGTTGGTTCACTATATTGCTGACCTCATTCATGTGCTCGACCACGGAACCACCATCTTTGAACTTGATATTCACAAGTCGTCTTATCAGAAAAATCTTATTACCAGCTGTCTTTCTCTCATACAACCCTTGTAATTTCAGTCATAGGCTAGCGGCTAAGGTTTCCATAGACACATGGTGGAACACTGAATCATCCAACCATTGTCTAACAAACCCCACCGCCTTTCGGTCCATCTTCTTCCAATCATCATCAGTCATATCCTTGGATTTTGCTGATATGCCTAAAATTGAAGATTATAAGTCCTTGCAATAAAGCAAGTCCTTCATCTTAGCCTTCCATATGGTCCAGTTAGAACCATTGAGGCTGATCATCCTTAATGAGCCACCTTCCATAATTCAAAACCGATCCTACCCGTTCAATGAACTTAGCTCTGATACCACTTTGTTGGGGGCTTTGCACAAAACCTTAAGATCTAGCCCTCCAGAACAAACCAAAATTATGGATAATAAAGCAATGAAATCAATCAATGCATCAATCACACACCACGCAAGAGATTTTTACGTGGAAAACCCTTAAAGAGGTAAAAACCACGGGACCTCGTCCAGATCAACAATCCACTATGAAGTAGAACGTTATAACCTTCTTCACTCACGCAGGAGTTGATAAATAATGAGAGAAACAAAGAAAATGGAGAGATCTAACCGATTACGAGGACATAGAAGTGCTGAGATATAGATTGTACAATGGATAACCTCCACAAGCAGAACCTCCCTTCTATAAGCTTCCTCTCTCTCTTTTCCTCTCTCTCTCACCTTTGATAGCCCTAAACCCTTTATCAAATCCCTTGTAAAGCTTTAGGAAACCCTCTTGTGGTACCTAAAAAGTCCTAGGAACTCTTATTTAAAGTTTTAGGAAACTCCTTTCCGCATCCCAGTTGCGAAAAGACTTGTGACATGAAATCCGCGCAAAATCGTAGAACGAGTCTGCGTAACCTCGACTGGTCGAACTGAGTCTACGACTGGTAGAGAACCACCTACGACCTGTCGAGCACCCCGGAGAAAAATAGTCCACAGTCGCTGGACTTTGAGTCGTGTCACGACTCGTCTTCCACGACTGGTCGACCACCAGCCTTCGACCGGTTGAGCAGGGCTCACGACCGGTCGATGACGGGTCAAAAAACCAATAAGAAAGACCCTTCATATCCAGAAGCCCTAACCAGTAAGGAATCCTTCTGCTTTACAGCCGACAACAAGGAGATTTTACAAATGTTGAAACAACTTCATCTGGCCCTTGTGGGCCATGTGATCAATCAGGATGTTCCCATCATCCGACTCATCCAGACACTAAGGGATTCAAGATAGTCTGCCTCTGCCATCGATATTTCAAGAATCGCTAAGGATCGCTTCCTTATGGTCTTCAAATCTAAGATTGAAGTCCTCTCTTTCCTCTCAGATCGCACATTGCATTCCAAAATGGGAATCTCGAAGGCTGAACCATAGAGTCCAGCGGCATCGACTTCGGAAGGTGTTTTGATCTCCTTGTTCGGCATCCCAGCGCATGCCTAGCTCGACTCAGTTTTCATTGGCCAGGGTAGTACCTTTGGTAAGGTGATTGAAGTAGCTCGTTGTTCCTCTTTGGGCTTTGTTCAAATGGAAGTCAGAATTCAAGTTATCCTCCTACCAGGGATGGACATGAACAAAATTAGAAAACTAATGGTGGGTGGCACTGCATTTCTGATATGGGCGACATTGGATGCTCACTCGTCCTTCCCTGGTGACGCTCTTCAAGACAAATCACTTGTTATCTCTACAAGACAGTGGGTGGAACGGGTTTTTCACCATCCTATGCGGCCTCTGGACCCTTCGCCTCCTCGGGTTGAAATTCCCTCATCAGGTACCAATCTCTCCACCCCTGTATGTGTTGTGATAATGCCACAGGTAATGATCCCACTCAGCACAAGTCAGCTAATGCATTTGCATCCCCTGCTTTATGTTAAGGGTCAAATATTGCATATTAGACCCCATTTACTGCCTGAATTTACGAGCATGATACTGGTTAACGTCCGATTTTAACTGTGTTTGTGGTGCAGGGTGTATTTACGAGATTGGACCGAAACAGGATGCTTAAAGCGTGGAGTTAACATTCTGATGACACCAAGGCCAGGGACGGACTTCAAGGGACCAAGATCAATGATTTTACACGACCGAGATTCAGGAAAATCATATGTGACACATTCAAGAAGCCTGAAAAAATGTCCAAAATGCAAGACCACAGGGTTCCTACCATCCATTCATCTTAAAAATTCATATATGGCCTGAGAACCCCAAATTAACCGTACACATCGAAATTCAGGTCCCGGTTCCCTGTGGAAGTGGACCAACAGGCAGATCAGCCCATAAATCATCGATTTGGGGGCCCCCTGATATCTGGATATGTGCCAAATTCAGTTTTAACCCTTTAAATAATACGACAAAACAGATGGACGGTGAGGATTCTTCATAAACATCCCGTGTGGACCCCAAAAATTGTGTGTGTGCACCATGTACAAGTGCACTCAAGGTGCACAGGATCCAGAGGACCCGGTCAGCGGGCGCTGAACCGATCCCATCCACGCGAGAGACAGCGGACGGACGCCGTCCCTCCGTTTTGTCGTAGTGGGCCCACATATCATACACATGGATGAACTGGACCGTCCATCGTGTCCGGACTAAGGAGACGACCACAGTCATGGTGACCTTTTGGTCCGATGCACCTTGATCACAGAAATCTGAGTTAAAACATCAGATGGACAGCGGAATGAGGATCTCATGGTCCACCACAGTTCGGGTCCAAAACCAAGCATGTATAGACGGATTTTCGTCCTGATTCCAATGAACGGAGTGGATTTTACACCTGGCATAAACTTGGGGCCCACCAGTCATCACAGTGCGAAGCCCGAACCTCTGTTTCGCAACAGAGGTTGCGATTTTTCACTGTGGGCCACCATCGTCATGTTAACAGAAGATCAGAACCATCCATTGCTTTACAAAGGGTGCTGTGACCCTCACCTAGGTGGAATTTTTCCAAACAGAAGCATACAATGGATTTCAATTGATCGGACGCAGGATGAACGGTCGAGTAATACTTCTGTGGGCCACCATGATTTTGACACAAAACCGATCAAGTTTGAATGGTTTTTCGACGCCGATCTAATAGACAGAGTGGATTTTCTCACCACTCAACGAATTGGGCCCCACCAATTGTCAGCGTAAGAAGCCGTGCGAGCGCTGCTTCTAGAATGGAACTGGTGCTCTAGGTGGACCCCCATTGCTGCGAATGGGAGTAATCTGGACCGTTTATCTGGTCCATCACTCGATTCAGATCTAATACAAGATTCGGCTATCCTCCCACGTAAGTCAGGTAAAAAATTAGCCACACATTCTCTACTGTGTAAGAGAATCCAACCAGAGCTTGGAGTTGCTGCGTAAGGAGTCCAAATGCTTGGTTACTGCGTAAATCGACCCCAGCACCTAATCTGCTTCACTTTGTTTATAAAAGGGAAAAAAGCTGGGACGTGTTGGAGAGGTTGGAAGGAGCTTGAAGTTCGGCTTGGGGTGGAACAGAGAAGGAGACAGGGAGAGAGAGTTTGGATTTCCTTTCTTTTTTCTTTTGTTTATGTTATATATTTTTTTTCTCTCTGAATTTTGATGGAATTTAGCTTATCCATGTCGAGCTAAACCTCTTAGCTAGGGCTAAGAGGTGAAGCTTGTAGTGAGATGGGGGATTCTATTAATTGCCTTTAATTTAAATTCATGAACCGAATTTGATATTGGTTTGATTATTATGGGAATATTTTTAGTCTTTAATGGTCTGTTGTGACTGAAATTACAATGGGTTTGCAATGGCTTTGAGTATTTCCTTTTCCTTTTGATGTTTATGACGTCAGGAAGCCCTGTTGTTTACTATCGTCTCCTGGGCATGGTTGGATGACGGTACCCTTTCCTAACCTCTATGGCATGTTGATTAGTTGGTAATTAGTTTAATTCTGTTGTTTACCATTGTCTCCTGGGCATGGTTTAGTGATGGAATCCATTCTAATTCATATACCTTTTATCTCTTGAAAACTATATCAGAGGAAGTTCAGTCTTAAATTCCATGATTACACTCTTCAACTGGATGAAGATGGGACTCTAAGTCCAGTTCAATTCTTAAAGCAGGCATAAGATCTCCCTGATCTCTACAAGTGGATCCTCTGAATCCCTAGTTTCCTATTTCTGAATCCCTAGTTTCTTTCCCTTTAATTTAATTCTCTAAATTTTAGATAAATATTTCACCATTATCCTCAAATCACACTCGATTTAGATTTCATCTCATTCTAGTTCTAGTTCTAGTTAGTTTCAGATTACGTACAAGTTTCAGTCCCTGTGGATTCGACCTCGGTCTTACCGAGTTTATTACTACATCAGTCCAAACCTACCATTGTTGTGATTCTCGAACCTATGCATGTGGATACTTAACATATCCGCATAGGTCTGAAGCATGGGCTTCAATCTTCGCTGTCCAATGCATCTGAAGGAGGCAAAGTTTGGATCTTCCACTATTCCTCAACCTCGGTCGACCTTGTCTCAGCCTTTGATCAACTTCTCTCAGTTCTTGTCGGGGTCCAGGGACGAGCAGAAGTGTCTCTAGCTTCTTTTGTCTACGTGAAGTGCCCCAAAGTTCCTCGTAGATCACCGTGGGATTAGCTACAGAGCTTAGCCAACAGTTGCACCACCCCCTAGGTGGTGGCTGGTGATTTTAATGCAGTCCTGTTTTCTTCGAAAAGAAGAGGCTCCGGGCCTTTCGACGCCTCTAGTGCAGCAGAATTCAGTGAGGGCCTGAATAGGGTAGGCCTGAAAGACTCTGGGTTCTCTGGTAATCACTTTACATGGTGTAACAATCAGCGGGGCCAAGGTAGAGTGTGGGTTAGACTAGATCGAGTGTGTGGGAATGACGTGTGGATGAGCACTTACCCGTCCTTCCAGGTGACGCACCTCCACAATCTTCATTCCGACCATGCTCCGCTCCTCATTTCCTTCCCAATCAGTCCGCTTCTCGCCCAAAATAGTTCTAATTTCAGCGCATATGGTGTCTACATGACTCCTTCCATGAGCTCGTTAGGATTGCTTGGGATTCAGATTTTATGGGGGATCCTCTGCTTGTGCTTGTCAACAAATTGAAGAAGGTGAAAGGTGCTTTCAAAATCTGGAACTGGCAAACATTTGGGAACATTTTCAGAAACTTTAAGATAGCATAACAGGATCTTACTGCTGCTGAAATTGCTGCCCAAGACAGCAATGACTAGCTCTCCCTGCAGACCCTGCATCAGGACAAGGACAGGTTGGCCCACTTGGAGCTCTACAAGGAGATCTTTTGGAAACAAAAGTCTAGAAATCAATGGCTTAAGGAGGGCGATCGGAACACTAAAATTTTCAACTCAGTTGCCTCGAACTGCGCTAGAAGAGCAGGCATTAGCGGAATTTAGTTAGAGGATGGGACAGTTGTGTCTGACCAAGATTCCATTAGAAGAGCAGCTATGGAATTCTTCTCGGCCTTCTTGGTTACTGGCCCCCTGTTCCCGCGAGCGACATCTTGGATGTCATTCCTCCATCGGTTTCTGAGGAGAATAACTTGTCCCTTCTTTGCGCTCCATCCATAGATGAGGTGCATATGGCTGCCAAAGCCATTCCAGCAGATGGTGCCCCCGGCCCGGATGATTTTTTTAGGGCATTCTTCCATAGTTTCTGCGATATCGTGAGCCAGGACATCCTTAACGTCGTGTAATCCTTCTTCCAAGGCAGCCCTCTCGAGGGCCTTCACGTCAACCCTCATTTGCCTGATTCTTAAATCCCCCGCTCCTCTTAAGTTCTCCGATTTCCGTCCTATAAGCCTTTGTAATTGTGTTTATAAGATTTTTGCCAAAGTTATTACTGACAGGCGGGGTAGTATCCTCCCAAAAATCATTTTTGCTGAATAAGGAGCTTTTGTCAAGGGGAGATCCATAGTAGAGACTGTGCTCTCGCACATGAGATTTTTCGGGATATCGACAGGAAGGTTAGAGGCGGGAACATCCTTATCAAGCTTAACATGAAAAAAGCTTACAACAAGCTGGACTGGAATTTTCTCAAGGTACTCCTCTCTAAATTCGGTTTCTATATAGGTCCTGGATCGAGGTGGTTGAGAAGTGCTGGAACAACTCATGGTTTTAGGTCCTCATTAATGGTGATCCTTCAGGCACTTTTAAATCTTTGCACGGGCTCCGTCAAGGTAATCCCATCTCCCTGGGCCTCGTCATCATCACGGCTGAGGCCTTGGACAGAGGCTACAGATGCTTGATCGATGGGGGCATTTATCGTCCCTTCCAATGTCGCGGGAATTGCCCCATCATTTCCCACCTATTATTCGCCAACGACACGGTTCTCCTCGCTAATGGGGCTTGCCACTCCCTTAAGCGGATCTCAGCCTTCCTATATCTCTACCAGTGGTCCTCGGGCCAAAAGATCAACACCCATAAGAGAGTATTCTTTTTGTCTTCTAGCAGCATGGCGGCCTAAACTAGGATTGTCCATCGTATCCTAGGCTTCAACTTGGGGCCTACCCCATTCACCTACCTAGGAGTCCCAATCTTTAAGGGTAGAGAGCGCAAAGCCTGCTTCCGCCACATCCTAGAGAAGATATCCAGTAGAATTTCGGGTTGGAAAAGCTGCATTCTTTTCCAAGCAGGAAGACTCACATTAGTCAACCATGTTCTGACTAGCATTCCGGTCCACACCATGGCGGCGGCTGATATCCCTTTGGTTGTTCTTGCTGATCTTGATAAAGCTCTTGCCAACTTTTGGGGCTAGGAGGGGTCTCATAACCATTGTCGCTGGCTTAATTGGAGATCAATTACTGCCCCAAAATCAGAAGGTGGGCTGGGGGTAAAGAGTTTGAATGGCGTCATGAAGGCCTTCAGATCCAAGATGGCGTGGATAGTCCTATGTAAAAGAACGGGCAGTGGTTGGGCTGAATTTATGTGCAGGAAATACCAGGCAGACATACTTGATCCAGGAGGTGCGAGTAGATCCTCGGTTGCTTCCCCACTTTGGAAGAAAATATGCAAACTTTTCCCCTTTGTTTCAGCCCATTCGTGCTGGTTAATTGGCAAAGGCGAGTGTCATGTTTGGAATGAAGATTGGTCAGGGCTGGGCCCCCTCAAGAAATGGATTCCGCGTCCCCCTCCCTTGCATCAGCTCTAGGTACGAGACTGGCTAGGACCAAGCGGGTGGCTAGACCCTTCATCAGCCCAGTCTGTTCTCCCTCAAGTATTGTTGGACCACATCACGGAGGAGGGCTTTTGCACGTCCTCTACGGCTAACAGACTGATCTGGGTCCCTTCCAGCAATGGCAAATTCAACATTAGATCAGCCTGGAATTCCTCCCGTCCGGTCGCGTCGAGCGTTGCTTGGTACAAATGGGTTTGACATCCTCATCCTCCTCCCAAAATCTCGTTATTCTCCTGAAAAATCATCAAGAAGGCGATCCCGGTGGATGTTCGATTATAAGCTAAACGTATTCTTATGGTCTCCAAGTACTCCTGCTGCCCCCATTCCCTACCTTCGAGCTTCGAATAGATTAATCACGTATTTGCCTCGGGTGATCTCACTACCAAAGTGTGGAATTTCTTCAGCTCATGCTTCGGCCTCCCCTCTTCCATATCCAGGGCTCTGTCATGGGGAGAGCCACCTCTTGGTGGGCTTCAGCATCCGAGACTGACAGGTTCCTCTCCCTTAGTGGCATGGCCCCATCCCTCATTTTTTGAAAAATCTGGCTGGCTAAAAATGCTACCCGCTTGGATGGGACTGAGGTCTCCCCTCAACGGGTTATCTCCAGGGTGTTCAGATGGTTCTAGAGGCTTGTGACCCTCCTCCCTCTTTCGCCTATGCTTTGCCACTCTTCTTCTTTGGCCTTAGAGAGCTTGGGCCTCGGCAGGAGGCTTGCAATCCCAAAGCAAGCCCGTATGGTCAAATGGACCTATCCTCCCTTTGGGTGGATCAAAGTCAATGTGGACGGCTCTGCCTTGGACAATCTAGGCAGCTCGGGCGGGGGTGGGGTAGGTAGAGACTGTGAAGGGTCTTTCCTTTTTGCCTTCTCCTCGGGCTATGGTTTCGGCTCCAACAGTCGAGCGGAAGCAAAGGCCATTTGGGAAGGGCTTTCTTGTTGTAAGAATCTGGGCTTCAGTAAGGTGGAGATAGTGACTCTAGAATGATGGTAGAGGCCATGAACATGCAGATTGCCCCCTCTTGGGCCTTCTGGTACTGGTGGGTGAGAATTAAAGCCCTATCATTCAAATTGATGTTTCCATCTCATACTCCCCTAGAGAGGCCAATGCGGTTGTGGATGGGTTCACTTGGAGGGTAGTAGCAATCAATCCCACCACTCCTATCGATCCATGTTGGAGCTTCCCTCCCTCATCAGAGGCCTTCCCTTCCTAGATAGAGTAGGTCTAGGTTATTTACGTGAGTTGTAAAGGGCATTTGTCGCCTCTTCTTTTTTATGGGCCTGCCTCTCCTTTTTTGCTGGCAGGTGTACAGCCCTGTTTTTACAGATATATATGATATGATGGTTCTCTTAAAAAAAATTAATAAATAAATAAATTTGGATCATCACTTTTTTTAGATGTATGATGTATCTTCATAGTATTAGCCTACCAACATCCTGTACTAAAGCATGGCTCATGATGGAAAATAATATTTTTTTAGCAAATCAACATTATTTGACAAAATAAAAAAAAGCACAAAAACAAGCCCAATCAGAATACAGTGCACAACAACAATGGTGACCTTCACAGGAGAGCCTTAACACAAGTGAGGGAGGCTCCCTGCCAAAGCAGAGAGTCCAAGTAAGAACCGATGGCAACTAGCTTGACACCAGTCACATGGCACTCTCCCTCTTTGAGGTGGCGTCCCTCAAGCATGTGGAGCCCCTCTTTTTTAGACCTAAGTGTGCGGGTGATGTATATTTACTCTTATGCCCATCTCCTAACTCAAAATTACCCTTTTACCACATCATCCAACCCACGAATGATGTCATGGGTCAATCTTCAATCCTAGCCCTTCAACCACCTTTTGCGATATGCTTTGTAGGAATTATAAGAAAATTGAGTTTGTAAGCTATAAATAGCTCCCTCCCATTCTCATTTCAAGCATCTAGAAAATTCAGAGAGCATCCACCACATCTAGGCATCCGTTCACCAAGGAGAGAGAGTGAGAGAAAGAGAGTCCAACCTTGATCTTATTTTTTTTTTCAAAAGTATACATATAAATCATAGAAAAAAGATATAGTGCCTTCGGGCGGGAATCACAAAAAAAGGTCGATGCCGCACCTATCATGGTACTAGGTACAGATAATTAACTCTCCCTCACGTAACCTAAGCCTACCCTATCCAAAAAAAAAGGAGGCCCCTAGTAACGCTAGGCAGCTAGGCTTGAGAGTCGAAGGAGACTGGGAAGCACTAACCCGACGAGTAAGATCATCGGCAACCACATTCACCTCCCTGGGAGTATGGGCAAAGGAAATATCCAGCATGAGTCCAACCTTGGTTTAGCCTAGCCTAGCCAGAGTATAAGTTTCCTAAGTCATTTAAGTCTGCTTTGAGCCGCTCGATCTAGACTTTGCGATACTACCATCCCTCCAACCATTCAAGCTCCAATAGTTTCATCACATTTAAGTATTAGCATTATTCAACATTCATTCCCTTCTCAACCCCCTTGCTCTACAAATACATTATCACCACATTGCATTTCATCATTTTTTCGAATCTAATTCGCGGGCATATGATTTGTTTCTTGCCGATACAATCGGATCATGCCCACCCGAAACCTAGCCAGTTAGCCATCGTTTTGTCATAAGCATCAACACAACATCGAGCATCCCACACATTACATTTTTATATACTTTGCACCTTACATTCGATTGGTTCAAATGTATGCTCTGCAACTTGTCGATATAATTGAATCATGCTCATCAAAATTTGGAATGATTAGCCATCATTATCATGCTCATCAATATTTTGTATGTGAGAAGCCTTATTCCTCATAAATTAGTCAGATCATGTGCAGTAGAGACCATACATCGGTATAGGCGAGTTAGCCCGGTAACCATGGTCGTTTACTTGAAATCTTTGAAATGCAAACTCAAGAGTCATCTTAGGGTTAGAGTTGTACACGAGTCGAGTTAGCTCGGTTAGCTCGCTCGATTCAACTCGACTAGAAAAAGCTCCACTCGTCTCGGCTCGAAGTTAGATTCAGACCAATTCGAGCTGGTTTTTGGAGCTCAAAAAATTTCGAGCCGAGTTCGAGCTTGCCCGAGCTCGACTCAACTCGGATCAAACCTCAACTCAAACCGACTCAGATTGAATCAGATCGGTGACTCAATTATTTGGTTATAGATGTTGCTCGTTGAGTGTTTGATGAAATGACTCAATAAAGTGTTGGTGAGGAAAGAATGGATATGCTGGGTGTTTAATTTTGATGTTGCTTGCTGGGTGTTTGATTTTGATGCTACTTAATGGGTGTTGGATTTTGTTGCTGCCCACTAGTTGTTTGATTTTGTTTGGTTTTGATGTTGCATGCCGAGTGTTTGATGAAATACCTGTAAAGTGTCGTTACTATTTTGCATTCTATGAGAAATTTAAGATGCATTCCAGGTCTTTGATTAAATGTCGCACAGGCTCAAACTCGGCTCGAACTGGCCCGAGTTATTGACCGAACTGAGTCGAGCTGGCCAGACAGGCTCGAGGACCGAGCCGAGCCGAGTTCGAGCTAGGGTGATCTACTGGCCGAGCCGAGCTGACCTGTGCCAAGCTCAACTCGTGTACAACTCTACTTAGGGTTAAGGATCTTCATATTCTTAGTCCTAAGCATTTCTACAAGGTGTAACCAACTATAGATTTGAAGTAATTGGTTATCGGCGACTCTGGTCAAGCATAGCACCCTCTTATCCTAAAAAAACCCTCAAGAGAGGCAACGTGTGGAAAGCGAGTCGATTTCCCTACCTAGGATCCCAACGTCCACAATATAACACAGTATAAGATAGCACAATTAAACTGAAATTATATGTATCCAGTATGAGCATGTCTGTAAAAATATTATGACATGCATGTCAAGTGAGATGATCATCCACTTGCTTATGTTGGATATTCATTAACCCAAAAATTATACCCTCCAAACATCAACTATAGGTAGGCATGGGCAATCTGTACCTGTCAGACATCTACCTAGGTAGGCATGGGTAATCATATATTTACTCCATTAGTAGGCTTCCACTATTGTAGGCATCTGGTAATGAATCTACTGGGCATAACCATCCAGGGAGATCTCCCACTAACTCAAGGCATAAGATGTGCATCCATCTTCATTTGATGCATGTAATATATGCCTAATTTAGATGCATCAATATGTACAGTCAACCAAATACATCTCTCTCTCAAAGGAAATACTGATTCATGATATTAATGATGGCTTTATGTGTATATTTAGCATTCATCAGAACCTTCAAAAGCATATATCATAAAGGATCATAATTTTACAATGTTTCAACAATCTTACAGTAACTATATCAATCAAAACAATCTCAACCATTAAATCATCTATCGTAATCATGTAGACATGAGACATGTTGGGATTCACTCACCTATTTATGGTAGGGTCAAATTCTTCAAATAATATGAAACTTTGGAGTTATACTTCGAATTCCAATATAAATGATTTAACATTCAACAAGTTTAATCCCATATTCTACCAACAAGCGAGGTCCACCTTTGATTCCAGCTAGATCACCCAACATTATCTCTTTAGTTAAAATTTGAAAAATAACAAGGACTGTCGATCAATGCAATCGATTGATCGAGTCAGCTCGAGGGCCCTCGATCGATCGACCATGAATTGATGAAAATTCGAATTTAGTTCTTTAAATCTCTGCAAACTTTTGGCCACCTTAAATTGATCGATCAAGCATGGCCAGATTAAATCAGTTTGCTCGCTGAAGAATTTTGATTGCCATCAATCGAATGAGTTCAATTGATCAAGATTGTTCGAGGATCCCCTCGATCGATCAAACCTCGGGTTCGATTAGTCAAATTTAGTTACAAAATTTGAAATTTGGTCACTAAACAAAAATTGACCCTCTTCAATTGATCAAACCCTTCAATTGATCGATCGAAGTAGGACAGGTTCTGTTTATTTAAAAAGCCACTTTTTCATAATTTCTAGGGTTTTTCTACTTCTTCCTTAATTTTGATAAGTTCTATTAATCATATAATTGGGTACAACCCATCCAATGATTTGTCTCATAGTCCAATTCCAAAAAAATTAAAGATTGATCAAATCTAAATATCTAACACCTAAAACCGGTCAATAGAACTATCATTAACCATAAATTTTTGCAGATCAATGTGGAAAATTTATTTTCTAATCAAATCTATGATTTGACGCTCTAACATAATTCAGCCTTAAGATCTATAGGCTCGAGTTTTCATAGACCCAGATAACTAAATTTCATGCAATTGATCTCTCAAAATACAGGATCCTACTTGAAAAATTAATTCTTAACATAAAAACTTCTCCACATATCAAAACAACAGGCGTAATGTCCATCCACCATGTTTGTTATATTTAGGATTTTTGAATTGCGAAAGAAAACAATTTATTAGAAAAAGTGGTAGAAAACATAATTGCAGAGGATTTTCTCTCTTTGTTTTAGAGTTTCACTGCAGAATTTCCTACAATTCCTTCCTTTGAACAGAGAAAGAGCCCTGCATCTACAAGATTTCTATAAATTTTGGGTAAAAACTTAAAATCCTGTAATATTAAAAGTTAATCCATGACCTATCCTTCGACTAGAAGTATTCTTATCAACTAATCTAATTACTTAATTTTATTAAAAAAAAATTAATTTATTGATTCGATTAGTTAATGTCTCAAGTGGGTCACAATCTAGGACGCGGACTGCGTACAACCCCGCAGTCTCCAGTTGAAAATGGGCAGCAGCTTTGAGTGGCCACCGTTATGTATGGGTATTATCCACACCGTCCATCCATTTTTTCGTATCATTTTAGATTACAAACCAGAAAATGAGGCAGATCCAAATCTCAAGTGGACTACACAATGTGAATTAAACTCTCACCGTTGAAAACTTCTTGGGGCCACGGAAGTTTTGTATGGAGCTGATATATGTGTTTTCTCTTCATCCAGGTTTATGTAACTTTATGAATAGGTTGGATGGCAAATAAACGTCACGGTGGGCACTAGAAAAATTTCCACGGTGAGAATCATGATCACTGCTGCTTCCTGTGGTGTGGTTCACTTGAGCCTTGTATCTGCCTCATTTTTGGGTTTATCCCCTAAAATTATACGAAAAACTGGATGGACGGTGTGGATAAGAACATCACGGTGGTCACTCGAAGCTGCTGCTCGTTCCCAGCTGGAGACGGGCGGGGGTAGGACGCAATCCGCGTCCCACAATCTATACAGGGAGAGACCGCTCGCGTGTGTGTGAGGGAGAGTGTGTTTTCGCGTGTGAGAGAGAGGCACAGAGGAATGAGCTACAGTTCCGTTCACGTGGAGCAGGTGGGAGATTGACAGCAACCTCTGAACTTTTAAGCCCGTTATTCAACAAATAGGAACGGACTGTCTTGCTTGGATTCCATGTATTTCGACGGATTGAGAGAGCGGATAGTGTAGTGTACGGTTAGGGTTTCACTCATAAACCTGGACAGTGGTTCATTGCGGTATGAACTTTCTTTGGTTCATGGCAATTCTACTGCCTGCGTTGTTGTATTTTTAACATACCTAAACCGTCCATTAACCCATCAGTTGATGAACAAGGTGAAAAATACCAACTGATCTTGCTATAAAGCTATCCATCCATTTGATAACATTCAAAAGCAACGGTGTACTAAGAAACGATCAACGGTCCACATTGAAAGGGAAATTTTCGATACATCAGAATGCCAGCAATCAACACAGAAACGTTTATGGTGAATCATCTAGGTTGAGTAAAAACAAGTGGACGATGGAGATTGACTGAGAAGACGGTCAAATGTAGGACAGGGGAGATGCAACTACCTAAATCATTTCACCGAGACGAACTGGAAAGTTATCATTCATTTAGAGCACCACAACCGCTTGTTTCGGGGACGTACGCCTTGATCTTTCTCATGGAGCTTACTCGTGTCTAGACCCTAAGGACAATTATTTCTCCTACGGCTTTTGATATGGCGACTGCCATTGTAGGCAATGCTCCTTTGACTGAAATACTCTCCATCGCTTTCCTCTAACTCTATCTGTACTTACAGTAAAACTACTCAAGCATATCCCGCAATAAACCATTTCTGGTTTTTCGCAACTTCCAAATCACCCACTGGTTGCATAACCAGTGAATCTGAACCATCCATCTGGTGATCCCTAAATCATATAGTGTACCTTATCGAGAATTAATCAAAAAATCGATTCTTTCTTTCCAATCTTTACGCCATGAAACCGACGGTTAAAAGGAAGATATAGCTCCTAACATTTGAAGAGTGTGTTTTTACAATGAGAGTGCATCAAACATGAGTGGACCTACCAAACAGTCGGTCCAGATTCACAGACTAAATGCCCGGATTCATTGACTACACAGCCACTTTGGACTTTTGTTGCAAACTATAACAAAAGCTGCTTCATTGCACAACGTTGTGCAGAGATAAATACCCGCATTTTCTGTCTATATGAACCAAGGAAAGAACTTTAAGTTGCATCTGCGCGCGGCACGAACGAGGGACCCACACATTCCGACGTGGTAAAAGGATGGAAGATCCAGCCCACTAAATCAAAAGGCCCTCCAGAGTAATGTTTGTTCTCTGAAAAATCCATCCAGTCCACAATCTTAAGGTGGGCCATGTATGTATGAAAAGAAGTCACGGTTAGAAAATAGATAACCAACCTGATAATGGGTTAGAACCACATCTTAGGTTTGGACATTCTGCAACCAGGCCCCACTGATGAATCTCCAGTTTTTCCACACGTGTGCCATGTCCCCAGTATAGTGTTTGGGCCAAGATCTATAGGAACCATGGGAATGTCTGTGATCTTCCTAATTCCATACGACGCGTGCTCCTAGGGTTTTTTTTTTTTTCTTGGTGCCTACACCTTTTATAGACCATAAAGAAAGCTGTCTCTCTCTCTCTCTCTCTTTAAACTGTCAAGAAAGAGAGAGTGGGGTTGATAATATCAAAAGGTTGGGTGTCCGTACACGCGGTTCCTGCCACTCACGAGCCCATCTACATGCTCTAGCCAATCAACAGTCGGCATTGGCTCGTCTGCACCACAAGGAAATGGCAATAGTGCAGTCTACACTCAAAAACCCCACCTCGTTGGTGAGACGTCCCTTTCTCCTACTTTCTGAGCTTGTCCTTCATTTCCATTGAGCTTGTCCTTCATTTCCATATACTCTTTTTACCCTTATCCTGATGCCTATCTCTTTCCTTCCCATCCGTGATTCCATGTTTTGGAGTTTTTGGGAACAATGGTGTGCGTTCAGTACCGATTTAACAAAGTTCAGTATATAATATCAACATTATAAACCGTTGTTTATTGGGGTTTGGTGATGGATCCTGACCGATCGGTTATTCGCGTACTTCTCTTGGAAGAGATGCATATAAAAAACCCCACTACTGGAAGTTTCTCACCAACCCATTGGTCACCATTTCCAAATATCAAGAAAGGTTTCGATTGTCCAACACATACCCACATGGTATACGTGTGAGATCTTGGACGACCAATAGGAATTTAATATTTTCTGGCCTAAAAATCAGGCTGGCCCATTCATCAGGTGGCCGTTGATCTACCATACTTTTTGCACTACGAAACATCCCTCATCAGCCACACCTGATGAATTACCTGGATCTCCTGCCCATGTCATGTTTCAGTCGATCTCTGCAAGCAGCATTCATTCCTCCTGGCCATTAAATAGTAAACAGATTGGATAGTAACAAAAGGACGCGGATTAGATGGTGCTGCCAACACCACTCCCACCGGTGGTGTGCCAATGTGTTGGGCACTATGGGGCTAACGTGATATATGTGTTTTATTTCGGTGTTATCTATCGGTTTTTCCAGATATTTTTAGGGCATAGATCCAAAAGTGAAGCAAATACGAAGCTTAAGTGGACCACATCACAGGAAAAAGTAGGGATAATGACACCCAACACTGATGTAGAGTGGGTCTCGGACACTTTCATGGATTATATGGACTGGAGAAGGACCGATCCAAGGCAGAAGTAATCAGGACCGTCAGAACCTCAAAACAGTCTTATCTCGCAAACTGGAATGAGTTTTTCCACATGTCACCTATGATTTTGGGGTAGGAGAAGCTATTTTATTTTTTTATTTTTTTTTATTTTGGAAAGTAAATGCTTTTCTTTTTTTCTTCAAAAGGACAGGATAAAATCTAGCCTGTGATTCATATCAACAAAATGAACATTATAGGGACTGTACTTTGGGTTGCCCATGGAGCATCTAAAATAAACTCGGGGCAACCCATCGTAAGGAAAACTATACATGATCTACCTCCCTAATGGCACCTAGCCCAACTTTGTCTAAAACCATCATCCCCCGGATAATATGAGGGAGGTCCCGCATAACACTATAGAGCCGTTTTCCTTGGAACTTGCCAAGCTGTCCGCCAGGCCGTTCCCATCTCTCTTGATATGGAGAAGCTACTTTAGCCAACCAACCCGCTATGCCACCAGATTTGCAAAATTTCATCAAATCGACGGTCAAAAGTCTTTTTTATTTTCGCTTTTACTATAAATAATAAGTTTTAATTCGATCATAACTTTTGATCCTTTGAGTTTTAAGAGTCGTGCCCAACTTGTAAAGGTCTTGGAAAAATTAAGAGAATAACATGTTTAGGCTAAATTGGACACTTATTACTTTTGGTCGAAAACTATGAAGTCTAGTAGGAATCATGACCGTCTATAAATAATAAGTTTACTATTTATAGTAAGTCACGGTTTTAGGGAGTTTGAGTTGGAGTTTTAAAACTTCATCCTACATTTGAGTTCACTATTTAAAGGATTGTAATTTTATTCTTTTAATTATCAATTAATTTATTTCAAATTATTAGAAATTATTTATGTTTTCATCCTTCTTGGATTCCAGGAATATCTGTGAGGAGTCTAGATAAGCTCCGTGAAGTTGGAGTAGTTATCCCTAAGGAAGATGGTGATCTTCCTCATCACGTCCTTCCCTGCGTCAAACATTGAAACCTTTCTATGGTCCACTATAATGTTTATATGTCATCCAACATTTTGAAAACATCACTCAGACCTCAATGAAGAGAAAACACAAATAACAGCCTGATCCAAAACTTTTCTAACCCCCGGTAAGTTTTTAACAGTGGGAGTTCAATCATCACAGTTTCCTTTCCGTATGCTCCACTTGAGCTTCAAATCTGCCACATTTTCTGGTTCGTGTCCTAAAATGAGGGGGCAAATGGGATGGATGGTGTGAATATAAAACACATACATCCCGTTGGGCCCCACTGCACCCAACACATCGACACATCACCACTAGGGTAGTGTTGGCAACACTGCTGTGGTGGTGTTGGCAACACCACCTGATCAGCCACCCTAACAAAAGCCCTTTACTACAGGGTTTTTACCACTCACCGATCATCAATGATGCAACCTAAGTCGGCCGGTCCAGATTTGTCTATGTATTTGCAGCTCTTAGGGTTATACTTGCTACATTTTTACTAAATGGTACCAGACGCTTACTGCAACCCACATCTCGAGATGTAAGGACTTTGGCTTCTGTTAAGTGCCCAGTAATGGATAATGACATCGCTTTGTCCCTGTCAATTGTAAGTGCTTTCATTTCCTTTTGATAAGGAATCCTTCCATTGACGTCATTTTAAGTCTTTTGTAACTGGCCCTTTTTCTAGAATAAAAGAAAGATTTCTGGTGGATGCATTGCCTGAAGTCTAGCCACGGCCAGATTCCATTTGGACGGGCACAAAGGACTGAACTTTGCTGTGCTAAGCAAGTCACTGAATTTATTTTAAAGACTGTCCTTTTCATCTCTATGGGCCATTTTGAGAAATTTCGTTTTGATTATTGTACCAACTGAGAGATTCCAAGGACACCATGTTTAGAAATTTATGCGGGTTTGATGTTTTTTAGCTTGGGAAAGTGTCTTAGTGGTATTCTTCTGTTTTGCACTGCTTAGGATAAGATGGAAGGAAATGTGATTGGAAAGGCTTATCTCTTACAAGTCGTGGTCCTCTAATATCACTGTCCTATCAATATCCCATCTGTTTTCATTTTTCTTTCTTCTCAAGGGTAAGTGAGCAAGTTTTTGTTTTATATAGTTTATAGATTTCAAAGTAATGTTGGTGGTGTTCTTATGTTCTGTACGATTCTAGGTATATGGTTTAAGCTATGTGTATAAACTTAAAAAGGGGAGGTATTTGATTCTCTGGCTATGCATGGCACTTGATACACAAGCATTTAGAAGCTACACTTGGTATATGTTAACTGAAATTAAAACCACTAAATTGTGGGAACCATTCGTTAGGTTACAACCTAAAACTAAAATTTTTGAACAATCCTAACCTTTGACAGGTGGACACTTGCTCAAGCAAGACTAGTGGATAGTTTTCATTTTTAATTGTCCTATAAATGTCCACCAATCTAATAGTCAGGTGAGATGATTAAGGGTAAATTTTAGGTCATGATACACATATACATGTACACATAATTTGTATGGTTTAATTCCATTTGCTTGTGTGCCATGTGTACAAATTTTAAGTACTTTCTATGTGACTGTGTCTGATTCATTACACTTTTCCAGAGTATCAAAGTTATTTCTCAACTTTTTTTTTTTTTTTTTTTTTCTCAACTTAAAAATGCTAGAAGAAGTTGCTACTGAAGATTTTTGGGTTTCGGTTTCCAGCTCAATGGTTGAGTTTGTTATGGCACCTTCTCTCATAGGCATGATCTGGGATTGAGTTTCCTGTATAGGGTCTTTGAGAGAAAGTGATGACCCTGAGTTACCGAACTTAGGAGGGAAAAAATCTTCTTGGGTTTAGGGTTACCCAGATGTGAATTAATCACCTTTTGAAGAGTATGCATGCAAAGTGCTTGAAGAATTTCTTAGTTTCAGCAGACTGTTAATGGTATTCTTATGATTTGCAAGCTTTTGTGTCAAAGCATAAATATGTGTTTAAACTATGTGTGTAAACATGAAAATGCTTCAAGAAATCACTATCGAAGATGCTAGGCTATTCATCTAACATACACCTAGAGGCACCAACCCACCGTCCACCACCAAACAAAACAAAACAAGAAAAAAGAATGTTGGTTCTGGTCTCTAGCTCAGTAAGCTTGTTAAGACACCTACTCTCCCAGGAATGATCCAGGATGAGTCTATCCAGAACTCCAATGAGGTAATGAACCTGAATATTCCACCAAAATAAATAAAATACAAATAAAAAAGGGAATGTTGAGTTTTGGGATTCCTAAAATGGTACGATCTCTTCTTGAAGAGTATGTGTCAACAATTTTGGAAGTTGTTATTTCATTTTTTTTATGGAGTATATAGTTTCATAGGAGTGTTGTTGTTCTATTGTTTTGTAAGATTCTAGGTCATGTGTAAACATGAAAATAATCTAAGAAATCACTTCTGAAGAATGATGGGTTTTGAGATAACCAAACTGCTAATGAAATCTATAAATGGGGATCGAAGTCTATAATTGTAGAAGATATCAAAAAAGAAAACGAAAAAGAAAAAGAAAAAATGAATCTTGCAATCTAGAGAAGGTTCTTAGGTCTTTTCGCAGTTTCTTTCCAGTTCAAATCCCTTATCTTTTAAAGGTGATTTTGACTTCGGGTACGATATTTATCACTTTGTCATTTCGCTTTTTTTGTGTATATATATATCATATGAGAACTTGGTTGTAACATCAGCGTGGAACCCATTTTTAGCATTGCTTTCAAAAGGGGATTGCTTGTGAGAGAATGTCTTGTTAAAATCCAAGTTACCCCATTTAGTGTATGGAAACATGAAATGTAATTTTACTTTGGGCTTAAACTGAAATTACATATGCATATAAAAACATGAGAGTAATAGAAAGGATAAAAATAAGGGCTTTTTGTTTTGTCAATTTAGGCTCATTGGTAACAAGTCTCTCTCTCAAAGATAGCTATAATCCAAAGTGCGTGAAAACAACAATCAATTGAGTCAATAAAATAAGATCTGTATAAATCTTTTTTATAACCTTGTCATAGATTGTTAGAAACTTCCAAACACGCAAACGCAAACATTCGTTAGTATATATATTTCCTTTCTTTGATATGCTAGACAATTTGAAAAAAATTTCAAAGAGTTGATTCTTCAGGGTACTTATAATTTATGTATTGATAATGAAAATTGAGTGGTTATCAGATTTTTGTTGGGAAACAATGTAGTAGAAAGGAACTGTAGTGTATTTCAGAGAGCAGGGGTTTCATACTTTCCTTATGCTTGCAAGGTTTAGAGCATGTTCTGGGCAAGGTTCACGTCCTATCCAGCTTAAGTGTTTATTTCAGCTTTATAGATACAATGAGAGGTAGTGTGCTCCCACTTTCTTTTAAAAAGAAAAAAAAAAAAAAAAAAAAAAAAAAAAAAAAAAAAAAAAAAAAAGAAGAGCTAGGAATTGTAAATGTGAAGCTCTCATGAAGCTCTAGTCTTTTTTCTTTTTTTTTTTTTTTCTTTTCTTTTCTTTTCTTTTCTTTTCCTTTTTCTTTGGTCAAAACCTCTTTTGTATTTAAGGTTAGTGGCACTAAATCACCTTCACCCAAAATAATAATAGTAAACAGGAAAAGAAATACTAAAATAATGCAACTGATTTGAATGTTTCTATTGAAGATTACTTGTACATTTAGGAAATCTTGATTCGTGATGATGTAGAACACCTCTAGATTTAACATTGAATTGCATTGTAGTACACGTTGTATACACACATGCAATAGTAGGAGAGTATTATAATACATTCCATATACAGTTTTTTAGAATATAGTACAAGAGTAAAATTGTAAAAAACTTACTGCAATAAGACCTCTAGAAAACCCCTAGGTCATGCAAACAAGAGGCTTAGATCAGTTGAGTATTCGATATTAGATGCACGTTCACTTCTAGATGTTAGATGGACGTTTCAGGCTTTGTAAAAGCGTGTCCACTCCATCGGTCTGGGGATTTAGCAAGGAAAGAAGTGGATCATTTCACTAGTCATTCATGAACAACGAACCATGGGGTCATGCTCATCAGCTAATCTATAGTTTTCTGGTCTGCTCGAGGGACCCATGTTTTGATGATTCAAACCATTTTTGTGATGGTCCTCATCCTTCATCATGGATGATCATATACCGGGGATCTACCATATTTCAAGATCCCAGCCCCTTGAAATTGTGGCCTAAAACCGTTCCAAAAAAAAAAAAAAAAAAAAAGAAGAAGAAGATATTGTGGCCTGAACTGTTGGACACAGTGATGGATTTGTGCAAATCCAAAACCGGGCTAGCTATGCATAACGTGTACGATCCGTGTGAGCTTGTTGTGCTGTTAGATTTTTTCTAAGTTTAGATTATAATAACTGTGTCAAGATTTCATTAAGATTTTTTCCGTTTTTAACTGCCCCCAGGAACCATCTAGATAGGGGCATTTTCGGTCATTTCACGTGAGGAGAAAGCCTATAAAAGACAGCAGTGTTATACATTTTTATTCATTCCAGTACAGCAATACAAAGAAGTTTTCTTTATCTCTTTCATTTTTCTTGTTTCATGGTGGCTGCAATCATATGTTAGAAGAGTGGGTTTTTTAAAACCCAACAAAGTGGTATCAGAGCTGCAGATCCTTGGGCCTCATCAACAAAAAGGAGGTCCTACACTACCTGTTTTGGGTCTGAAATACCCAACAAAAGAAGGAGGCTGAACTGCATTTCTTCATCATTTTTTTGTTGTCCAGATTTTGTTTGAAACGTCCAGATTTTTGCTTGTATAATCTGTCAAGCCTGCTATTCAGATTTTGTTTGAAACATCTGTCAATTTTTCTTCTTCTTTTTCAGCATCTTAAGTGGTGGATGGTCTATGAACTATTGCAAGTTCTAGCAGCATATATATTGTCCATCACCACCATCACACTGTCCAGATTTTTTTATTTGTAAAATCTGTCAGTTTATATATATATATATATATATATATATATATATATATATATATAATATATATATATATATATATATATATATTCATCTCAAGTGGTGGACGGTCTTTGAACTTTAGCTGTATATATATTGAAATATTTTAATGTCAAGCACAATACAACCTCAAATACCCAAGTTGTCTAAGGACAACTATGAAAACTGGTGCATACAAATGAAAGCCTTGTTTGGATCTCAAGATCTTTGGGAGATCATCACCGACGGGTACGAAGAGCCCACAACGGAGCAAGAAGCTGCCTACACCGCCAAACAAAAGGCTAATATCAAGGATCAAATAAAGAAAGATAAGAAAGCTCTCTTCTTCATCTATCAAGGGTTGGATGATTCCACCTTTGAACGGATCACTGAAGCAACATCATGTAAGCAAGCATGGGAGACCCTTAGCACTATCTTTAAGGGTATTAATCATGTCAAAAGGGTTCGGCTCCAAACCCTTAGAGCAGAGTTCGAAGCGACTCACATGAAGGAATGTGAGAATATTGCTAATTATTTTTCACGATTGCTTATAACTGTCAATAATCTAAAAAGAAATAGTGAGAAGATTGAAGATGTCTGAGTTATTGAAAAGATACTTCAATCTCTCATAACCAAGTTTGAACATGTGGTTGTGGCAATCGAAGAATCAAAAGATATTGAGAAACTCTCCATTGAGGAGTTGATGGGATCGTTGCAAGTGCATGAGCAACGAATGTAGAAGAATGCCAGTTCCATATCAATGGAACAAGCTTTAGAGTCAAGATTGACTCTGAATAATAACAATGGTGGACGTGGAAGTTCACAACGTGATGGACATTTTGTTAATAATCGCGCAAGAGTCAGAGGGCGCGAATACCAACAAAGTCATGGCCAAAACCAGCAGAAAAATACCAATTTTAGTTGAAGAGGAAATGGTAGAGGCAGATCGATGTGTGGATCATGAGGAAGTACAAAGCACATCCAGTGCTATAATTGCAACAAGCTTGGCCACTATGCATCTGATTGTTAGAGCAAGCCGGTGAATCAAGACGAGCGATTCAACTATGCCGAAGCATCAGGACATAAACAAGAAAGTCCCACACTTCTCCTTGCATAAGAGAAAGGCAGTGATCAACAGGATGTATGGTATCTCGATACGAGTGCAAACAATCACATGTGCGGCGACAAGAAACTCTTTGTGGAACTCACAGAAGGAGTTTATGGCAATGTAACGTTTGGAGACTCATCAAAAATGCCGGTTAAATGTAAAGGCAAAATCAAAATCTTTCAGAAGAATGGTGTTCCAAAATATATCTCTAATGTGTACTACGTGCCCAACATGAAAAGTAATATACTGAGTCTCGGACAACTCCTCAAAAAAGGGTATGTCATACACATGGAGAACTCTTCTCTTTCCATAAGAGATATATACGGATGTTTGATTGTGAAAGTCCAGATGGTGAAGAATCGTATGTTTCCTCTCCATATAAACACAATGCTTGAGAAGTGTTTTTATGAAAAAGCAAAGAATAATTCCTGGATGTGGCATCTTCGCTTTGGCCATCTAAATTTCTGTGGCTTGAAACTACTATTCTCATCAAGCATGGTGCATAGATTGCCTGCCATTGATGCTCCAGAACAAGTGTGTGAGGCGTGCACACTTGGGAAACAAAAAAGAAACTCCTTCTCGAGTAGAGTATCCCGAAGAGCAAGTGAACCGTTGCAATTGGTTCACACTAACATCTATAGACCATTGGAGTCAATCTCTCTTGGAGGTAATAAATACTTTATTACCTTTATTGACGATTTCAGTAGAAAATTGTGATTGTATGTAATCAAAGAGAAGTCTGTTACTTTTAATATTTTTAAAAATTTTAAGGCCATATTGAAAAAGAAAGTAGTCTTAAAATCAAAACCCTCCGATCTGACAGAGGTGGGGAGTACACTTCAAATGTTTTTCGAGAATATTGCAGGGAGGATGGCATTAAACAATAACACACTACAACATACACGTCACAACAAAATGGAATTGTGGAACGGAAGAACCGCACCATCCTCGACATGACGAGGACCATGCTGAAGGAGAAAAGTCTGACAAAGAATTTCTGGGCAGAGGCAGTTGCATGTACTGCCTATCTGCTCAATAGGTGTCCGACCAAGAGTATCCGATTCAAGACACCGTAGGAAGCATGGAGTGGATACAAGCCGAGCGTAGTGCACCTTAAGATCTTTGGGTGTGTCGCGTACGCTCAAGTTCTGGAAGCGATAAAAAAAGTAAAAGTGCCCTGGTTTGTCAAGTTACATGAATGTTGAGTCAGAGTGTCTACAGAGCCTGATAGGAAGATCAACTCAAGCGTTTGCCTCAACCGGATGTGAGCAAGCTCGTCACAGGTAAAACTAAAGCCTCCCATGACCCAAAACACCAGGTGAAGAAAACCCTTAAAAACAAGTTAGAAATCATAGAGTTTTAAGGTGAGAAAACTTTTTTCAAAATAGAAAAATCTTTAAGTTTTTCTCGTCCTGTCGTTTTTATCGAAACACCTTCGATATGATCGACCTGCTCTGTTGATGTCCTTGATACCTTAATGATATTATCGATGTGAGGACCAAAAGTGTTTAGCAACTAAATATTCATCTGGACGGATTTATCGATGTATCGATACACCTATCGATATCATCGATAAAAGAACTAAAAATGTCCAACAACTAAATACTCATCTGGACTGATTTATCGATATATCGATTCCCCTATCGATATCATCGATATTCAAATCTCAAGTCCATCGAAAGTGGCTCGATAAGATTGACAGGCAGATTTCCGACGCCCCTGTTTTTTTAATGAAAATCTCAAATTCCTTCGATATATTGATGCTCTTTCGATATGATCTGAAATCAAATATCGATAACATCGGAAGTCCATCGATGATATCGATCGAGGGCACGCATATCTTACAGCAGATATTTTACGATGTTTTTAAACTATGATCGGGGGCCCTTCGATAGAATCGATATTCCAATATCGATGATATCGACACCAGGTCGATTGCATCGAACAAGGTCATAAACTGTCCAGCAAACTTAAAGACAAATCCGCTGGATTTATCGATGCCTCGACTTTGATCTCGATATCATCGATATTCAAATTTTGATGATCTCGATAGTTCCCCGATCATTCATGAAAACCTGAAATATTTCAAATTCAAGTCTCTCTCATTTTTCAAATGTCGATGAATTGATCTTGTCATCGATGAAATCAGAGTTCAAAATCCGATGACATCAACAATAGTTTCGATTCATCGACCTATTGGCAAAAAGTTTCAAAAGCGTATGACATTGAGTCGGAGTCATCGAGCAGACCATCGATGTAATCGAGAGTATACGCTCGATGATATCGAACCTGCTCAATGATATCGAACCCTGTCATAAATGTGACAGTTTTATATCCGTTAGAACTTTTTGCCTATATATAGAGGACTTGTCTTTTGTTGCTGTGAGAGAAAGTAGAGAGAGCTTTTGTGTGTTTCAACTTACATATTATATCCAAAGCCCTTTCTCTCAAGGGAGTTCATCCTCCAATCCACCCTCATCATTGACATTCAATAGAGTGAATTGGGGAATGAACTTCCGCATTTAAGGATCCTCTAGCTACTACCTTAATGGCAAATCATTAAGCTGGGATGCCTTGAATGCATAAGATTGGAATCGCTCTATCTTTCTAATAGGAAAATATTTTGAGAGTAGGATTCCATCTTGACCTTGACCCAACCCGAAGCCAAGTATTGGTATATTATCTTGTGTTGCGGATCAAGGGAGTAGAAGACTCTTCATCAATAAGGAGGAGAAGATCTTCGGCATTGTGCTAAACAGGACTCATCAGCTTATTTGTAATTATCCAGAGTCCAAGAGGACACTTGTGATCGATCATTCATGTTTAGGATTGGGTCTTAAGTGGTTCTTACCCTTTGAAGTCTTCAAGGAGGCCTCCGGCTGGAGTGTACATTGTGGGTGCGTTGTGTGGACCCTTGCTCTGTGGAGAGCATAAACATCTGGTTAGGAGTGAACCAGTAAAACTCTGGGTTTGAGATGAATCATGTAAAACCTTGGGTTTGAGGTGAACCGGGTGAAACCTCCAGTAGGGTCTTATGGAAGATCCTTGGCCGGTGTGCCTAAAAGTAGGTGCGTTGTGTTGACCCTTGCTCGTGAGAGCATAAACAGTCAGCCTCAGGGTATGTTGTAAAGGTTGAAGGTGAACCTGATTTAAAACCTTAGGTTAGAGGTGAACCGCTGTAAAACCTCCTTAGTGAAATCTGGTACACTTAAGGGATAAGTGCGGTTACCGGGAGTGGAGTAGACTTATCGTCAAACCACTATAAAAATGACTGTGTTTGATATTGTTATTTTAATTGAGTGATTTGCTTTAATTCTACCATATCTGAATATTTGATCACTCCTCACATACCTACACAGTCATATCCATCATGAACTAGATTGCATATTGTTTACTTCTTAAGCAGTTTGTGATTGGATCCTCTACCAGGTTTGGAAGCCAGTAGAGTTACATTTGAGTAATCCTGAGAATTGCATGATCATAAGATTAGTGAAGTAGGATTTTTAAATAAATCATAAAAACTTTAAAAAGTCCTATTCACCCCCCTCTAGGACATATTGGCATATCCCTTCTTCAACTAATGCGGTCTTTACCGCCATTTCAAAAAAAACTTGATAATCGTAGTGAGAAGTGCATCTTCATCGGCTAAAGAATCAAAAGCGTACAAGCTCTATAACCCACTAACAAATAAGGTGGTGGTAAGTAGAGATGTAGTGTTTTGCGAGGAAGATTCCTAAAAGTGAAACCACAAAAATTCAGCCAAAGAAAGTCAGGTTGAGGCCGAAGAATATGAAGAAGATAGGTATGCGAATCAGGAGCAGACACCCACATCACCCCCTTCGAATCGTAGAAGTCCAGGAGTATGTTCCATCTCCCCTGGAAGCACTTCATCAAATCAGAATTCAGCTAGCACAGTTTCATCCAATTCTCCTTCACCCTTGGCACCTATAAAAATGAGAAGCCTCAACGACATCTACGCAGAAACTAAGGAAGTGAATTTACTCTGCCTATATGCGGACCACGAGCCTCTCACATTCGAGGAGGCTGTGATGAAGAATGTTGGAGAAAAGCTATGGAAGAAGAGATTCATGCAATCGAGAAGAATCGAACATGGGAATTGACCTCACTCCCCAAAAGCCAGAAGATCATTGGTCTCAAATGGGTGTACAAAATTAAGCGAAATGTTGATGGTAAGATCGAACGATATAAGGCAAGGCTCGTAGCAAAAGGTTACAAACAGAAATATGGGGTAGACTATGAAGAAGTTTTCGCCCCAGTTGATCGCCTTGATATTATTAGAATGATAATATCCCTTACAACTCATTACAGTTGGATGATCTAGCAACTGGATGTGAAATCCGCATTCCTAAATGGAGTACTCGAAGAAGAAGTCTACATTGATAAGCCTGAAGGCTTTGTCATGCAAGGGAAGAAACACAAGGTGTATCGGTTGAAGCAAGCTCCCCGTGCTGGGAATGCACGGATCGACGATTATCTTCAAGAGAATGGTTTTGTCAAATGTCCGTATGAGCTTACTGTCTACACAAAGAAGAATGCCCGTGGTGATATGCTTATAGCTTGTTTATATGTTGATGATCTGTTGTTCACTAAGAACAGCTAAGCGATGTTTGAAGAATTCAAGCAGGATATGTTCAAAGAATTCGAAATGACTGATGGTGGATTGATGTCCTTCTTCTTAGGCATTGAAGTGAAGCAACAAGTCGACTGCATTTACATATCCCAGAAGAAGTACACAAAGGAACTTCTTGAGAAGTTTCAGATGGTCAACTATAAAGTCGTAAATACACCTGTTACAACAGGCCTGAAGCTCACAAAAGATGGAGAAGGAAGAAACGTTGACTCAACCCTATTCAAGAGCCTAATCGGAAGCTTAAGGTATCTTACAATCATTAGGCCAGATATAGTCTACAGTGTTGGGCTTCTAAACCAATATCTGAAAGTGCCAAAAGAGTCACACTGGCTACCTACAAAACGAGTATTGAGGTATATCAAATGGACTATTGAGTTTGGTCTCTTTTATCCGTTCAATGATAAGGCGATGCTGTATGGATACTCTGATAGTGATTGGGGTGGTGACCAAGATGAAAGAAAAAGCACCACAGGCTATGCTTTCTATCTTGGGTCGACAACATTCACATGAAATTCAAAGAAGCAGAGTGTGGTCGCCCTGTCCACATGTGAAGCTGAGTACATAGCAGCTTCATCCACTGTATGTGAGGTGATCTACCTAAGGAATTTGCTAAAGGAGCTGAAGCATCCACAAGAGGAATTTACCGTTATATACGTGGACAACAAGTCAGCAATTAAACTTGCCAAACATCCAGTTCAGCATGGAAGGAGCAAGCACATCGACACAAGATATCATTTTCTTAGAGATCAAGTAAAGCAGAAATTGGTTAAGCTGGAATATTGTCACACCACTGAACAAGTGACAGATATCTTCACCAAAGCATTGCTGACTGACACATTTAGGAGACTTAGATCAATGCTTGGAATGAAGCCGGTTTTGGTTTGAAGGGGAGTGTTGGACACGGTGATGGATTTGTGCAAATCCAAAACCGTGCTAGCTGTGCATAACATGTAAGATCCGTGTGAGCTTGTTGTGCTGTTAGATTTTTTCTAAGTTTAGATTATAATAGCTGTGTTAAGATTTCATTAAGATTTTTTCTGTTTTTAACTGCCCCCAAGAACCATCTAGATAGGGGCATTTTCAGTCATTTCACGTGAGGAGAAAGCCTATAAAAGGCAGCAGTGTTATACATTTTTATTCATTCCAGTACAGCAATACAAAGAAGTTTTCTTTATCTCTTTCATTTTTCTTGTTTCATGGTGGCTGCAGCCATACGTTAGAAGAGTGGGTTTTTTAAAACCCAACATGAACGTTCAAGACTTGAGGAAAAGAAAATGCAGCAGTCCAAATTCGACGCCAAATACTAAAGGGTATGGAATTTAAATATGGAAGGGACTATTGACCCATGGATCCCAAATGCACGAAATCTTAAGTTCTCAGAAAATTATACATTTGCTAATGAGGATCGTATAATTCCTTTTTTCTTTTTCTTTTTTAATTTTAAAAATTAGGAGAGTATAGCTCCTGAGAATTCATTGAAGGGCAAAATTTACACGGGGGATTCGGGCGGTCCTCACATCAAAAAGTGGGAGAAGACCGCCTATCATTAAGAAATGCACATCTCTTCCCCAAGGAAGAATGAAAAAGCAGGAAAAGAAAATCAAAATCAATCCTTCCTCAAGTTGCCCAATCCCACCCTATCTAGGAAAAGAAGGCCTTTGGTCATCTTGGGGAGGCTTGAAGAGGTCCGGAAGAAGGATCTGGTCTGGCTGTTGCTACCTCTACACGCTAGATCGTCGGCCATGCTGTTTGCTTCCCTAGGGGCGTGGATGATGGAAATGTGACGCTGCAACATAAGGTCCCTGACCCTCGTCCACCAGTAGACCATGGCCCAGGAAGGGGCAGAATTCCTATTGAGGAGGTCTACAACTGGTTTGGAATCACTCTCCTCCTCCACCTTTGTGTAGCCTAAATCCACACAGTGGGATAGGCCCTCCCATAAAGCTCTAATCTCTGCCCGAGAGTTGATTCCAAATCCGTAGCCTGAAGCGAACGCAAACAAGAAATCTCCCTCTGCATTCCTTGCAACACCGCCGCCCCCAGAAGGGCCCGGGTTTCCCAGGGCTGAACCGTCTACATTAATTTTGACCCATTCCCGCTTGGATTTCTTCCATTTGATCATCCTTGTCAACCTTGAAGACGAATTATCGTCAACAATCCCCCTGTCTAGAAGGGCATGGCCGAAGAAAGGGATACATTCAAGGGAGAGGGGAGGGAGGCCTGATCCTAGAAATACAATGATGGACATTAGAGATGATTTTCGATGAAGAAGGAGGGGAATCGTCATATCGAGAGGCGTTTCTAGCTGTCCATAATTCCCAGAAAATGAGGGAGGGAAGAATGCCCCTAATGGAGAGGAGACGGCCCGAAATCGCTGCAGCAGCCCACCATTTTGCTGCTCTACTGAATGCTGGATCATGGTTGAATGAGTGGACCTGGAAAAGTTGCTAGAAGTGATCCTAAACTCTTGACTCGATCTCCCCGAGGAGAAAAAGTGGTCAATGCTTTCCATGTGGATCTGATGAGGAGCTTGGCAGCAAACACATTTAGAAGTCATGTGGATGCCTTTGGCTTGAGCTCTTTCTTCAACTAGGATTGCTTTCAGAATGGTTTTATAATTCCTCACGAACAACATGGTTATCTATTATGAATAGGTTTACCAGTCGTGCACCTTGTGTGGGAGCCCTGCCATTAGCAGGCAAACATTGCAGCATGGAGCATATGTGAAGAAGCTAATATTTCTTCGATCTGACTTAAAAATCAGGCTATTTCACACATTAGGTGGGTCTCAACAGACCAAAAAAAAAACACTCGGCTAGAGAGAGGCGTTTTAACTGCCAGTTTACTTTGTACACTGTGGGCCACTGAGTCAAACTGCCCAATTTTTTAGGCAAAATATATTTATTTCTCAAGCAGTTGGATGGTTTAGATCTTGCACGCATTCCATATTGGCATGTGGGGAAGTTTGTCAATGGGCAAGGCTCTATACACGTGTGGAATTAGCTAACCTCCAATTTTTACATGTAGCATTCATTCATGAAAGATATAATTTGAGCTAATTTATCTTGACCTAATACTGATCCGAGAAGGTACTAAAGTTGTTGATCACCCATATCCAATGCTCTTCGAATCTAGATAATCTCGCTACAAACTGAAGATAGTTTATATGAAGCAATTGTCTTGCTTCTAGCACTTACATAAGATAAGTGAGAGGTCCGAGTGCTGATGTACCCAGGCCAATCAGAACAGATATAGTAGAACAGTTACTAGATGCTCACTTGCCATCCAAACGGTTACTAGAAGTTTAGATAGCCATAAGATGTTTGCCAGACCGAATGAAGATTTTCGAAGATGAGAATCATTAGAAAAATCTGAATTATATATAGTTGTTGTCTTGAAGGTAGGACACACGTAATTTGTTTCTGCCCATATGGTACAAGATCCAATCTCCTAATGTTTCCAAGGCCCTGAGTGTCCATGTAGTCAATCATTACAAATGATGCAAACGTTTCTACATCATTGGATGGGATGCATGGAGAAGAACTACGCATTTGATACTTCGGTTCATGTTACACATTTTCTCACCTAGCAAGTGAACAAGTTTGCAAGTAGAACCAATTGCTTCACAGGAGACGCAGGATTGAAATGAAGACTGAAATTCCAGAGGATTACCAAAACTTGAACTCAGAATGTTGTTTTGCAGTTATTTGAATAGAACTGGTACTTTTTTTTTTTAAAGAGAAGGTAAGCACTAAGTTTACTACATTTTAAGTAACAGGAAAACCTATCATTCTAACAGGCGTCGGAATAAACTCATATCTAGATGCATGTTTCGAAGTTCATAGCTATAATGTCAAGCATAGAGTTAACATGATTCTAGGAAGAATAAACAGATGTAGAAATTCTTTAGAAATGCAAGCAAGATACTGAAGTACACATCTAGATTACCAATCAGGAGACTGAATAAAAAAGGAAATTCATTTCAGATTGATCGCTTTCGACCTATAAACATGTCATATAGGAAAATAATCTCTCATATAAAAGTTATACATCGGTGCAAGTCTGGAATTGATACGACCATACTCAAATGATTATGATAACTAGTCCAAACTCGAGGATGGACCATACCTCCTTAAAATTAAATAAAAGATTGTTTGAAAAAAAATTCTTTTGTTTTCATTAATGGCTGAGAATTAAATACTTGTGGAATTCCACAAAATTAAAATTCAAAACTCAAATTCTAATTCTAATTTAAACTCAAGACTAATCTACTCCTATAATCACGGGCAATTATTTCCTTAATTGTTAGGTTATTATTTCGAATTTGATTTTTTAATTGAAATTCAAAGATAACTATAGATATTAATTGGCAAGGACCACTTTTCTCACCCGAATGATTTGGTCTGCTAGTTGACCCATGGATTAAGTCCATTCTACTGACCCCAATGGTTTGGCCCACTACTTGATTCATGGACCCCTAATATTCTCCACCCCATGAGCAACAACCTTATCCTCAAGGTCGGCATTGAAATTTTATTGTAAAAGACAATCTTGGTGGCTCTATGAAGTATTTGCCTTTTCCTCTTCGAAAATAGCTTTAGTCTCCTTATCCGACTTCAACGAAAATAAGTGTTGTCTTTTACATCAGTGTCCCGATGTACACTTTTCATGACATTTATAATACAAACCTTTTTGTATTTAGCTTGCATCATAGGTCAATTGATCCGCTTCAAGAGAGACCTCTTCCCTGAATTGATGGTGGCAAAAGGTGGAGTGATTGCACTCGGATGGAAGGGTTTGGAATTGCAATGCAGATTTTCTAATCGGTCTTCTTGCATGTGAGCCAAAACCACCATGGACAACATTATGATTCGACAGAAAAGCTTAATGTCCGCACAAATCTCCTCTTTCAAGTCCGTGATAAAACATCCGACCAAGGATTTTTTTGGCCAACCTTCCATGTGATTTGCCAACTTCTTAAACTTCATTTGGTAAACAGGCCCATCCTTGCTTTGTAAAGCTTCTATTCTTCCTATATATGAAAATTCCTTTTTGAAAACAGGCCCACCTGTTGACCCATCGAATAGGTCCATTCTACTAACCTGAATGGTTTGTAGCATTAGTTTACCCATCGACCCATACAGGAACAAAGAATCAAATAGGAGAGATGCCAAAAATGAACCATGGTTCAGTCTACATTGAGAAATAAATACTTCGTAATTCAGAAATTAAACAATTGAGATATAAAAGAGAGAAAATATTGTCTTAGAATCAAAGGATAAACAAAGGAGATGCAGGTAGCCTCTCTTCAGAAAGTTACTGAGAATTATCTAAAACTAATGAACTCCCTTTTTTTTTTTTCAAAAAGCTGGACTTGTATTTCAATCTGGATAAAACTTACATTCGGGACTTCGTAGGAGAAAAAGTACCTACGGAAGACCTATCATAAGAAAGCCCGTACCACTGTACCCAAAAATAAAACCGGGATATGCACATCTCAAAAAACCTCAACGGACATAGGATTTCCTCTTCCTAATCGCCCATAGTCTCACTTTGTCCAGGAAAAGGAGGCCTCTCACCTGTTGAGACAGCGCTACCCTGTTGGATGTGTAGAAATGAGACTAGGACAAGCTTCCTTGATGCGCAAAACTGTTGGCTGGTGCATTTCCCTCCCTGAAAACGTGCTTGAATTCCACCGTAACCCGATAGCGAATCCTGTCCGTTAACGTTTTCCAGCCTTTCCATCTTCATCCTATGTTGGCATCCTCATTGAATACTTTAATCACCAAGTCTGAATCCGACTCAACGACAACTTTGGAAAATCCTTTCTCAATGCAAAGGAGAATTCCGTCATGAACTGCCCGAATCTCAGCTCCTATGTTTGACATTGCTCCATAACCGAATGCAAAACCAAATAGAAAATCTCCCTTATCATTTCTGCAAACTCCGCCACCCCCTGCCAAACTCGGGTTCCCCCTAGAGGAGCCATCAACATTTACCTTTACCCACCCGTTTGGAGGTTTCTGCCAGAAGACCACGGACTGATGCAAAGTCTTTGTACCATGAGTATTCCCATTTGACACAAGAGCAAATGAATGTTGCCGCTGTACATTCCTTCTGCAGATGTACTCTTCCATGTTACTGTGGAGCCACCAGGAAACTCGCGCAATAATAGACAGTGTTGCTGGAACTTTATCTTCGAAAAACGCCCCATTTCTAGATTGCCATAGTTCCCAAAGAATATAGGTTGGCACCAAAAGTTGGTTGTTCGATTGGCCTCTTCTACTTAAGCATGCCCTTCTCCATTGCATAATTCTCACTTCCACCGTCACTGCCCGCATTATAGAAATCCCGTACTGCACACCGAAATATCCCCAGACGGAGGAAGCTAGCTGACCGTCGAGGAAAAGGTGAGGTATGGATTCTTCAGCTGGGCCCTGTTCGGATCCTTCCCTGCAGCAAACGCACTTTGATGCGAGGGAAACACCCCTGGATTGAACCGCCTTCTCAAGAGGCACTGCGTTGTGAAGTATTCTCCACACAAAGAGGGTAATTTTCGGCGGAAGTTTCCTATTCCAAACCCACCCCGCCCATCTCTTTTTTGGAACACGAGGTTGCTGGCATCCCATGTTGATTTCACTGAAAAGCTGCCTGTTGTTGTGTAGGGCCATAAAGGAGTATTTGGGTCCGCTGTTAAGCAAAAGCCACGCTGGGAGATATAATCACTCACCTCTTGAGGGAGCATGGATAGGGCCACCGATGGTGGGAGGAGGCCACATGGACCCACCACCTGATTAACTTTCAATGCAAGGACGGCGGGTGGACTATCTGAATTCAGTAAGTTCTGTAAGGGCCGGGGCCCAGACCGGTCCAGTTGGAGGTCCAAAATTGCATGGAGAAGCCTTTTATTAATGATTCAACTAATCACAACATTACATTACATGAACTCCCTACTCTTTTCATGGAGAAGCCCTACTCTTTTCATGGAGAAGTCCCTACTCTTTTCATGGAGAAGCCTTTTATTACATTACATGAACTCCCTACTCTTTTCATGGAGAAGCCTTTTATTACATTACATGAACTCCCTACTCTTTTCATGGAGAAGCCCTACTCTTTTCATGGAGAACTCCCTACTCTTTTCATGGAGAAGCCTTTTATTACATTACATGAACTCCCTACTCTTTTCATGGAGAAGCCCTTCTCTTTTCATGGAGAACTCCCTAGTCTTTTCATGGAGAAGCCCTACACTTTTCATGGAGAAGCCTTTTATTAACTAATGAACTAATGAACTCCCTACTCTTTTATTAAACTAATGAACTCCCTACTCTTTTCATGGAGAAGCCTTTTATTAATGATTCAACTAATCACAACATTACATTGCCCTACCAATCAGAATAAACCCTTAGGATAAACAACCAATGATTATAAACCTAGCACAAAAACAACTAATAAAAATAAAATTCTAAAACTAACCGCCAATGAGCTTGCAAAACCAACAAAACAAACAAAAACTATTAAGTACTAACTTGGATGGGTCTATGACTCCATGTGGGACCTAGAAATACCCAGAACCCATCTATCGACCTGACATCCGTAAGGAAGAAGAAAATATGTCCAAAGATTACTAAAATAAAAGAACAACTACGGTAAGAAAATTGTTGCCTAGATTATTGGGAGCGTATGCTGACCGTATTTTTACACCAGCTAGAAAACTGTTGGGTGCGTATGCTGACAGTATTTTTTACCAGCTAGAGAATTGTTTACCACGTCTATCGACTTCTAGCTAGCAGAAAATTTAATTCTTCTAGCTAGTCTTTGGGTTGGGCTTGGTTTGCTCTATGCGGTCCAGATAGAGATCCATATCAAATAAACTAGTCGATTAACCAATAAAATATGAACATGAAAGCCATTAGAAAGATTAGTGCAATCAATTATTAAATAAAAGAAAGTATGCTTTAGGAAGATGATATTTGAAGAAGGCACAAAGTATGATGGTAGAAACGTTCAGGTTAATTGCTAGTTTTCAATCTTGGTAAATGGTGAAGCTTCGGGCTACTTCAAATCAATGCACGGGCTATGCCAAGGAGACCCAATATCTCCAAGCCTCTTCATTCTTACAGTGGAGGCTCTTAGCCTAGGATTTAGAAGGCTAGTTGAAAGAGGCTTCTGTCAGCCTTTTAAAGTTGGCAAGGATGCCCCCTTATCTCCCACCTACTCCTGGCAGACGACACAATTCTCTTTCTTAATGGCAGTTGTGCTTTCCTTAAAGTGGTAAATGATTTCTTGGCTAAGTACCAGATAATATCTGAGCAGAAGATTAACAGGCCTAAAAGTGGATTTTGTGGCTCCAACAAGATGTCTTTAGGAAATGGGCAAGGGCTATTGAAAGGACCATTGGCATTGCAAAATCTTCTAGCACTCTTATCTACACAGGAGTTGTTGGCTGTATTAGCCAGAGCTCTTCTTGGCTTTACAAAGCCTTAGATTCAAACTCACTGGACACGTGAAGAGAAGAGGAACTTTGCTATATTTTTTTTACTGTTGCTTACAAGCTCTCTGAGTTGGTTTCAAATGACTACAAGAGCTCCCTATATAGACATCTTTCATCAAGGTGAAAAGACACAAATGCTCATTTAAATTACACTACAGGGGTATAGTATTTACTACAGCAACAAAAACCAAAATAAAAATATTAAATATCTTGCATCAGAACTGAACAGTTGCATGGAGAAACTGAACAGTCGCATGGAGGAAAATGCCCTGGATGCTGGAAGCCTCCTCCTCATTTACTCTTCTTGAGACTCCAACGGACGGATGCACGAGATTGGTTTGGTCTTCCAATACTCCCCTTCAAACCAAAACCGGCTTCATTCTGAGCATCGTCATAGTCGTTTAAATGCATCTGTCAGTAATGCCTTTTTAAAAATATCTGTCACTTATTCCGTAGTATGACAATACTCTAATTTTATCGTTTTTTGTTTTACGTGATCTCTCAGAAAATGATATCGGGTATTGATGTGTTTGCTTCTTACATGTTGCACCGGATTTTTGGTTAGTTCGATTGCCGACTTGTTATTCACATATATGACTGTGGATCCTTCCTGCGGATGCTTCAGCTCCTTTAGTAGGTTTCTCAACCAAATTCCTTCACAAACAGTGGACGATGCTGCTACGTACTCTGCTTCACATGTGGACAGGGCGACCACACTCCGCTTCTTCGAATTCCATGTGAAAGCAGTCGTTCCGAGATAGAATACATAGCAGTGGTGCTCTTTCTTTCATCTTGGTCACCTCCCCAATCACTGTCTGAGTATCCATATAGCATTGCTTCATCATTGTATTGATAGAAAAGACCGAATTCGATTGTTCCTTTGACGTATCTGAGGATTCTTTTTGCGGCTAGCCAGTGTGATTCTTTTGGTGCTTCCATGTACCTACTTAGAAGCTTAATACTGTAGACGATATCCGGCCTTGTGATTGTGAGGTACCTTAGGCTTCCAATCAGACTCTTGAATATAGTCGAGTCAACACTTCTTCCTTCTCCGTCCTTTGTCAGTTTTAAGCTCGTTGCTACAGGCGTGTTTACGGCGTTGCAATCGGCCATCTTAAACTTTTCAAGCAATTCATTGGCATACTTTTTCTGAGATATATAGATGTCACCATGTTGTTTCTTCACTTCAATGCCCAGAAAAAAGGACATGAGACCTCCGTCAGTCATCTCGAACTCCTTAAACATAACCTTCTTGATTCATCAAACATCGGTCGGCTATTTCCTATAAACAGCAAATCATCAACATATAGGCAAGCTATAAGTATATCGCCATGAGCATTCTTCTTGATGTAAACTGCATGCTCATATGGACATTGGGCAAAGCCATTCTCTTGAAGATAGTTGTCGATGCATGCATTCCAAGCACGTGGAGCTTGCTTCAACCCATAGAGGGCTTTCTTCAGTCGATACACCTTGTGTTCCTCCCCTTACATAATAAAGCCTTCAGGTTGGTCAACATAGACCTCTTCTTCCAGAATTCCATTCAGGAATGCAGATTTCACATCCAGTTGGTAGATCATCCAACTATGATGGGCTACAAGGGAGATAATCATCCTCACAGTGTCAAGGCGAGCAACAGGAGCGAAGACTTCTTCATAGTTCATTCTGTACTTCTGTTTGTAGCCCTTTGCTACGAGCCTTACCTTGTAGCGATCGATCTCACCATCAGCATTTCTCTTGATCTTATACACCCATTTGACGCCAATAGTTTTTTGGCCTTTAGGAAGTGTAGTCAGCTCCTATGTGTCATTTCTCTCAATGGCATGAATTTCTTCTTTCATAGCAATTCTCCAACATTCTTCTTTTATGGCCTTCTGAAACGTTAGAGGCTCATGATCTGCATACAGGCAGAAAAGATTGACCTCTTCAGTTTGTTCATAGATGTCACTTAAGATTTTCATTTTTATAGGTGTCATGGGTGAGGACAAGCTGGCCGAATTTTGACTTGATGGAGTGCTTTCAAGAGTGATGGAATGTACTCTTGGAGTTCTGTGTACTGATGATGCGGCGGAAGAAGGTGTTGTGGGCGTTTGCTCTTGACGGTCATGCCTT
This sequence comes from Magnolia officinalis, assembly GCA_021015155.1. NCBI lineage: Eukaryota > Viridiplantae > Streptophyta > Magnoliopsida > Magnoliales > Magnoliaceae > Magnolia > Magnolia officinalis. The sequence continues at coordinate 25,507,138 of JAJHSJ010000009.1, forward strand.
TCTTCATGTTCTTCTGTTTCGACTAGAATGTCTTTGGTCGATTCTTCATCGTTCTATTTCCATGCTTCTTCCTCACTAAAGGCCACATCTCTACTCACCACTACTTTATTGGTTAGTGGATTGTAGAGCTTGTAGGCTTTAGATGCTTCACTGTAGCCGATGAAGATGCATTTTTCGTCACGATCATCAAGCTTCCTTCTTCTTGCTTCTAGAACTTGAGCGTAGGCGACACACCTAAAGATCCTTAGGTGCACCACGCTCGGTTTGTAGCCACTCCATGCCTCCTGTGGTGTCATATTTCTGACGCTCTTGGTTGGACACCGATTGAGTAGGTAGGTAGTACATGCAACTGCCTCTGCCCAGAAGCTCTTTGATAGACCTTTTTCCTTCAGCATGGTCCTCGTCATGTCAAGGATGGTGCAGTTCTTCCGTTCCACAATTCCATTTTGTTGTGGCATGTAAGTTGCAGTATGTTGTTGCTTAATGTCATGTTCCCTGCAAAAATCTCAAAATGCATTTGAGGTGTACTCTCCACCTCTGTTAGATCTGAGTACTTTAATTTTGTGACCACTTTTAACTTCAACACAAGCTTTGAACATTTTAGAGACAGTGAAAGAGGAAGATTTTTCTTTGATGCAATACACCCAAAGTCTTCTACTGAAATCATCAATGAAGGTAATAAATTATTTATTACCTCCAAGAGAGGGTGTTTCAAGTGGTTCGCAAATATCAGTGTGAACCAACTGAAGTGGTTTCTTTTCTCTTCTAGACACTCCACTTGGAAAGGAGTTCCTTTGTTGCTTGCCGAGTGTGCATGCCTCACACACATGTTCTGAAGTTTCAATAGCTGGCAAGCCATGCACCATGCTTGATGAGGATAAGAGTTTAAGGTCACTGAAATGGAGATACCCAAAACGAAGATGCCATCTCCATGAATCATTCATCACGACTACACAGAAATACTTCTCAACCTTTGTGTTAATATGGAGTGGAAACATGCGATTCTTCGTCATTCGGACTTGAGCTACAAGTCTCCTTTGAGCATCTCTTATAAACAGAGAACAGTTCTCCATGTGTATGACATACCCCTTCTCAAGGAGTTGGCCGATACTGAGGATTTTATTTTTCATGTTTGGTATGTAATACACATTAGAGATTTAATTTGGCTCACCATTCTTCTGATAGATTTTAAATTTTCCATTGCCTATCACTGGTACCTTTGATGAGTCGCTAAAACTCATGTCGCCACGAACTCCTTCTGTGAGTTCCACGAACAGTTCTTTGTTACCACTCATGTGGTTGCTTGCACCCGTGTCAAGATACCACACATCTGGTCGTTCGCATGCCTTTTCTTGTGCGAGGAGGAGTGTGGAGTCTTCTTGTTCATGGTGTGATGCTTCAACATATTTGGATCGTTCATCTCGATCCACTTTGCTCCAACACTTAGAGGCATAATGGCCGAATTTCTTGCAATTGTGGCATTGAACGTTCTTTGTATTTTCACGACCACGTATGAATCGACCTCTACCATTTCCTCTTTTAAGGAAACTGGTAAACTTTTGTTGATTTTGTTGATGGCTTGGATGATTCCACGCCTTCTGCCTCTTGCACGATTGCTAGTGCCACGACCCCCTCGTTGTATATGGCCATTCTTTTAATCTTTTAGAGTTAACTTAGACTCTAAGGCATGTTCAAGCATTGAACCAGCATTCTTTTACATTCGTTGTTCATGCACTTGCAACGATTCCATCAGTTTTTCAATGGACAGTTTTTCCAAGTCCTTTGATTCTTCGATCGCCACAACCACGTCTCAAACTTGGTTGTGAGAGATCGCAGTGCCTTTTCAATGACACGTATGTCTTCAACTTTTTCATCATTTCTTTTTAAATTGTTAATAATAACAATTAGATGTGAGAAGTAGTCAAAGATACTTTCACCTTCCTTCATGTGTACCGCTTCGAACTCGGCTCTTAGTGTTTGAAGGCGAACCGCTTCACTCGTTCAACACCCTTGAAGATGCTGCCAAGAGTATCCCAAGCTTGCTTGCTTGATGTTGCTTCGGCAATCTTTTCAAAGGTTGATTCATCCAACCCTTGATAAAGGAGGAACAAAGCCTTGTTGTCTTTCTTCCTTTGATTTTTTAGAGCAGTCTTTTCTTCATTGGTGAAGGCGGCTTCTTCCTCCATAGTGGGTTCTACATACCCATCGGTGACGATCTCCCATAGTTCTTGCGACCCGAACAACACCTTCATTTGGATGCACCACTTTTCATAGTTGTCCTTTGACAACTTAGGAGCTTGCGGTTGGATTGTGCTTGCCATTTGAACAAGTTTTATGGGTTAGACAACTTGGTTTTACTAAGCCTCAAGAGGACCCAAATAATTTAATTTTTATTTTTTAACTGATTTTTTTATTATAGATTTTTAGCTAAAAAACAAAACAGCTGAAGTCTGATTTTTTTTCTCGGCTGAAAAAAAAAAAAAAAAAAAAAAAAACTGCTGGAATTTGATTTTTTTTTTTTTTTTTAACAGATTTTTCTTTCCTTGGTTGGAAAAAATTGCTGGCAACTTCAAGCAGCAAAAAAAAAAAAAAAACTTTGGCTCTGCAATCTAAAATTTTCCAAACAGATTTTCCTTCAGAGAAATATGTACTTGGCTAGAAAGAAAACTGAAAACTTCTTGTAGAAAACTAAACCAAGTTACTAAGAAACAGAAACTGGAGGACACTGTTACTAGGGAAGGATCTTCTCACGCTGATCGTGATGGAGTACAAGCTCAGAAACAGAATGTGGAGGATGCTGTTGTGGAGGATGGCTTTGATACCAGTTTGTTGGCTGTATTAGCCAGAGCTCTTCTTGGCTTTACAAAGCCTTAGATTCAAACTCACTGGACACGTGAAGAGAAGAGGAACTTTGCTATGTTTTTTTTACTGTTGCTTACAAGTTCTCTGAGTTGGTTTCAAATGACTACAAGAGCTCCCTGTATAGACATCTTTCATCAAGGTGAAAAGACACAAATTCTCATTTAAATTACACTACAAGGGTATAGTATTTACTACAGCAACAAAAACCAAAATAAAATTATTAAATATCTTGCATCAGAACTGAACAGTTGCATGGAGAAACTGAACAGTCACATGGAGGAAAACGCCCTAGATGCTGGAAGCTTCCTCATTTACTCTTCTTGAGACTCCAACGGATGGATGCACGGGATTGGTTTGGTCTTCCAATAGGAGTGCCAATTTCCAAAGGTGGTACGCACAAAGCGGTGTTAATTTCATTCGTTGCTTCTCAGAGTGTCTAACTGGATTGTAGAATGCATAATGCAAACAGGGAGAATGACTCTCGAGGAATCGCAGGTTGGGGAAATCGCTCATGCCCTGCCAGGAATCGCAGGTTGGGGAAATCGCATAGAGGGGAAATCACAGGTTAGGGAAATCCCTTCAGCCTCTGGCTGATAGGATGCCACTCGGAGAAGACCCTATAGCCGGTTTGTAGCCTCGAATGAGGGGTCGTCCGAGGGACCGCGCGCCATCTAGCAGAAGAATAAAATTCGGGAACGGTGCTCAGTGGAAGGGTTTGGAAGGAGCCAAAAGCATGTTCGTAGGTAATCTGCCTTTCAGTTGCTCCACTGAGGATTTGTTTAAAATCTTCCAAAAGTATGGTAGAATAACAGAGGTCTTTCTTCCGCTATTTACTAGTACAAGTAAACCCAGGGGTTACGCCTTAGTCAGATTCTTGTATAAAGACGATGCTCAAGCGGCTAAGGTGGTTCTCAACGGGAAGAAGATAGATGGGAGAATGGTGTCGATCAAAGATGCCTGCCCCAAATCAACGGCAAGATCGACAGCTCCCCGTGGTCTTGCTCATGGTGACAATAGGAAGGGAGAGGATGCTTCGAGGGGAGTGACTATTTCAAGGGAAGACCTCATGCCATGCAGAGGATGGGAAAAACTTATATCGGCTCCATCTACAGAGTCAGACAGTAATGGTACAACATTTGTGGACCCTTCGGCAGTCAACCACAAACTTTAGGAGCTGGAGCTGGGTCTTGTGTGTGTCACTCGAGAGAAGAATGTGTCCATTATCCATTTGATTGACAATTTTTAATCTTCCAGATTCAAAGCTTCAACCATTGATGTAGCCAGAATTTCTGATTCCCGCTTTCTAATTGTATTCAAAACCAAGATGGAACTCTTCGATTTTGTAGTCGATTCTTCTTTCTAGGAAGGCTTAGGATTGGCAGAGGTTTACCCCTGGTCTCCAAATGTTCATCTGGATTCAGTAGAAGCATGGATTTAGCTTTTTGGGATCCCATCCCATGCCTGGATGGAATCAGTGATTCTTGATCTAGGGAACTCTTTCGGCCACATTCTTCAAATTGACACAAACTCCAAACATGGGATTTTCCAAATGTTCTACAAAGACCCGAGTACCACCTCAGGCAGAAATCACTAAGGACCGAATTCTTTAGAAATTAGACGAAAATTAATTAAGTGTTAAAATGAATTAATCGGTAGATTAGCTTGAACCGCTTTCTATACGATATGTAAGACCCAAAACTAGTAGAATCGCTAATGCTACATTACCTAAAAATGTATGATCAATCTCAAAACCTAGTTGCTCTCGAGAGCAGCTTGAAACTCCGTTTCGGACCTAGACCGCGCGTTGAAAGTCTGATAACCACGGAACTATATAGTTATGACCACCCTACTGGACTTGATAACCATCTCGAAAATTAAATCCTAATAGTATCCAGAAATGCACAACTTGAACCTGGAGCGAAGTGTGTGAGAAACGCGAATATCTTTAGAAAACGAACTCAGATTTAAGTGAATTGGGTCATTCGCTTGCAGGCCAAATTTAAGGTTTCTGACCGTCAGAATCTGACCCAAATAAACCCTCGGATCAGGAAGATTTCCCTGCACAGGTTAGTATACTTGTGGCCCTGATCGAGTGACGATGACCGTTGAATTGAAATTGGTCCTCTACGGTCGATCCGTAAATCTGATCGGACCAAAAACTTAACCTGACATATATCCATTTTCAGGGGACTTTCTCCGGACCGTATGCAAGAGAGGGGCCTCCAGATGAGCTCCGTTGGCCCGAAACAACCAACCTTTGGCTATATCCTAAGTATACCAAGGCCGTGGGACTATTGAGATCAGTTCTGGGCCTATATAAGACCCTTTACCCACCCCTCTCTCATTCCATACGAATTTCTAAACCCTAAGAGAGAGAAGAGAAAAAAGAGAAGGAAAAAGGTGAGGAGAAGTGAGAGAGAGAGAGATAGTTGCTGGGATTCTTCCCTGCCGTCTACGTGCCGAATCAGCCTACCCATAACGTTATTCTTACGATTTCAACTCTGTCCTTGGGTAAGAAACTCTAACCCTAATTTATTTTAGGGATCCAAATAGGGTAAGTGATGAAATAGCTAATCTATTTCATGTTATAGGTTGTCGTTGTGCCGTAAACGAAGACTTACTGTTCAAACTGAGTTCGATTCTAGTTTACCGGCGAAAGGTGCGGACTATAAACGTTTAGGTTATGATTTTCAAGGCTTTCAATATTAGTTAATGATTAATGACCGACTTGATTATTTTCACATGTGTTTAGACACGATGTTTTCCGCATATTACACATATATATGAACTATGTTGAAATAGATGCATTCTATGTGTTTGTTGAAATGTTTGTATAAGTATGGAATTATGATTTATGCTTGCTATGATTTATGATTGTTGTACGTGTGGCAACTCCCTTGTGAAAAGACTTGCTGTAATATACGTTACAACTGATTTGTTACATGTATGTTGATATGTGTAGTCTATGTGTTTGATAAAATGCCTGAACGAGAAAATGCTTGTTGAAATGTATTTAAAGAGGGTGTTGAGATAGGATTCTCAATTACCTTATCTATAGCTATAGTTTCCTTCATATAACCTATCTTCTTACTGTGTGATTTATGAATGAAATGCCTATGTATGGTAACATGCACACTATGTGTTTGTGGAAATGCTCAAACGAGCTTTGTATTTGAATTGATTGTTACATGTTGTTTGATTATCACACATGGATGCCTACTGTGTTTGAATGTGATTGGGGCTACGATGTAGTCCAGGTAATCGGTAACGAATCCCGAATTAGCGACTGAGATCGTTACACCACACAAGACCCGTTCGATGAATCCAAGTCGTATGGCGATTACCGACAGTGGTTAGGCCACAAGGAGTGCGTATGCGCTCCATGTCGACTAATTCAACGTACGCTCGTACCAATCGAGCTGATCAAGCAACTCGATTGGCCTAATGTATGTTCACCATGTATGGACGCTACTGCTTGAATCTAAGGTACCAACTTACCAATGTAAAGCCCGTTTAACCTTGATACTATGATCCGCTAAAACTCATGAGCCGGGCATGGTGGTATGGGACACCGTGGTCGAGCTGTCGGCCTACGCTGGGGTGACAAGCCTCCCCGTAGTGTCCAGTGAGCAAACCAAACTTGTGAGCCGAATACGGTGGTATGGGACACTGTATTCGAGCTATCGGCCTACGCTAAGGTAACAAGCCTTTCCCGTAGTGACCTCGAGTATAAACTAAGGCCTATGTTGAGATGACGAGCCTCTTCATAGTGACCTGAACTTACTTGTCCACTACTTTCAAATCAGGGGTGACGTTGCCCTATAACTTGCCTATCGTATGTGATTACCTAGGAATGACGACCCTAAATGAATCATCGTTTGGGTAAATAATATAAAGGGAGGTACCTTAGCTTCCCAAACCTGTTTATGAACAAGTCTAATTAAGAACTTGGCTAATCACGTACATGCACTGGATTTGCATGTGCCTTTGGCGTTGGAGTTGAGCACAGAGGAAGGGGTGCATGCTGCGATCGTGAGATGATGTCGCAGAGGGAGTGCAGGCGAGGGCATGCATCATTATCGCATATCATCTTTGCATTAACCAGAGTACGTAGGAATGCTTGTTGTATTGCTTTATCATTACTGCTTGACTGAATTGATAACATGTTAACCTTTGCCTTATAGCTCCATTGAGTTGATCACTCACTCCCACTCTGGGACGGTGTTTTAAAACACCAACCAGACTCTGTTGTAGTTACAGATGATGATAGGGCTTACGATTTAGAGCTAGACTTCTATGATGACGAGGAGGAGTTCTCCTACCTGCAACTCTCTGGCGGGTCTACGTAAACCTGAAGTTGCATCACCAGGGCTACAGGGATATGGAATAGTTGAACATCTACATTTTGTATTTTGTACATTTTGGAACTAAACATGTAATTATTTAACCTGGTATCATGTTCATACTCTGGGGACCTACAACCACTTATGCGTTTTATATACTTATCACAATCTTCTGCTTGCGTAATCTAATTGTCTCTAGAGTATGATATATTGATTTGGTGTAATCCCAATCATGTTTAATGTGCTAATACAGACAATATTTAATCATCATTATCTATGTTGCATAAGTGATGCGTTGGAACTCTGGAGTTGGGCTCCTGCTCGACTCCCGATTTTCAAGGAGTTACAAGTTGATATCAGAGCATGATTTGGATTAAACTGGACCTGGGTTATGGTAACACGACGCACACTGACGTACTTTGACTTAGGAGGGAGCGTTAAAACGTATGAATGATCCTAGGATCCCAAGTTTCGCCCGTCGGTGATTATATGACCGTTAAAGCGAAACTGACCGTTGAATTTCACCCCGTAGGATTATAAGATCATGTAAAAATGTTCCCAATCCCTTTCTAAACCGTCAATAGACGAGTTTGGGCAATAATTCAGCAAATCCCACACTCAAAACATGCCAAAAGCGTGAATATGTGTGAGATGAAGTCCGAAAGTGCCTCAGATGGATGTGGGGGCCACACCGCAATTTACAGGGGGACCTAGGGGGGTCCCACATATTTTTCGCACCCCTGGGAGGGGTGGACATCGCCCCTAGGTGGAGCCACCGCTGGCTGCTCAGAGCCCGGGCGGCGGCACTGCTCGGTCAGCGGTGCACCGCCCAGCTCTACAGCGCCCAGGCGACGACACCGCCCACCGCCCGGCCAGGTGGTCCCTAGCACACATGTGGGGCCACTCCACCACCCCTTTTAACCCTTTTTAGGGTTGTTTTCACCCATTGCAAGCCCCCTTCACTCTATTTTCACTTCCAAATCCCTCAAATCTTCCTTTCTATCTGAAATCCTTGCATCCATACATTTCAAACCTCAAAATCATCATTACCTCCTCATTCCTCAATTCCATCCCTCCACCTTCACTATTTTCACTCATTGGAGCACAAAAGCCCTCTTTTGTGTCTCATAATCTCCCAAATCCTTTACTCATTACATCTACCCACCTCCATTGTCTTGAAACCATCATTTTCATCTTTCTAGCTCCCCTATTTCCACCCATTTGAGCACAAAGGCTCTCTTTTGTGGCTCACAACCTTTCAAACCCATCAACCCATCTCATCCTTCAAGCATTCCCACTTCCAATGGCTTTCTTTGAAATTGTTATTCTCGATCTTTGTGCTCCTTTCCCTTATGGGAAAGAAGAGAGTAGCCCCATATGAGGCTGGGCCGAGCCGACCACGCCGTACTACGAGGAGGGTAGACGCCGAAGCCAGTACGAGTGCTGAGCGTGAACGGAGGTCCAAGTGGGACCTCGATCCTCACATTCCGTTAAAGAGATCGCTACTGCCGAACATCAACCTGGGTAAGTTCTACAACTGCGAGGTCGTATTTGAGGTGCATGTCGATGAGAAGATGTTTGGGATGTATCCAGCCATCGATTTTCTCCTGGATAATGGGTGTGGTCCCATATTTGAAGGGAGCACTCATGCGAGCGAAGGCACTATGCGCACCTTCTACGCCCTCATTCGAAATCCGCTATTGAAGCCTCTCCAGTTTACTATCCCTCAAAGAAGGTAGGAGATCATAGTTGGTGTGAACGAGATTGACCGCATTATGGGAGTTGAAAGAGGTGTGGTGCATGCCAGTGAGAAGAACCTCACTAGTGAGCGAGAGAAGAGACTCCACACCCGTTTTCTATGCGGCTGACTCGAGCATTGGAGGCGGAGAAATAGTCTTATTTCATCGAAGATGATGGCCGACTTCCGCCTGCTCCACCACATATGCACGTATAACGTGTATCCTAGGTGGTGTAATCGCACCGAATGCACAAGGTTCATGGTGGATTTCTTATATAGAGTCGGGCAAGGAGAAAAAGTATCACCGGGGCTATAGGGATATGGAATAGTTGAACATTTACATTTTGTATTTTGTACATTTTGAAACTAAGCATGTAATTATTTAACCTGGTATCATGTTCATACTCTGGGGACCTACAACCACTTATACGTTTTATATACTTATCACAGTGTTCCGCTTGCGTAATCTAATTGTCTCTGGAGTATAATATGTTCATTTGGCGTAATCCTAATCATGTTTAATATGCTAATATAAGCAACATTTAATCATCATTATCTATGTTGTATAAGTGATGCGTTGGAACTCGAGAGTTAGGCTCCTGCTCGACCCCTGATTTTCAGGGCGTTATAGTGAAAGTGAGGATGTCGACAAAGACCGCCCTCAAATCTCCAAAATTCCTAGTAGCTATGGGGAAACGGTTCCCTATCTGGGCAGAGACGGAAGCAGATAACATGGGCTGTCACTCGATGATCCCCAAAGCCAATATGGGGAGAACAGGAGGAGCAAAAGTCAACACCAGAGATTGGGTTACCAGGAGATTCGGTGGAGGGCAAATTAATTACCATAGAGATGTTTGTGGAATTGTCAACTCCAGAGACAATCCCTCTATCTGCGCCCTACATGCTGGAAGAAATGTTGAGATGAATCCTACTTCGCAGTCAGATTCTCGGATACCTGAAACTACCCCAGCAGAAGCGCCTTATATTATTGAATCTCAGATGGAGAACCTAGACACTAGAAAACCCCACCCTTCGGTCCTGGGAGAATGCAATGGCAGGGTAGATTTCGATATCAACTTGGCTGCTCCGCAGGATATCAGATCCCATTTGCAGGTTACCCATCAAGCATTAATAGTAGCCATTCCTCACAGGTCTACTTCTCAACCTCCTTCTACCCAGGTACGCTCCGTCAATCTGGCCCAGGTAGATAACGTTTCGAACCATATTGAGATTGTTCATTGCAGTCCCCCGAGGAATGCGATTCGTAGATCTCCTCATTCTCGGGAAATACCAGATGTCCAAGAGGATGATCATATCCTCTCCAGATCAGCAAATAACTCCCCTATTAGGGACTTGGGAATCAATGCCTCTATTATGGTCTTCGGGGCAAAGGACCCGCCTATCCAGACCTCATCTCCTCATGCTGCTGCTGAGGAGAATTTGTCTTCCCACAAAGGGCTTACTGATGGGTGTCTCTGTATATAGGAAACTTGATCTATCAGTAGATCTTTCGCCCTATCAGCTATCCCACAGCGATGGAGGTTATAGGTTTCACATGGGATTTGAGGGACAAGTAGATGCTAACCCCTTTACTCGCCCAAATCAAGAGTCGATCCATCCTAATGCTGCAGAGCAAATTCTACACTCGAGTAGCTGGATCCTCCCTCAGGGACCAAATGTTCTCCATAACTTCCCTTGTCATTCTGCAAGCAAGTCTACTGGGACTGTCCCCTCTATCAGGAAAGCTCCAGAGGGCCTCAGAAAGAAGGGTGGGGCAGACATTCCATCAGTGAGAGAGGATGGGGAAAGCAGGATCAGGATATTGAAGAGAAGGGTTGTCAACTCATGGAATGTTTTTGATGGATAATCTTCTCATATGGAATGCCCGGGGCATGGCCAATGCGGCCACCATTCGTTCTATTACAAGGCTTATTTGGGATCATAATCCCCCCATTGTTGCCATCCTTGAGCCTATGGCTAGGGACAGGAAGAGGGTGGGGATAGGGTTGAAGCTAGGCTTCCATTCCTCCATATCTAATGTTGAGGAAGGGGGGGAAATCTGGATCTTCTATAGGGATGTTATTTCCATTTCGATTATTGGAATGACTAATTAATTGGTCTCTATGGATGTGTCTTTTTAGGTTCATTCAACATCTTTTAGACTTCATTTGTTTATGCTATATGTTTCAGATTCAGTAGGAGGTTCCTCTGGAAGAGTATGGAATCTATTGCCTTAACTTCGTCAGGCCCATGGGCCATCTATGGTGACTTCAACGCAGTCACTGTTGAGGGTCAAATATTGCATATTAGACCCCAGTTATACCTGAATTTACGAACATGATACTGTTTAACAGCCTATTTTAATCGTGTTTATGTTGCAAGGTGTATTAGGAGCCTGGATTGAAAAAGGATAATAAAAGCATGAATTTAACGCTCATAAATCACCAAGGCAAGGGACGGACCTCAGGGGACCAAGATCAAAGAATTTACATGCCAGAGATCCAAGAAAATCACGCCACTCACGTTAAACGGACCTGAAAGTCAGCCAAAATGCAAGATCACAGGGTTCCCACCATTCGTTCGGCTCGAAACTTCATATATGGCCTGAGGACCATAAATTAACCGTATACGTCAAATTTCAACCACTGAATCCTTGTGGAAGTGGCCCAACGGATAGATCAGCCCCTAAAATCCTGATCTGGGGCCTGCCTTATATCTGTATGTGCTTCAAATTCAGTCTCAACCCCTTAAATGGACAGAGCGGATTCTCACACGCATCACAGTGAACCCCACTCAGGAGAGTGCATGTGCACAGTGTGCACGCACTCGCCGTGTGCCGTAACATCAAAGTTGGTCAGCGTTACGATGACCGACAGTCTTTTCAAACAAACAAAAAAAAAACAAGAAAACGCAGCCAACGTCAAGCGGACGGACGCTAGTCAGATGAGTTTCGATTGTGGGCCCCACTCATCGTCCAAATGGACGATCTGGACCGTTCATTGTGTCCAGAAGGGGGGGGGCATGACCATCGCCAAGGTGGCCTTTTGGTTCCTTGCATACGTACACATGTGGATTGCCAGAAAATGCAGGATGGATGGCGAGTTGATTTGATATAGTGTATCGCACCAAAACTCGACAAAAACCACTCCTTTCTGACTGAAATTTTGCCAGGAATTCAATGAACGAGGTGGATTTCTCTGAAAACATCGCTATGGGGCCCACCGAACACATCAGCGCAGTAAAATTCGTAAGAAATGTATGTCCGATTTTTTAGAACGTTGCACGGAGTTGTGGGCCACTATTTATGGTCGGATGGGTGATCCAAACCGTTCATAACCTTCAGAGGGGGAGGGGGGGTCTTTGCCCCAACCATGCAGTCCAAATGATTTCTTGGACGTCTATTGGTGGAGAACTCAATCCAAATACAAGCCTATTGTGTTTTTAGGACTACCAGCTACGAAAATTGACTTCACTGACTCCCAGCCCTTTAAACTATCCCTAGAGCCTATAAAAGAGAGGGAGAAGAACGTAGGAATGCATCTTTGAGACGTGGGAGCAAAGGAGAGATCGTGTAGCATGGGCCAACCATCTCAAGAGTTTTTCTTTCTTCCCTTCTAGATTATTTCTATTTTGATGCTTTTTAAGATTTTTAGCCTCACCATGTCTATGATGGGCTTAACCTCTTAGCTAGGGCTAAGAGGTGAAGCTTGTAGTAAGATGGGAGACTTTCCTTTTTCCCTTTTGATTATTGAACTAATTTTTATCTTAGTTCGATTATAAGGAATGCCTTTAGTTTTTTATGGTTTGTTGTGACTTAAATTACAATAGATCTGCGATAGCTTCGAGCATATCCTTTTCATTATTTTGATTATAAAATTAGGAGGCCCTGTTGTTCACCATCGTCTCCTCGGCATGGCTGGATGATGGAACCCTTGCTAATGTTCATAACTCTCTTAGATGGTTGTGGATTGGTTAGATTTTGTTATTTGTTTTGTCTCATGGGCATGGCCTTGTGATAGAATCAAGTCTAATTCTCATACCTCTTATCCATTGATGACTAGATCAAAGGAAGTTTAGATTTGATTTTTAAGGTTATATCAAGCATAGATCTCCCTAATTTCTACAAGTGGATCCTTGGCACCCTAGTTTCGCACCTTTGAATTTCACAAGTTTACTTTAATATTTCACCACTGCTCTCTTAAAAGCCTCTGATTTCGATTACATCTTTACCTAGTTCTAGTTCAAGTTACTTTTACATTACGTACAAGGTTCAATCCCTGTGGATTTGACCTCGGTCTTATCGAGATTATTATTACATCACAACCCTATACTTGGGGTATGAACAAGTTTTTAACCCCGTTGACGGGGACTAGCGGTTACGTTTTTCTGAGATTAGCTAGTTTTAGAATTTGGTTAAGATTAGGGTTTTTATAGATTTAGGTTTTTTCTATTTGATTTCTAGAATCTAACATAATTTTCTTGTTTTGTAAGACCCTGATATAGGCATCTTAAATTGGTAATCTCTTTCTAATTTTTCTTCCTTTCTATTTCTAGATTAGGATTTGTTTTATATTTTTAGAAATTTTCCTGATTTGTTTTATATTAGGACTTCGTTTATTTTTAGAAATTTTCTAATTTAGGATTAGAGCTTTCCTAATTTGTTTTTAGAAACTTTCTATTTTTGGTTATCTTTGAAGTTCTTCCTTTTTTAGAAAATAGTTTACTTTCTATTCTTAGACTAACTATTTTTAGAAACTAACTTGTTTTGTTTTATTTTGCAGGATCTAACTTAGGAACTTCGAATTTGGTAACTTCTTTCCAACTCTTTTCTTCTTTCTTTCTAGATCTCTATTTCCTTTCTTTCTTTTAGGTTAGGTTTAGAATCTAAACTAAGGGCTGCGAGTGTTTCATACCCAAGTGGGTTCATGACAACACTCGACGTCTCTTTATTGAAGGAGGATTGGTTGAGGGGTTGACTATCAATCGCAGGACTAGACACCGCTCGAGATCCCCTAAGTTAATTGAAGTGATGGCTGAAAACCAACCTCTTCTACCCCAACCTAGGGTGGAGGACATCAAGGATGAGAATGAGGTGCATCAAGCACCCCCGTCTCATACTTTAAAAGATTATTTACAACCGGCGGGGGTGAGTACGCCCTCATGCATGGTTTTTCTTGAGAATGCGGGGCACATGGATATCAAGCCAGGGCTGATCTGACTCCTTCCTAAATTTCATGGGCTTGAGTCAGAAAATCCATATTTACATCTGAAAGAGTTTGATGAGATCATAGCTACTTTATACTTTCCTAACATGTCTGATGACACGGTCAGGTTGAAACTCTTTCCCTTTTATTTGAAAGCGAAAGCTAAGACGTGGTTACATTCACTACGTCCACAATCTATTAGCAAATGGAATGACATGACACGGGAGTTCATGAAGAAATTTTTCCCATACCATAAGACGAACACCCTTAGAAAGTCGATCATGAACTTCGCCCAAAGGGAATATGAAACATTCTTCCAATGTTGGGAGCGGTTCAAGGATCTTAATAGTTCATGCCCACAACATAGTTTTGAAACGTTGCGCATCACGAACTTTTTTTTATGATGGACTGACATCTCCCATGTGTCAATTAGTCGAGACGATGTATAATGGCGAGTTTATGAATAAAGGTGTCGATGAGGTATGGGACTACTTTGATAAGCTTGCAGAGAACACACAATCATGGGACATCTCCCCTAGACCAAGTACTACATCTAGGCCAACTGATTCCAAGGAAAGGAGTGGAATGTATCTCCTGAAAGAGGATAATGATATCAATACTAAAATGGCTTATCTCACTAGAAAACTCGAGGCCATGGAATTAAAGAAGGATAAGGCTAAGAAAATTGTTTGCGGTATTTGTGGTTGCAACATTCACACTACCGAAAATTGCCCAACTATATCTGCCTTTTAAGAGGTACTGAATGAGCAATCTAATGCCGTAAGCAATTACCAAAGACCTTTCAGTGGGCCCACCTCTAACACATACAATCCTAGTTAGAGAAATCATCTAAACTTCAGTTGGAGGAATGGACAAACCGCTACACCTCAAGGTTTCCTAAATCAAATTCCAATTCAAGAGAAACCTCAAGGGGATTCGGTTCTAAAACACTTTCAAAAGAAAGAGCTTTTCGATCAGGGTATGCTACAAACCTTTCAAGACCTTACAAAAGCGATACAATGACTTAAGGCTGAAAATACAATTGGGAACAAGGGGACCTTCCCAGCTCAAGCTCTTCCCAATCCTAAACCGCAATATGAAGTTAGCGACCCAAGCTCTTCAAATCAGATAGAGCAAGCTAAATCCATCACCACTCTTAAGAGTGGGAAGATCATTGACAAAACCATTCTGGTTAGGGCTGAAAAGCCTAAGGACTCGGAAGTGGACAAAGAAGATGAATCTAGTCATGCCCCACCAGAGTTAGAACCGGAACCTCAAGGGAAGCCAGTTACTCCATTTTCCCAACAGTTGGTTGCACCAAAACCTCTCTCTAACTCTCAGGATATTCTAGAGGTGTTGAAACAAGTGAAGGTCAACATTCCTCTACTTGATGTCGTGAAACAAATACCTTCATATGTCAAATTCCTAAAAGACTTATGTATGACCAAAAGATGACAAAATATTTAAAAGAAAATTTTCCTGACTGAGAAAGTGAGTGTCATCCTAAAGCAAGATGTGCCGTAGAAATTCAAAGATCCCGGTAGCCCAACCATATCATGTGTAATCGGGAACTATCGAATTGAGCACATACTTCTTGACTTAGGAGCGAGTGTCAATCTGATTCCTTACTCGGTATACAAACAGTTAGGTTTGGGTGAATTAAAACTCACCCTAACCACACTATAACTTGTTGATCGCTATGTTCATGTACCAAGAGAGATAATTGAGGATGTGTTGGTCCAAGTTGACAGATTTTAATACCCTATAGATTTTATCATCCTGGATACTGAACCCATCAGTGACATTGGAGATGGATATCTTTTTCAACACAGGCAGACGGTTAGAGGATGATGACGATCTCCACGACATTAATATGATTAACTCTTTCGTGGAAGATAGGACACCTTTGACCTTATCCTCTGATCCTCTAGAGACGTGCCTGGCCCACTCCCATGAGTTTGATGATGACATGATTAGAGAGACGTGTGTCATGCTTGATGTTGTACCGGTACTTGAAGTTAACCGGTGGAGGCCACAATTTGAAGAGTTGCCCCAAACTGATGAAGTACCTTTATCGTCTAACCTCAAACCACCGAAGCTTGACCTAAAACCTTTGCCCTCTGATTTGAAATATGTCTATTTAGGTCAAGATGAGACATACCCGGTGGTGATTTCTGCCCACCTGGAGAAAGAACAGGAGAGTATGCTCATATTTACTCTCATTAAGTATAAGGGAGCCCTTGGATGGACGATTGCGGATCTCAAGGGAATTGACCCTTCGATTTGTACGCACCGCATTTATCTCAAGGATAATATAAAGACCTCTCGGCAATCACAACGTAGATTAAATCCAAACATGAAAGAAGTGGTTAAGGCCGAGGTTCTTAAACTATTGGATGTGGGTATCATATACCCTATATCCGATAGTCAGTGGGTGAGTCTAACTCAGGTGGTTCCTAAGAAGTTCGAAATCACCATCGCAGTCAATGCCAATAATGAACTCGTACCAACTAGAGTTAGTACTGGTTGGAGGATGTGCATTGACTATAGAAAGTTGAATACCGTCACGAGGAAGGACCACTTTCCTTTGCCCTTCATCGATCAAATCTTAGAAAGGCTAGCTGGTCATTCCTATTACTATTTCCTTGACGGGTATTCGGGCTACAATCAGATAGAGATAGCCCTGAAGATCAGGAAAAGACTACGTTTACATGTCCCTACGACACCTTTGCTTACCGAAAGATGCCATTCGGACTATGTAATGCCCCTGCCACCTTTCAGTGATGTATGATGAGCATCTTTTCTGATATGGTGGGGCAATATTTAGAGGTCTTCATGGACGATTTCTCTGTCTTCAATCCATCTTTCAACGAGTGCTTTGAAAGTCTGAAATGTTTGTTGAAAAGATGTGAAGAAAAGAACTTGGTACTTAATTAGGAGAAGTGTCATTTCATGGTTCATAAGGGAATTATCTTTGGACATATCATCTCGTCCAAAGGAATCAAGGTGGATAAGACTAAAATCGATCTTATCTCTAACCTACCTCCACCCAAGAACATACGGGACGTGCGATTCTTCTTAGGACATGTCGGGTTTTACAGAAGATTCATAAAGGACTTTAGTCTCATATCTTGTTCTCTATGTAATTTACTTCAAAAGGATGCACCATACGAGTGGACTGAGCCATGTCAGGAAGCTTTCACTAAGCTTAAAGGCATGTTGACCAGTGCACCTATCATACAGCCACCCGACTGGAGCATTCATTTTAAACTTATGTGTGACGCATATGATTATGCTCTTGGGGCAGTTTTAGGCCAGAGAAAATATAAGAAACCCTACGTTATTCATTATGTGAGTAAGATCTAAAACCTGCCCAAGTGAACTACTCGACTACGGAAAAGGAACTCTTAGCCATAGTGTTCGATTTAGACAAATTTAGGTCCTACTTGATCGGATATAAGATCATCATTTACACATATAATGTAGCGCTCAAGTATCTTCTTGCTAAGAATGATGCTATGCCCCGCCTGATACGATGGATCCTCGTACTCTAAGAATTTGATCTAGAAATTAAAGATAAAAAGGGAGTAGAGAACGTAGTGGTTGATCACCTTTCCCACCTTGACCCCTCTGATTCCTTGGAGACGACTCATATTACTGACATGTTCCCTGATGAAAAGTTGTTCAGAGTCTCCCATTCACCTTGGTTCGCTGACATTGTTAATTATCTTGCCATAGGTTTTATACCGATACATTGGACTGTGCAAGATAGGAAATTTTTCAACGAGTTGTGCAACTTTTTTTGGGACGATCCATATTTGTTCAAATATTGCCTAAACCAAATCTTAAGGAGATGTGTGTCAGACGATGAACATTAGAGTGTCATCTCTTTCTGTCACTCACAGGCCTGTGGTGGTCACTTTTCTGCTAAAAAGACCACGGCCAAGATTCTGCAGTGTGGCTTTTACTGGCCCACTATGTTCATGGACACTCAAGAGTTTTGAAAGGCGTGTGAGCGTTGTCAGAAATTGGGAGCGTTGTCCCATCAAAATATGATGCCCTTGAACCACATTCTTATTATAGAGGCATTTGATTGCTGGGGCATTGATTTCATGGGACCATTCCCCTAATCCTTTAAAAATATATATATTTTGCTCGACGTAGACTATGTCACTAAATGGGTTGAAGCAATTCCATGTCGGAACAATGACCATCGCACGATTATTAAATTCGTAAAAGAGAACATCATTTTCCGATTCAGAACGTCTCGAGCCATCATTAGTGATGGGGGCTCACACTTTTGTAATAGACCATTTGAGAGTTTAATGAAGAAATATAGTATCTCTCATAAGGTGAGCACTCCATACCACCCACAAACAAGTGGGCAGGATGAGATTTCCAATAGGGAAATCAAACATATTTTGGAAAAGACGGTTAACCCTAATCATAAGGATTGGTCAATCCGATTGACCGATGCTTTATGGGCTTACTGTACAGCATTTAAGACTCCTATTGGAATGTCTCCCTTTAAACTCGTCTATGGGCAGGCCTGCCACTTGCCTGTGGAGTTGGAACATAGAGCTTACTGGGGGATCAAAAATATAAATTTCAAATTGGATGACGTTGGCTCGCTACACAAACTTCAATTAAATGAACTTGAAGAAATCCAGAACGATGCATACGAGAACTCGATAATTTACAAGGACAGGATGAAAGCATTTCATGACCAACATATTCTGCAAAAATCATTCACACCAGGTCAGAAAGTCCTTTTTGTACAATTCTCGATTACATCTTTTTCCAAGTAAGCTCCGGTCTCATTGGACCGGTCCTTTCACAGTTATCAATGTTTATCCTTATGGGACTGTCGAGATTCGGGATCCAGATAATGGCAATGAGTTTAAAGTGAATGAAGATCGATTAAAGCCATTTGTTGAGAAGTTTGATTCAGAGGACATGTCCATGTCTCTGAATGATCCTGTTTACCAGGATTGATCTCTTAGTCTGATGGAGGTATAGTAGGTTTATTGCTTTCATAGGACTAGGATAGTTTGCTTTTTTCGTTCTAAGTTAGTTTTATGCTATTAGGTTAGTTTGCTTTCTAGTTGTTTTAGGATAGTTTGCTTAAACTCTTATGCCTAGCTGCCTTCACGCTGGAATCTCTCTGGGAAAAAGCCGCTTAACTCCGTCATTAGGTACTATCTTTCCATCAATTCTCCTTTACTTTTGTTGTCTCATATGCATTACATGATTATATCATTTACATTGAGGACAATATAGATTTTAGGTTGGGGATGGGAGATTAGATTACCTAATTATTATTTTCTTTGTCTTGAGCAAAAATTGTGAAAAAATTTTAAATTTTTAAAATTTTTTCTGGAAATTCTTGTGAATTCGAAGTGATTTTGATGGCCATCCTTGATTTAGAATTATAAGATACATAATGTTGGTAATTTATGACTCTTGGATTCAGCCATCTGTAAGATTTCACATTTAAGTTCGAATTGTTAGTCATGATTTCACACATCACACCTAGCTTACACGTTAAAGCTTCAGTTCAATTTTGAATTGTTAACCTGGTAGTCACTATGCATGGAAGGAGCCAATCTGGGAAATTTGTCCATCATATGAAAAAAAAAGTTATCTTTAGAAAGGGTTAGGCGAATGGTCTCCACCATAGGTTTACTCCCTATAGGTGAGGGTTCGTTTCCCCTCCTTAGCTCTACCTGATACAAGTGGGTGAATGGTCTTCACTATAGGTTTGCTCCCTCTAAGTGAAGATTCAATTCTCGAAGTTAACGCGGCATGAAAGCCGCTGATCAAAAAGATTTTGAATTGAGAGGCAAGTTTTGGTCTAGGTGCGGTTATCCGGAATATTCCATTTGGTTATCCATATAATAATGAAAATTAACGATTGAACCTTTAATTGTGATAAGTCAAGGCTGCACTATACACCCATGGAACTCGATGTTTAGAATTTTTCTAATGGATGGATTAATGTTTTGAACTTGACTAAGAAGTTTACCATGCACTTGAGTCTAGGAGAAAGTAATGCTCAACATTCATGAATCTTCGAATTCTATTGATTGGATTGTTTTTCAAAAATCACTTGGTTTTATAGGAATTATCCCATAATTCTTAATTTATTTTTCGCATACTTTGCTCGGGATGAGCAAAATGTTGGTTGGGGATTGTGTTGAGGGTCAAATATTGCATATTAGACTCCAGTTATTACCTGAATTTACGAACATGATACTGTTTAACGGCCAATTTTAATTGTGTTTGTGTTGCAAGGTGTATTTAGGAGCCTAAACTGAAAAAGGGTACTAAAAGCATAGATTTAACGCTCATAAATCACTAAGGCAAGAGACGGACTCCAGGGGACCAAGATCGAAGAATTTACACGCTAGAGATCCGAGAAAATCACATCACTCACGTTAAACGGGCCTGAAAGTCAGCCAGAATGTAAGATCACAAGGTTCCCACCATCCGTTCCGCTCGAAACTTCATATATGGCCTAAGGACCATAAATTAACCGTACACGTCAAATTTCAGCCACTGGATCCTTATGGAAGTGGCCCAACGAATAGATCAGCCCCTAAAATCCTAATTTGGGGCCTGCCTGATATCTGGATGTGCTTCAAATTCAATCTCAACCCCTCAAATGGAGTGGCGCATCAAATGGACGGAGCGGATTCTCACACGTATCATAGTGGACCCCACTCAGGAGAGTGCATGTGCAATGTGCACCCACTCGCCATGCGCCGCAACATCAAAGTCGGTTAGCGTTACGCTGACCGACAGTCTTTAAAAAAAAAAAAAAACAAGAAAACGCAACCAGCGTCCAGCGGACGGATGCTAGCCAAATGGGTTTCGATTGTGGGTCCCACCCATCATCCAAATGAATGATCTGGACCGTCCATTGTGTCTAAAGGGGGGTGTGACCATCGCCAAGGTGGCCTTTTGGTCCATTGCACACGTATACACGTAAATCGTTAGAAAACGCAGGATGGACGGCGAGTTGATTTGATCCAGTGGACCGCACCAAAACTCGACAAAAATTACTCCTTTCCGACTGAAATTTCGCCAGGAATCCAATGAATGAAGTGAATTTCTCTGAAAACATCGTTGTGGGGCCCACCGAACACATCAGCGTAATAAAATTCGTAAGAAACACACGTCTGGTTTTTTCAGACATTGCAGGGAGTTGTGGGCCACTGTTTATGGTCGGATAGGTGATCCAAACCATTCATAACCCTCTGAGGGGGGTTTTACCCCAACCATGTAGTCCAAATTGATTTCTTGGATGTCTATTGGTGGAGAACTCGATCCAAACATAGGTCATCACGTTTTTGCGACTACCAGCTGTGAAAATTGATTCCACGAACTTAAAGCCCTCTAAACTGCCGCTGGGGCTTATAAAAGAGAGGGAGAAGAAAGCAGGAAAGCATCCTTGGGATGTGGGAGCAAAGGAGAGAGATCATGGAGCATGGGCCAGCCATCTCAAGAGTTTTTCTTTCTTCCCTTTTAGATTATTTCTGTTTTGATGCTTTTTAAGATTTTTAGCCTCACTATGTCCATGATGGGTTAAACCTCTTAGCTAGGGCTAAGAGGTGAAGCTTGTAGTGAGATAGGAGACTTTCCTTTATGCCTTTTGAACTAATTTTGATCCTGGTTTGATTATAAGGAATGCCTTTAGTTTTTAATGGTTTGTTGTGACTTAAATTACAATAGATCTGCGATAGCTTCGAGCATGTCGTTTTCATTATTATGATTATGAAATTAGGAGGCCATATTATTCACCATCGTCTCCTGGGCATGGTTGGTTGATGAAACCCTTCCTAATGTTCATAACACTCTCAGATGGATGTGGATTGGTTAGATTTTGTTGTTTGCTTTGTCTCATGGGCATGGCCTTGTGATGGTATCAAGTCTAATTCTCATACCTCTTATCCATTGATGACTAGATCAAAGGAAGTTCAGATTTGATTTTTAAGGTTATATCAAGCATAGATCTCCCTGATCTCTACAAGTGGATCCTTAGCACCCTAGTTTTCCACATTTGAATTTCACAAGTTTAGTTTAATATTTCACCATTGCTCTCTTAAAAGCCTCTGATTTAGATTACATCTTCTCCTAGTTCTAGTTCAAGTTACTTTCAGATTACATACAAGGTTCAGTCCCTGTGGATTCGACCTCGGTCTTACCGTGATTATTACTACATCACAACCCTATTACTTGGGGTGTGAACAGTCACTGACAGTTCTGAGAGGATGGGAGCAGGTGTCAGGATCTAGAGAGTTACGCTGAATTTAATGAAGCCATCGACAAAGTCGAGTTGCTGGATGCGGGTTTCAGCGGCAACAGGTTTACTTGGAGCAATAATCATGCGGTCCTTCACATGTCTGGGGTAGGCTGGATGGAGTCTTGTGCAATGGCAATTGGTTAAATCAATTTTCCAGTTTCCAAGTGCATCATCTACCGAGGATGAATTTGGACCACGCCCTGCTGCTCATTTCCTTCCTCAGCCCCATATCGACTGCCCTAAAGCCATTCCGCTTTTAGAGAATGTGGCTACTGGACGGATCGTTCTCTCAAGTAGTTAATCTAGCTTGGAGCCAAGAGCTGGCTGCCCAACCCATTTTCAATCTTCTGCTAAAAATCAAGAAAGTTAAGCTTAGATTGAAGGCCTAGAATAGAGAGGTGTTTGGAAACATGCTCCAAAACCAGAAGATTGCGGAGCAGGAGCTGCTCCAACTAAAAGCTCAAGCCCAATCCTCCCCTGCAGGCTTCAGTTCGGTTGAGATTTCTGCAGCTAATCAAAAGCTAGCCCAGATGGAGCTTGTAGAAGAATTTTTCTGGAAGCAAAAGGCCCGAAATAATTGGCTGAAGGAGGGCGACAGGAACACCAAGTTCTTCCACCTTTCTTCCTCTGATAGAGTGAGGAGAACCGCGATCCACAACATTAAGCTTGATTCAGGGGAAGCTATTTCGGATCAGTCGTCCATTAAGAAAGAAGCCACTAGTTTCCTGCAGTCTCTTCTATCCTCGAGCCCAACCTCAGATGCAAGTGACCTGCTAAACTGCATTCCCTCTCTTGTTTCGCCTGCCGACAATGAACACGTCATGAGGATCCCTTCCTTAGAAGAGGTTAGAAATAATGTCTTCTCCCTTCCAATGGATGGGGCTCCCAGCCCTGACTGTATGTCTGCGGAATTTTTCATGGGCTGCTGCCCCATTGTGGGCAGCGATATTCACAAAGCTGTGGAGGATTTTTCAAAGGGGGCTGTCTACCAAGGGCCTTCACCTCCACCCTCGTTTGTCTAATTCTAAAGTCTCCGGGAGTGAAACGTTTTGTAGATTTCCGCCCCATTAGTCTTTGCAATATTGTTTACAAGATTTTTTCCAAGATCAACGTCGACAGACTGAGCTTCCTCCTCCCGAAGTTGATCTCCCTAGAGTAAGGGGCTTTTGTCAGGGGTCAGGCCATTGTAGAAAATATCGCTCTCGGGTAAGAGATTTTCAGGGATTTAGATAGGAAGGTTCACAGCAATAATATGGTCTTGAAGTTGGACTTGGAGAAGGCCTATGACAGGGTTTAATGGAGCTTCCTGTCTCAAGTCTTACTGAACTTTGGTTTTTCGCTTAGCTGGGTTAAGATGGTGGAGCATTGTTGGAACAACTGTTGGTTCTCAGTCCTTATTAATGAAGAGAGTTGCGAATTCTTCAAATCCTCCAGAGGGCTGAGGCAAGGTGACCCTCTCTCCCCCAGCCTTTTCATTCTCTCAGTTGAAGTTTTCAGCAGAGGCATATCGAAACTGGTTTCCTCTAGACTGATCAACTCCTTCAAGCTGAAATGAGGGTGTATCCAAGTCTCTCATCTCCTCTATGCTGACGATACCATACTATTCTTGAATGGGACTCTTTCCTCGCTTAGAGTGGTTCGAGAGTTCATCTCCAAATATCAAGATGCCTCAGGTCAGAAAGTTAACCCCAAGAAGAGTGCATTCCACTGTTCGTCCAAGCTACCCGTGGGAAGGCAAAGGTCCATCGCTAGGGTCCTTGGTTTTGGTAAAGCTACGGGCTCTTTCGCCTACTTAGGCGTTCCAATTGTCAATGGTCGGATTATCTGCAGCATGTTCAAGTTGATGATTGATAAGATGGCTTCCACAATTCAAAGTTGGAGCTCGAGAGTGTTGTCCCAGGCTAGCAGATTGACTCTGATTTCACATGTTCTGAGTGGCATTCTGGTCCACACTATGGTCGCTTCGGTGATTCCTGCAAAGGTGCTGGGTATCATGGAAAGCTCCTTTGCCAATTTCTTTTGGGGGTGGCGAGATGGGAGGAAAAAACTCCATCGGGTGAAATGGAGTTCCATTTGGCACCCCAAGGAGGGGGGGGGGGGGGGGGGGGGGGTGGGTTGGGTTGGGTATCAGGAAGCTCGAAGAAGTCATAAAGGCCCTTCACTTGAAGTTGTCCTGGGGGGCAAAATTCGAGAAAACTGGTAGCATATGGGCTAATTTTATTTGCTCTAAATACATACAAGCCGGGAGGACTATCAGCCCTTCCAATCTCCCTGCATGCGCCTCACCTCTTTGGAAAAGATTGTTGGGGCTGTTTCCCACCCTGGATAGGCACGTCCAATGGGAAGTGAATCAAGGGGCCTGCAACATGTGGAGCTACAACTGGTCGGGCCTTGGCCCTCTGATTGACATCACATCTCTTGATATTCCTTCGGGGCTTAGGGACCTTCGCGTGGCCGATTTCATTAGGGAAGATGGGCTCATGTAGGATACTCCATTCTCCCTCCCCGAATGGATCCTAGGCCATATTCATAAGGTGGATTCTGCTGCTCTGCTGGTGAAGATCGTCCCATCTGGCCCTTCGATCCCTCAGGCAAATTCTCAGTTAAATCGGCCTGGGATGTTGGTAGAAGCAACAGGCAAAAGAGAGTTTGGGCCCGTTAGGTGTGGCACCCCATGGTGCCTCTCAAAATCTCCACATTCATGTGGAGACTTTTGCAGGGTGCATGTTGTCCCAGTTGATGTTCGTATTCAGTTTAAAGGAATCCATATTGCTTCAAAATGTGCGTGTTGTAGTTTAGATTGGAGTTCAAGCCACCTCCCTGAATCACTGGAGCATCTTTTCTTGTTCGAAGATCTGGCCGTTAAGATATGGGAGCACATTACTGTTTCCTTTGGGGCTCCCATGTTTTGCCATTGCTTGGTTCAGGATCGCCTCAACTGGTGGTGGCAAAGGCCCCTTCCTAGCAGCAGCAAGGTAGCAACCATGCGCCTATCCCCTATCTTCTTCCTTTGGGAAATCTGTAGAGGCAGAATTAGCTCCAGATTCGACGACCGGACAATCTCTCCCCTTGCCATCATCAGTCGAGCTAAATGGTGGGTGGAAAATCTTCTCCAACGCCATCCTATGCTCTCTTCTCTCTCGCCGACTGCCTTTGCCACCGGTCAAACTCCTCTTCCTCCCCGCCCTCACCACGCTGTCTCCATTGTGAGATGGCTCAAACCCAGAGAGTGTTGGTTCAAACTTAATGTGGATGGGTCCACTCTAGCCAACCCAGGACCATCTGAGGGCGGTGGCATCTGTAGGGATAACCTCGACAATTTGGTCTTCGCTTTCTTCTCCAAGTATGGAACTGCATCCAACAACAAGGCTAAGTTGCAAGCGTTATATGATGGTATGGCCTTATGTCTTAATCTTGGGATTGGCAAGGTGCTTATTGAATCTGACTCCAAATGGCTAGTTGATTCTCTTAATGGTATCTCCTCCCTCTCCTGGATTTGGAAGTACTGGATGGATAAAATCCGTAGGATTGGAGCCAGGGGGCTTTTCCAGTTCACTCATATCCCTAGGGATGTGAATGGGCCTGCTGACGGCTTGGCTAAGGAAGGTAGGGCTAGGCAAGTGGCCCGAGTCTTCTGCGACTCCTCTAATCTCCCTCGTCTAGTTAAGGGTGGAATCTTTATTAACAAAGTGGGTCTTGGCTCGATCTAGAAAATTCATAGGAATTCTTTTGTATATGATATGATAGGCGAGGCCCTCCTTTTTGTCTCTGGCCTTGCCCGAATGGTTGTTTCATGCTCCTTTGCAATCAATGAAATTCACATTTAAAAAAAATAATAATAAGGAGAATGACACTTATTAATAACGTCCTTGCAGGCATTCTGATCCACGCAATGGTAGCAACAGTAGTCCCAGCTCAGGTTCTTTAAGAATTAGAGAAAAACTTCGCCAATTTTTATTGGGGCTAGTCGGATGGGAAGAAGAATATGCATTGGAGGGAAGAAAATCACTTTACCAAAATTGGAGGGTGGCCTGGACATTAAAAAACTTAGGGATGTAATGGCCGGTCTTAGCCTAAAGTTGGCCCAAGAGGTGAGATTTGGAGAAAAAAAGAAAAGAAAATAAAATCTATGGGGTTCTTTCACGCGACCCAAATACAGAGATCAATTTTTCGTAGCAGGAGAAAGGGCGTCTTCTGCCTCTTTTGGTTCCTCTTCTACCTCTTGGTCAAGCATCAGGAAGTTGCTTCCTATTGTTGATATCTTAAATATGTAAATAACAGGGTATATTGATGTCATCCAAGTCTCATCGAAGATTCCATCAAGTAGGTGTCGATGTCATCGACGGGTGCTAAATCTAAAAAAAATAATCCATGTTGGTTGCTGGAACATTTTAGTATTGTTGTTCAATGTCATCGAAGGTGTACGATGTCAACGACAGATTGTCAATGCCATCGAAGGTCCCGTTGAGCACGGGCACAGAATTGCATAAATGTGGGATGGCATTTGTTTCTTGTTCCGCTTGTAATATTTTACATATCAGGTGTAATCAGGATTTGGGAGCAAGAGAGGAGTTCTAGGGCTTTCTAAATTGTTCCTAAGGGTTTCAAGGGCATGATCAAATCGGTAACTTCCTAACTCTTGTAATTTCTACTTTCATAGTGCATTACTCATTGCTTTGTACTATGGTCTTTTCCCCGTAAAGGTTTTTCCACGTAAAAATCGGATTATTCTTGTTTGGGCTTGGTTATGCAACTATGAGTACTTTGTTTCATTCAACTCTATGTGGTTCCACAGTTCCCCAACAAGGGGTATCAGAGCTAACGCTGGGAAGCAGATTGAACCTGAAACGAAAGTATCAATCATATCTAACCTGAAGTTTGATGTAGAAAGATATTCCAACAAAAATAACTTTGAACTATGGAAAGTTAAGATGAACGGTCTCCTAATTCAACAAGGATTAGACAATGCTTTCCTTGAAAAGTGACCAGAATCTATAACTGAAGATGAATTGAACCAGATGGATAAGAAAGCTAGAACCTCTATCCAATTGTGCCTAATGGATGAGGTCCTCTATAATGTCATGAGAGAGAAAACTGCAGCAAATATATGGGCGAAATTAGAGAATATATGTACAAATAAATCTCTTGAAAATTGTTTGTACTTAAAGCTACATTTATTCAATTTGAAGATGACAGACGGGCCTAATGTTGAGGCCCACATTAGTAACTTCAATAGGTTGATTTGTAAATTGTTGAATGTGGAGGAAATGATGAAAGATGAGGATCAGGCATGCATTCTATTAAATTCCCTCCCATTTTTGTATGAGTCGTTCAAGGACTCTTTGTGCACTGGTAGAACGACCATTAGTGTCAAAACCGTTATCTTATCCCTTCAGTCGAAGGCAATGAGAAAGAAAAGTGGTGACATGGGTGAAAGAAAAGTGGTGGCATTGGTGCTTCTATAGATGTACTAGTTACGAGAGAAAGAAATTTTAAGCGAGATAGTGGATCTTCACGATCAAGGTCCAAATCCAAGGGCAAGGGAAAAGGCAAGTTGAAGTTTTGGAATTGTGGAATGGCCGGTCACATGAAGAATGATTGTCCGAATCCTAAGTTAAAAAAAAATAAAAATAAAAATAAAAAAATTTAGAGAGTTCTTACAAGGAGGCCAACACTGCGGAATCTGATGTAAGTACGAGTGGTTATGATATGTTGTCAGTGTCCAATGTTGGACACTTATACGATAAACGTAAGGATGAGCGGATTTTGAATACGAGGGCATCGTATCACATGTGTCCTCATCGGAATTGGTTCACCAGTTACAGTGAGTGTGATGGTGGCTAGGTGTTTATGGGCAATGATAATGCCTATAAAATGGTAAGTGTTGGATCAGTACACATCAAGATGTCTGATATCGTGGATCATATCTTGATTGAAGTGAGACACGTTCATGATTTGAGAAAGAACCTAATATCTATGGGAGTACTTGACTCACTAGGGTGAAAATTCACCGAGTTTATTGTGTCTTTAAAGTTTCAAAGGGGACACTCATAGTTATGAAAGCATAGAGGAATGGAAACCTTAACAGGTTGATTGGGAGCACTTTATTAGGTGGAGCAACAACGTCAATAGCAGATTCCACATCTGCACGTATGTGGCATGTACGCTTGGGCCACATGAGTGAGCGGGGCATGAAGGTACTTTCTAACCATTATTTAATTCTAGTTTTTAAGAGCATTGATTTTAGTATATGTAGTAAAAAATGTTGGTTGTCTTTTAAATTTAGAAAATATGATTATAAGGGAGTTCTTGATTATGTGCATTCTGATGTATGGGGGTCAACGCCTGTGGTTTCTAGTGGAGGGTCATCATGGTTTTTCACATTCATTAACGGGAATTTCCAAAAAGTATAGGTTTATTTTATGAAAAATAAATTCGATGTTTTCATCAACTTCAAGTTGTGGAAGATGATGGTGGAAAAATAGTCAGGGTGAAAGGTGAAGGTATTGAGGACAGACAACAATGGGGAATTCACTTACGGGGAATTCAACCGGTATTATAAATACGAAGGGATCGTGAGGCACAATATAGTGTGTCACACACCAAAGTAGAATGGTGTGGCTGAGCGGATGAATTGGACTCTCTTGGACAAGGCCCAATGCATGATTAGTAACACTGGATTGGACAAGGATTTATGAACTGAGGTCGTTAACACGGCTTGTTACTTGTTGAATCAGTCCCCTTTTATGGCCATCAATTGTAAAATTCCAAAGGAACTGTGAAGTGGTCAATAGGTAGACTACTCGGGATTGCTTGTATTTGTTTACGACGCTTACTCTCATGTACCGTATGTTGAGAGAGATAAGTTGGACCAAAATAGTAAAAAGTGCATCTTTATCGTCTATGGTAATGGTGTAAAGAAGTATATGATGTATCACGGTGTCACACGAAAAATTATCCTTAGTCACGACATCAAATTCGACAAAGGATCCTTATTTCATAAGGATGAGTATCAGGAAGCGGAGATGTAGACAGATGTACATGAGCAAGTGAATCAGCCACCTGTGAGAATGAATCCATCAAGGTATTGTATGTTACCGGCGAGATATAGGAATGACTTAAATGTCACATTTGCCCTCATTGCGGCTAAGGGGATCCGTCGAATTTTCAGAAGGCTCTTAACGATGTAAATGCCGAAAAGTGGAAAGTAGTGATGAATGATGAGATGGGCTCCTTGTACAAGAATGAGACATGGGAGCCGGTGGATCAGGTGCAAGTGGATCTTCAAGAAGAAACAACATGTATACAAGACAAGGTTAGTAGTAAATGGATACACTCAGAGAGAAGGTTCGACTTCACTGAGATATTTGCACCTGTGGTGAAGTAAGTATCTATAGATTCCTGTTGACGCTAGCTGCCTAATACGATCTCGAGCTAGAGCAAATGAATGTGAAGACTACCTTCCTGTATGGGGAATTGAAAGAGCAAATTTACATAAAGCAACAAAAAGGTTTCAAAATACAAGGGGTAAAGACACAAGGTTTCCAAGTTAAAAAGGTCATTGTATGGCCTAAAACAGTCACCTAAGCATTGGTATAAGAAATTTAATTCCTTCATGATGAGTCAGAATTTCAATAAATTACTTTCAGTTTGGAGTTATTAAGATTGCCAAAAAATCATATCGGGTTGAGAAGTGATAAGCCTGTGAAAATCACTTGAGGTTTTGTTGTGATAAGCCTATGAAAATTACAAAAAAATTTTAAGATGTTATTGAGGTCAGCCTGTAAAAACCTTAAAAATAGTGGAAAGTCAAAATTACGTGGATTAGTAATTTTGGGAGTTGAGTAGGTGTGTTAAACATCGAACCCACTATAACTCTCTGTGTATTGTGGTGATTAATAATGTTATTCTTATTTTTATTATCTTGAAATATTAATACCAAGGACATCATGAAATAAGGTTATTCCACCTAAAATTTTAGGTGAAGGTTGTCCTACGACTCAATTGAAATCAAGATTTCAATATCTATTGTTTGTGACTTTATTTTTTGCGATTGATTATCACAACTTACAAGATGGTTGCTCAAATTCTAGTTACATAAGATAATTGTTTCGATGAGGACTACAGAAGGGCCTAGTCTATGTATCTTGGTGATCGTGAAAGGAGTTCTTAGCAGTTCTAGAACCTTCATTCATAAGCTGAGGAGGCCTTTAGGCTATCGCTAGCCGAAGACTAGATGCATAACCCAAAGGGTGTGAAAGGTGAAAATATAAAGCTTTGCGTTCCATGGAAATCTTAATCCCAACAGGGAAGACTTAATTCATTTCATGAGTGAATCATAAGCTAAGATGGAACAGGTTAGGGCATCAAAGAAAGCTAGAGGTCAGCCTAAAGGGAAGGTACATGGTTGTAAGGAGGGTGAGCCTTAAGCAATTAAGGCTTTAAAAGAGGGCTGATATGATGGGTTGGGTGACAAATGAGTAATGTTTTGTCTTAGAATGTAAGGGGTCTAGGCAACGCTCCGACCTAGAGGCACTTGAGGCAACCGGTTAAGAAGCATAACATCTGCATTCTTTTACTTCAAGTACCTATGATTAGTGATTCCCAAAGACAATCAGTTGCTTACAAGTTGGCTATGATAAGTCAATTGTTGTGGATGAAGTGGAGGGAAAATTTTGGATTCTTTTCAAAAGCTTCCTTCAGGTTTTGACTCTGGCAGCATCCAAACAAGTTTAATCTAAGACTTCAATTGGAGGGAGGTTTCCAAGAGGTTGCAATATCATTCATCTATGCTCAATGTGACAGGGAATGTAGGAAGCTGCTTTAAGATGAGATGCATAGGATTTAGACTTTCATTTCGGGCCCTTGGCTAGTTAAGGGTGCCTTTAATGTAACATTGAATGGGGAGGAGCGCCCTGGGGGAAACTATCTAGATAAGCAAGTGATGGAAGTCTTCGTAGAAGTTATTAATGATTTAGGACTTCTATATGTTGGTTTTCTCGGCTCTAAATTCACTTGGGGCAATAATAGGACTAGGTAGAGTTAGAGGTGGGCCAGGCTAGAAAGGATGCTCGTTAATGTGGAATAGTTGTGCTCCTTCCTTTAGGGTCGAACATTTACTCGGGTCCATTCGAACCAGTTGTTCATCCTTTTCTCCTTACAGAATGATCAAGAGAACCTCCCCCAAACCCTTCCATTTATAGTGCATGTGGATCACAAATGATGATTTTCTCTAGGTCGTTCAATCTTCCCAGGATATGGAATGGTGGCCTCATATGGTAAAGTTGTTTCTAAAGATGAAGAGCTTAAAGTGGCGCTTTAAGTTTGGAATGCTTTGATATTTGGGAATGTTTCCTAAGATATCCAAAGTGTGAAAGATGAAGTGAATAAGGCAGGGGTTGATCTTCTCAACTCCAGGTCTAAGGAGGACAATTTGAGGTTGGAACTAAAAAAAAAGCTAGATTGTCTAGAGTTCAAATTCAAGAGGATTGGAAGCAGAAGGAGAGGAAATCGTGGTTGTAGAGGAGGATCGAAATAGGCGCTTCTTCCATGATTCGGTAATTGAAAGGAGATGGCGAGCAATGGTTAAACGGATCAACTTTAAATCAGGGGTCATTCTGAAGGCCCTTGACAACATCGGTTTGGAAGTGGCAAGGAACTTTAAGAAAGCATTCTCCTCAAAAGGAATTCTTCTTAATGACAGTATTCTCAACTGCATTCCGATGCTAGTAACTAACCTAATGAATGAGGCCCTTCTAAGTCCACCTCAGTTAGATGAAATCAAGGAGGCGGTTCTGGCTATTCTAATGGATAACGCCCTTGGCCTAAATGGCTTCCCTAGTGCTTTCTTTTCTTCATGTTGGAATATTATCAAGGAAGATATTTTCAGAGCCACTTATGATTTCTTCTCAGGTGGGCCCATTCCTAGATTGTTTCTCTATTTGCTGATTTACCTCATTTCGAAGAATACATGCCCCGAGTTCCTTAGAGATTTTTGGCTAGTGGGTCCTTACAACTTTGTATATGAAATCTTCTCTAAGATCACGACCAGGAGGCTAGCGAAGATCCCCCCCCCCCCCCCCCCCCCCCCCTTGTTTTCTCCAATGAACAAGGGGCTTTTATGCGAGAGAGGTTGATAGTAGAAAATATATCGATTGCTAGCGAGATGGTCTAGGAAATCTATTTAAATTCACAGGGAAATCATTATCAATAAGCTAGCCATGGAAAAAGCTTATGACCATCTATAGTGGGATTTTATTTCTTTGCTTCTCCAGAGATTTGGTTTTGACCAAAGATGGATTAATATGGTGCAGAGGTGTTAGAGGGGATATTAGTTTTTTGTTTTGATTAATGATAAGGCTTTAGGGTTTTTCTTTTTAAACGAATAGAAAGCTTGTAATATAAGGAAGAAAGAAGATGGCTACTATAATTAGTCAGGCGACTCTAGATTTTTTTCTTCAAAGGAAAATGATATTACAATCAAGAGGAAGTTATATAAGGGAATGGACATTCGGGTAGGCCCTTAGCACAAAAAACCACTAAGGAGAATCCCCTTAACATGCTGGGGGAGATCTGACACAATGAGGAAATTTCGATTACCTTGAGCCTCGCTTCTCATCTTGGCCAATCTTCTTCTACTACGTTAACTTCCCTCAAGATATGAACTAATTTGACCTGGGCTTTCCTTTTGAGGAAAGCGACTCTAGTCCACTAGTACTACACACTCCACTTCAAAGCAACTTCATTGTTAAGAAAATCAATAACACTTTTTGAGTCACTTTCCACCACAATGTTGGGAAAGCCTCAACTAACGCAAATGGAGAGAGACCTTCCACCAAGATCCTCACTTTTGTACTAGAGTTGGATCCTAGTCCATACCCAGTAGAGAAGGTAAGAGAAACTCACCTCTGTAGTCTCTACAGATGCCACCCCCTCATGATGACCCTAGGTTACCTTATGCTGATCCATCAACATTCACCTTAACCCACCCCTCTTCCGACCTCGACCATTTCAACAAGGAGAAGAAAGTTCTTCTTAGCAGATGTGAGGATATACCCAGCTATTGGAGGCTCAATTGTTTGGATAGGGGAGTATCCTAGAGAGGTGGAAGACAAGGGTTGATCTGACAAAGACACCTAGAGATATAGGTGATGGTTTTCACTTCATTCAATTGAGTCTCTTCGAATCGATAACCATGCCTCTTAACACAAACATCCCACATGATCAAACAAGTGACAAAGCCCTAAAGCTTGGAAAAGTTATCTCCCAAGGACGTTAAGCTCCATCACTGTGCAGCACCCTTGTTGTTGTTTGGCTAGCCATAAAAGACACCAAAATAATCAAGCTAAAAAAGGACTATACCTTTCCCGCCAACTTGCTAAAAGAGAAGAGGTGATTGAGGGATTCTACTTCTAGGGGAGATCCATTCTCGTTGACGTAACAACATCACTTGGATGCTAGCTGAACTCCTCTCTCTAGCACTATTGCATTGACTGGCACAACCGCATGCAACGACTTACCTTTCCCACCAGGTCGCTAGAAGAGAAGAGATGATCGAGAGGTTCTATTTTTAGGGGAGATCCATTCTTCTTAACGTAGCAACATCATTTGGATGCTAGTTGAACTCCTCTTGCTTACACTTTCGCATTGACAAGCACATCCCCATGCAGTAGCAACATCATTGCAAAAGAGTTGCCACTTATATTTCACCCACATAAAGGACACCCAGATGGATTCTCCTTTGCTGAATTTTACTACCCATGCCATCTTGATCCCAAGGCTTTTTATCACCTCCTTTAGTCTTTTAATGCCCAAACCTCCCTTTATTTTCAGCTGAGAAACTTTCTTCCAACTAACCCAATGAAACTTCTTCTTCCCATCTTTCCATGCCCAAAAGAACTTCACGAAACCTCTATCCATCAAGTTACACTATAGACCACCCACTTTTCATTTACAAATTCACCTAACCATCTATTATAAATTTTTCGCGGTGTTCACATATCCACTAAACCACTTCCAATCAATGAACCAACAGTGCATAATGTAGACCCCGTGAAACTTTAGAATCTTATTAATTTATTCTTAGTATTATGTTATTCATCACACTTTGTAACAAGACACACCAGCTTGAGAGTCCCTTAAACAGATACAAGGAGAGATATCCTCTGGATCTCAAATTGTAAAGTGTGGAGAATGAGCTTTGCATTCACATGTACATGTTGCTAAACAACCGACACCTCATATTTTCACATCCAAGCATTCATTTAAATCCAATCGATTCATTCATCCACACATCCACCATCATGCGGACATATATGATTACTATTTAGATGATCATCCTAACTTTCCATTAAACCATACACTTAAACGCCAATCCATTCAACACTCAACGACATTAGATCGACTCAATAAAGTGTCCAACTAGTAAACTAAATTGATCATCACATGGTCCATGATCCCAAAAAATCTTCTACCCATCCATGTGGGTAGATGTCTTTAGGTAGGATCCACACGAAAACACATAATAATAATAATAATAATAATAATAATAATAATAATAATAATATATATATATATATATATAAAGAGAAACCAGACAGCGTGCATGTGCACATTGCCCATTTAAGACATCAAATGAGGGATATGAATCTCGAGATCAAGTGGGACCACATGGGGCTACCTTTATAGAAGAGAGGAGATGATAAAGCCTTTTAAGTCGTCCAACCCTATTACATGCTTTTTTTAAAATTTAAAAAAAAAAAAAAAAAAAGATGTAGAAGAAAACGTGAGTGAGGGAAGGCGACGTTTTTTTTTCATGTGTACAAAGAGATTTCTCTACTACGCTTTCTTCTTCTTAATTCATATCGAATCATACGTGAGAGGTTCATTAACCAAGTTTTATTTTTTTTTATCCTTTGCCATATTGTTTTATCGAAATTTTTAAGTTGTCTGTGAAACAGTTGAACGGGAGATTTCTTACAAAGAGGCTGACATCCCTATTTCCTAGCTTGCTCCTTCCTTAAACTTTTGTCCATCCAAGTGACTGGCTCCTCTTAACCGCTTCCCCATTGATGCCGCTACGATCAATTCAAGTGTTTGGCGAATGTCCTCTCATAGAAGGGGCTCCTTCCCTAAGATGCCCCCTCATTGGCTTAGTGGTAGGGTGAAAACCTGAGCAAAAATCAAGGGCAAAATCCTTTCAACAACCATTATAATTGACTTGGAACGTATTGAATTGAGGGAGTAAAGAGTTCATGATCACGTAATCATCTTGTATTTAAAGGCCTGATTAGTGAATCTTGAAGACCACTTCAGTTAACCTTATAGTGTATTCTCGTATGTTTTCATAGCCATTATAAGATGCATGAGTCAACTTACTCTTTAGTGAAGTCGCTTTAGCCTTATCTGATTCCTTGAATTTATTTTCAATTTCAATCAGGAAAACCTTGGCTTTCGTAGTTTAAGGCATGGCATCTTTCATCATCTCAGAAATCAAGTGCTTCATGATTTTGAGACACATTTGGTTGGATCTATCCCATGCCTTACATTGAGCAATTTCTTACTCGGTGCCCATGTCAGATGGTTTAGGAGGTTCCTCCTCTTATAAGGCAAGGTATATTTCCATGTGCCCTAGGACTATCTATATGCACTTTTTCATTTTGGATAATTAAACCCAATTAAAAGGAGTACAAAATTTAATTGAATCGAAATATTAACTATTTACAAATACACTCATATTAGAAAATGTGTTTAATTTAATTTAATATGTTCATGAATATAAACTAGATATTAGGAAAAATTATTGACTAACATTCAATTGATTGGGGCTTCAATTAATTTAAATAGGATGATGATCGGTCCAACCAAACAATTCTAGTGAGAGATGGACACATCATCATCACTCTTCCTATTGGTTGTTGTCATGACATACAAGTAGCTCTCCTTAACATGAAGGTAGCCCATGCTAATCACATAAATATGAGACACAACACTTATGAGTGATATAAGTCTCTCAACTTTACACCACTAGTATCTTTTACTCTGCCAAACAGTGATCATCCATGTATTCGTCGTCGTCCACATTAAATGCAAACGCAACTTTATTTAATCTTATTACCATATCGCAAAATCACAAGTTAGTTCATAAAATCTTCATCGATTGAGGTCAATATGGTAGCTAACACTTACAGTTCCAATTTCACAAATATAAACTCAGGGTTACTAATATAATCGTGCCCTCAATGGATCATATGAAATATAGTTCAAGTTAGCTCAGTGAGTAGTTGGCATTAATCGTTGAAAGACAGAATTTTAAATGAAATATATGATTAGGCATCACTTTTTCTTTTCTTTTAAACCAACTTTCCATGTCAGCTTTTGAAGCTTGGGTAAAGGGCTCAAAATTGAGCTTAATTGTGACTTTATAAGCATGATTTAAACATTAACAATGTGCATTCCAAATCTGGGTACAACAACATTCACAGGGTAGATAGTCCAAATAGAATGTTTTATTAAATTCAAATTCCAAATCTAAGTGTCAAAACCCTCCTTGTTTTCTTTCAAAAAGGGGGAGAAACCTTAACCCTACAATGATCACCTCCTCTTGCCCTCTCTCGAGAACCATAACAGCATCAAGAAGGCCCATCCTGTTAGACTACCCCAAAGAATCTAGTGACCTCACACCTTGGTGGAGGTTTTCCAATGGATGCATACCTCGAGAGGAGAGTCCAGACGTGAATGCCATCAAGCACCGGCCAATCCAACCATCGCATGCCAGAATCGATGAAAGGGGTTGAATGGCGCATCACTAAAGGCAACTGAAAACCCAATGGAAGAAAAGAGCATCTTAAAGATATAAATCCATGGGTACATGATAAAGAACCATTTCACAACTATAGTGGAGCCCACTGGTATATTTGATCATATTATCCAACATTTAGGTAGATCCAAACTGATGTAGAGTTGGTCACATAAACTTTCATGGAAAAAATGGACTAGAAGGCCCAATTAGAGGCAGAAATGATGCACACCGTCATAACCTTAAAACAGCTGTATCTTGCAAACAGGGATGAGTTTTTTGATGTATCATATTGATTTTGATGTAGGAGAAGCTACTTTAGCCAACCAACCCCCACTACACCGGTTTGCCCATGTTGGATTTACAAGGTTCCCTCATATCGATAGTCAAAAGCCCCCTTTATTTTTGTTTTTAATATAAATAGTCATTTTAATTCGAGTATCACTTTTAATCCTTTGAGTTGTAATAGTCGTGCCCATCATGAAAAGGGCTTCGAAAACTAAGGAGAACAACATGGTTAGGCTAAATTGGATACTTACTATTATTGGCTGAAAAAATATGAAGTCTAAGTATGGAGATCATTTATAAATAGTAAGTTTACAATTTATAGTAAGTCACATATTTAGGGTGTTTGAGTTGGAGTTTCAGTCTAAAACTTTGTCCTATGTTTGAGCTCATTATTTAAAGGATTGTAATTTCATTTTTTTTATCATCAACCAATTTATTTTGAAATTATTAGAAATTATTTCTACTTTTATCCCTTACAGATTTGAGGAAGCTCTATGAGGAATCCAGAGAGTTCCATGGATTCGGAGTAGATATCCCCTAAGGAAGATGGCGACCGACCTGCGTCAAGTGGTATCAGAGCGAGACTTTCTCCTTGATTTATAGCTTCTAACGACGGGTCGAGCAACATTCTCATAGACGATGCTTTAGGGATTTTGTTTAACAGCGTCAGCTTTTGAAGTGGCACAATGAGAGAATCTACAAGTCATGCAAGGGTTGCAGACTGCTATCGATCGCATGACAAAGGCACTAGGACAATTCCATGTTCATGGCGGTGATCCACCCCCGGTAGGCATTGAAATTTGTAATCGCACCGATCGCAGGGCGATGTCGACGTGAACCACATGATCACACCTAAGGAGATGAGATCCAGTGACGAGGAGATCAATGATATGATATTCTAATATCTCGGACAAGGCGACGATCGGGTAGATCGAGAATTCATGATGAGAGTCAATCTTCTTAACTTTAATGGCCAACTTCACATTGATGATTTCCTTGATTAGCTTTTTAAAGTTGAGTGATTCTTCAACTATATGAAAATTCATAAAGCAAAGAAGGTTAAGCTTGTGGCCTACAAGTTGAAGGGTAGAGCTTTATCTTAGTG
The DNA here is from genome assembly GCA_021015155.1 of Magnolia officinalis. NCBI lineage: Eukaryota > Viridiplantae > Streptophyta > Magnoliopsida > Magnoliales > Magnoliaceae > Magnolia > Magnolia officinalis. The sequence continues at coordinate 25,545,780 of JAJHSJ010000009.1, forward strand.
GGACCAACTTCAACTCGCAAGAACGAGATAGATGAAAGCACCAATCCACATATATAGGACAGTGGATGAAGTAGCTGATATGCGCATGATTCTTCCCACACGACAACAATCAGGTATTGTTTTAACAATACCACAATTGTCGGCAGGGTAGTTAGTCAATGAGAGATTACGCAGAAGAATTCTACCGCTTGGTGGTATGAAACGATTTAGTCAAAACTGAATCCCATCAAGTCCCTCAATTCAATGGTGGGTTGAATGTCGTGATTCAGGATCGGGTTTAGATGTAACTCGTGTGAACGATGAATGAAGCGATCAAGTTAGCCACCTGAGCGGAAGCGTAACGTGACCATCCTAACACACAGAGCATTCCTACCACTAGGGTCACCAGTGTGGGTCCGTCCTATGGAGATTCATAGGCCAAAGGGAAAGAACTTATAAGGAGCATACTCAACCTCCTACACCCGCAAACCGAGATTCGAGAAGCGGGCAAGTTAGACCCCAAAGGAGTGTGACCACTGCTACCTGCCCGAGCAGGATCCCGAACCCTTATGGTCGGCTAAGGTTCATACTTGATTACACAAAAGATCATTTTCTGAAAAAGGTTTGAACATTGCACATTAAGGTTCATTTTTCGCATACTTTAGACGGGACTAGCAGAATGTTGGTTGAGGATTGTGTTGAGGGTCAAATATTGCATATTGGACCCCATCTATTACTTGGTTTTTTGAACATGATAATGCTTAATGTTCTATTTTAATCATGTTTGTGTTGCAAGGTAAATTTAAGAGCTTGGGTTAAAAAGGATGTTAAAAGCATGGATTTAACGCTCAAGAACCACAAAAGCCAAGATTGGATCTAATGAAATCAAGAATGAAGAATTCACATGCCAAAGATCCAACAAAATCAAGTCACGAAGGAAGAAAATCAGAGTTTTGAAGTGAAATTCACCCATCTTCGACCAGTCCTGGCCTCGGCTCGACCAGTTCAGGCTACACACGACCAGTACTGGGCTCTGCTCGACCGGTCGAAGGTGCTCGACTCGAACTCCAGCTACTAAAATAGCCAATTTTCTGTCCTGCTTGACCAGTCGAGGGTGTCCCACTACCAGACGAGCGTTACGCAATTTTTGCGCGGACTATGTAAATTTGACACGGTTTTCGAAAATTTTCACTCGGTGTGAAAGTGCAAGGCTTAAAACTATAAATAGGGGTCCCTAGGGCATCCCTAAGCATCATCTAAGGTTTGAGGAGTGGAGCACAAGCCTGGAGAAGCTGTCGCCAAGAGTTTTTCTTCCCTTTCCATAGTAGTTTTTATGCTTTTCTTAAGAGATTCTAGTTCAATCATGTCTATGTTTGGTTAAACCTCTTAGCTAGGGCTAAGAGGTTAAGCTTGTAGCGTGATGGGATGTTTCTATTGCTTTGATTCATGTTTCTATTGAACTCGCTTTGATTCTAGTTTGATTATAAGGAATACTTTCAGTTTTTAATGGTTTGTTGTGACTCAAATTACAATAGATCTGTGACAGCTTTGAGTATGTTCTTTTCATGTATGTAGATTGTGAAATTAGGAAATCCTGTTATTCACCATCATCCCTTGGGCATTGTTGGATGATGGAATCATCCCTAACTTTCACGATTCTCCCAGATTGGTTATAGGATTGGTAAATCTTGTTGTCTGCCTTGTCTAATGGGCATGGTTTTGTGATGGAATCACTTCCAGTTCTCACACCTCTCATCCTTTGAGAACTAGGTCAAAGGAAGTTCAAATTTGATTTTACTGAGATATCTTCCAATTGGATAGTATGGGACTCCGATTCCAATCGTGTGACTTGAATCAAGCATAGATCTCCCTAATCTCTACAAGTAGATCCTTGGAAACTCTAGTTTCCCACCTTTGAATTTCTTAAGTTTTTCATTAAATTTCTCACAATTACTCTCAAATATTTCAGATTTAGGTTTTCATCTTTTTCTAGTTCTTCTTCTAATCACTTTCAGAAAACACACGAGATTAGTCGCTGTGGATTCGACCTTAGTCTCACTGAGATTATTACTACATTGCGACCCTACACTTGGGGTTGTGAATAAGTACAAACTTTATAAGAAGTTCATCGGGACAAAGTTCATGGACATATACGACCTAACTAGGAAGGTCTCTAAGTACGAAGAACTCTTGCAAGAAGGTGTTAGGCAAAAGAACTCGTCAATTGGGATATATTATCATTACCTAAATTACGAGGTCACAACTACTGAAGTGTTAACTAAGAAGCCACTCATATGGTTAGCACAGGTCAAGGCGAAATCGACTGAATCGACTGCACGAAAGGCCCAAATTTCTAATAATTTTGACATCACATGGGGCCAATGAGATATTTAAAATTTTGTTGGCTGAGAAGTTTATTAAGATTCTTATAAATCATAAATACCTTCAGCCGACGAATTACAGAAAATGGAATACTATAAATGGCACGAGATTCGTTCCCACTCAACTAACAATGTGTCGTGTTAAGGAACATGGTCCAGGACAATAACGATCTAGGGCTGCTGAAATTCCCTTAGAAGGGTGAGAAGGTGATGTTGATCGATACAAATCCATTCTCGCCCAATCTCGAAGTCAATATGGTGATAACAAAGCTGATGAGGGTTAATCTATCAAAACCAAGGGTTGATCTTGGCCCAACCAACTGTGAAAGCACACTGCAATGACCGAGGCAAAGATGACATTGACCTTCCCACCCGGTCACTAGTCAACCGAATGCAATCTAATAAAACAATTGAGGCTCACAAATTTGCAACCAATGTGCTAGAAGGACCGTTCCGAGGTGGGGGATCATCCTCATCCAAAGTTGCGAGCTTCATACATGGCTTCGCGGACCGAAGGTAGTAGTCAACATCGGACATAGGGGGTGCCTCCACCCTTTGGCCGTTACTCTCAAAGAGAGATGTCAAAGTAAAGAATAGTTAAACCACCAGCAACTCAGAAGGGAATCTGGAAGTGGGTCATGCATCATAATTTCCCGGCAATGCCAAAAGCGTTGACTCAAACTAAAAAATGCAATTCGCAAAGACATAAACCTACCATGAGGAAGGAATCGATAAAAGGCAAAGACATACCCCGGTCAATAGTAGTACAACCGTGACCATTTTTGGAGAATCCCTTTACTTGAAGAACAAGTGGCCGTTAACACAGTCAAAGCAGTTCTACCTCCTATATTATGTGAACAAGATGCTAACATTTTCAACCAACCCTATGAATTTGCAAGACCAAAAGAAAAAGATGATTATGATAATCTATTTGATTATCTTAATAATGAATATTTCCCAGAGGATGAGTGGTTGGTGAACGAACTAGTAGCGACCACCGAAGCATTTCAGGTGGTCTCTCTAATGCAACCATATCGTTCGGCATTGTGGCCCACAGGAGCACCGAACAAATTCGAAATCCCAATACTCAAGAAAGCTCATAAACACTACGGGGCAATGTTTGAGTGTGGAGGTTATGTTTAAGATATTGTCACCCGTCGTGTTCCATTACAATATGGTTCACTTTGCCTTCTAGTTTCCAGGTTAAATCGGCCCAGCCAAGTAAGATGGCGGGTGATGTTGAGGAGTTCACCCCTCTTGTGGTGACACAACATACTTCTTTTCCATCAGAAGAAGCAATTAAAGAGAAACCTAGATTTGATCAAACACCACATGTGAATACAGTTACTGTGGAATCAGGAGCCACGTGGGAAATGGTAGTTATAGAAAGGCCTATTCATGGCATAATGCAACATCTCAAGACATTGTATATATCTGCTCACCTTGAAGGCTACCCAGTCACCAGGATTCTGGTCGACAATGGGGTTGTTGTCAATCTCCTACCACTAAGAATAATGTCGAAATTGGAAAAGACAACAACCAATTTGATTCCATCTAAAGTCACAGTCAGTAATTTCGTTGCCCACATTACAAACACTCATGGGGTCCTGTCAATCGAGCTGACTATTGGGACTAAACAGTGTTGGCCCCATTTTTATGGTTGATACCTCATCTAGCTATAATGCTCTACTTGACAGAGATTGGATCCACTCACTTGCATGTATTCCATCATCTATGCACCAATTTATAATTTTCTTTAATCAGGACAAAGTTGACTTAGTTTTGGCTGATAAGAAACCCTTCTTGGCCACATCGAATACAAATCAAGCTTACTACTATGGCGAAGAGGTAGGGCTAATTCAGTTAACTGGGAGAAATAAGTATGGCCTACCGACTGGAATATCTGTCAAAAATCATCCAAACAGCATTGTTCAAGATATCACAGAAGTGATCTGTCTGGTCGACGACCTGCCGAAGGACATTATTTCTTCTCAGTCGGTTCTACATTGTATGATCGAAGATATCCCATGATTGGTACACCAAAAAATAGCCATTGTTAGGCCGATTTCATGGCTAGAATAAGAAGGCTCGAAGAAGGGCTGAATGATGTCAATCGAGTAAGAGGACACGGAGCATGAGGTTCCTGATAAGTTAGAAGATTCGCAGGCCCAAGTTCAACATCCCCTAGTGGAGACGAAACTTATGGACCGAGCAAGACCCAAAGCTTATGTTTATCAAGGATTTTCTTTGGGGCCTGAGATAAAATGCAATTGACCAATCTATTCAGAGAATTTGATGATTGCTTCAAATGGGATTACCACGAAATGCCAAGACTTGACCAGGGTTTAGTCAAACATAGATTACCTATAAAAGAATGGTATTGACCGCATAAACAACCATCTAGATGGATAACAACGGAAGCTACCCAGAAAATAAAGGAAGTGATCGAACAACTATTAAAGGTTGGTTTTATCAAGCTCATTAAGTATTCTGATTGGATCTCAAACATAGTCCTGGTTATAAAAAAATAATAATAATAATAATGGCAAGTTGCAGGTGTGCATCAACTTCTGAAATTTAAACTTAGCAACGCCAAAGGACGAATATCCAATGTCGATGGGCAATCACCTGATCGATAGGGCTGTTGGGCATCGAGTTGTGTCCTTTATGGATGGTCATTTTGGGTACAATCAAATTTACATCACATTGGATGATGTGCCAAAAGTGGCATTTAGATGTTTAGGCCCTCTAGGGACCTACTATTGGGTGGTAATGCCTTTTGGGCTTTAAAATACAGGGATCACATATCAAAGGGCAATAAATGCCATATTTTACGATATGATCGACTGATTTGTGGAGGTTTATGTTGACAGCGTGGTAGTAAATTCGTCTGACGTAGAGAGTCATGTTGCTCAATTATGCAAATCGTTCGAACAGATGAAACTCCATAAGGTGAAAATGAATCCCCTTAAATGTGCTTTTGGAGTCTTACCTGGTAATTTCTTAGGATTCCTAGTATATCAGCAGGGATCGAGGTCGATCATAACAGGGGTCGAGTGATTATAAATGCTCACCCGTCGAAGATCAAACCAAAACTACAGCGATTCGTATGGCATTTTAACTTCATGCGAAGGTTTATGTCTAATTATGCATGGAAGACCAATTTATTTTCTCCATTAGTAAAGTTGAAGCAAGGGCTCAAATTTAAATGGGAGGCAGAGCATCAGCAAGATTTTAAGAGGATCAAAGAGTATCTGATAAAGCCACTGGTGTTGATGCCTCCACTTGAAGGTCAACTGCTTAAGCTGTATGTTGAAGCATCGGCAGAATTGGTCGGAGCCCTCCTAATGTAGGACGATGATGACCAAAAAGAATGTGCAATTTATTATTTGAGCTGAACACTGTTAACACTAAGAGACGTTATTCCACAATAGAAAAGTTATGCTTATCATTATACTTCGTACCTACCAAATTAAGACATTATTTATTAGCCGAAAGAGTACATGTAATAGAAATAATTGACTTAGTAAAATACATGTTGAATCAACTGATTTTGAATGACTGAATTGACAAATGGGTATTGGCTTTATCTGAATTTAATTTATATTATGTTCCTCAGAAAGCAGTAAAAGACCAACAATCCATCGGACTTAGAAGATCAAATTTTTTCAGATGTTTTAGATTTGTATTGCATACAATTACCCCATGGAAGTTTATCTTCGACAAGTCAAAGACCTACAAAGCATTAGGAGCTGATATTATCCTAATTGCACCAAATGAAAATCAATAGGAATTTGCATTCTAATTGGAGTTCGGGTGCACTAATAATCAAGTTATGATAATCGGCCTAGAGTTATTGATGAAATTGGGTACAAGAAGCGTGATAATTTTGGGCAATTCGTAGTTAGTAATTAACCAAATGGCAGGGCTTTTTAAATGTACCAATATAGCCCTTTTACTATACTACACCTTGGCGTCTCAGATGATAGACAATTTCGAGGAAGTCAAGGTAATGCATATTACTAGAGATCGATGTAGACGCTAATAAAATGATGCAATTAGCAGCCAAATGGACGATTAATATCCAAATGAGGTCTCTACCGTCAGTTTTCGAAAGGGAAGTTGTCATAGAGATATGTTGGGTAGAGTTAGAAAAAGAGGATTGAAGAGCTCCTCTCATGGGTTACCTCTAGAGTCCACGTACTAAAGTTGGTAGGGATGTGAGGAGATTGGCCATTAATTATGTCATGATTGATAGTGAACTATACCGAAAAGGGGCCGATGGAGTGTTACTCTGATATTTGTCTAAAAAAGAAGCCTTAGTAGTAATGAGTGAAGTCCACGAAGGGATATGTGGGGCTCACCAAGCAGGAAAAAAAATGAGGCTTACACATACGTGTTATAGGTACTTTTGACCAACAATGATGACCGACTGCATCCAATATACTATAGAAACAGGCTGATTCAACACATGCCTGCAACTGAAATACATTTAATTATTAAGCCTTGGCCTTTCCGAGGATGGGTGATCGATCTGATAGGTCAAATCCACCCACCTTCGATACGTATGAATTCATTTATTATCGTTGCTACCGATTATTTCACCGAATGGGTACAAGCAAAGCCTATGAAAGGGTTGACCATAGAGAAATCATAGAATTTATTAAAAATAGCATTATCTATCGATTCAGGATTTCAAAATCGATCACTATTGACCGAGGTGCAGCATTTTCAGCAAAGGAGGTGATGGCCATGGTAGACAAGTATGGGATAAAAAATTTACACTCGACGTCGTATTATGAACAGGCCAATGGTCAGGCCTAGGCTAGCAATAAAGTAATCAAGAACATATGGGTACAATGGATGTTGGTTGATGAGAATTCTCAAAAATTACAAGTGAATTTGTCTGAGGCACTCTAGGCATACAGAAAGTCGCCTCGTAGCAGTACTGGGATGAGTCCGTTCGCATTAACATATGGGTACAATGCGGTGGTACCCCTAGAAGTCACTATGCCATCTTTAAAGATCAACTACCAAGCCGAGTTAACCCCTCCTGCATTTACTGAGGTGATGTTGGTCAAGTTCGAAAGATTGGACGAGACTCGAATGAAAGCCCTTAACTCCATCATTGCTAACAAGTCAACCGTTGCTCGAGCATACAACATTAGAGTAAAATAAAAGTCACTCGAGAAGAGGGATATGGTCATGAAATTCGTATTGCCGATCGGCACACAAATCGCGCTTTGGGCAAGAAATGGTCTCCCATGTGGGATGGATCATATATTGTCATCCAGGTCCTTCGGGGTGGAACCTATAACTTAAAAGATATAAATAGAAAATTTGCAAAGGCTCTGATTAACGACCAATTCTTGAAACGTACTATCCATTGCTATGGAAAGTAGTGCAAGGACAAGCCAGATAAGTGTGAAAAGTATGAATTATAGTGTCCTCTTGCAAGCAAAAGAATAAATACAAATAAGTTTGTATTGCAAGAAATGGGTCTTACATAAAAGGCTATTTAATTACAAAAAAAAATTAAAAAAAAAATAGAAAAGTGAAGGAATAATCGGTCGATCGACCATTTCACAGGTAAGCTGCCTTGAGCTCTTCGAATTCCCCGGTGGCAAACTCCATTCCTCCTTAGCCTGTGCGTTCTTGTTTCTACACGATGGATGTTGGTTGTGGTCTGGTGGAGAAGGCCTATCACCATGTTAAGGTATTGGTCGACAAGTATGTCCTCTTTCTCAGCCCTCAGCTTTTCGGACCTAATAGATTCTTCATGAGCTTGATAGAATTCTATCTGGGACTTAATGAAGGTCAAGAGCTTCTAAGAGTATGGCCAATCCCGCCCTGGGTAGAGCACACAACTTTTGAGAGGTTAGCAAAGAGGTTAATGCGTCAAGCCTCCAATAATTGCAACATCGCTTTGTCAAAGTAATGTCAACGAGTCTAGTGTAGTCAGTCCTTCCATGCGGTGTCATAGCGGGGTGAGAGGATCTTGGGCTTAGCACGATGGTTGATTGTTCCTCCAGAAGGGAAGCACATTGCTGCAACTCTGAATTGGCCGTGGAGTAAATGTCCCCAAGGCGCTACAATTTGAAAAGAACCTCTAGGATTTTCAGTAGAGGTTCATCAGTTTTTGCCGCCTCGATGACATCCCTAGTAAATGTCCCCATTACCTGTTTCATGTGAAAATTTATACCATGCCTATTTATCATAAATTAACCATACACGTCGAATTTTAGCGCTTAGATCATTGTAAAAGTGGCCCAATTGACAAATCGGCCCCTTAAATGTTGACTTTAGTGTCCATCGAGTGAGGGAAGATCGTGGGTAGTCATAGTAGGAGATTTCCCTTCATATGACCGACTCAGATTACCCATAATATGGACCAAGTATGAAATATAAAGACCCACTTTGGTATACTCTTCCTTACGCGCAAAGTTATCCTTCTGAGGCTTACAACTCTTTATAAATTTGGATCATCCGATTTAACCACTTTTCGTCATTCATCGCAACTCAAACTTGGACCACACTTTGGCCTCACATGACTACGATATCATACAAAATTTAGACCCCGATCTATGATCCTACACCATTGAACGCAGAAGCCAATTCCTTCCTTTTGGCGCAAAAGGTGAGATTTCAGATTTAGGCTTTTTCCACCATCAATCAACCACCAAAATTTGCCCAATCGTTTGCCTATCTTGACTACATATTCCTCCCAAAATTGGGCACTGATCATTAAATGTGGACCATTAATTGAAATTAAGTCTGTTTCGATACCCGCTAAGAGAACTCTCAAGATAAGCCTCCGATCAACTCCATATTCTCAACCATGGCCCAACATGAATTTACAAAACTAATTAAGGGAGTAGATTTCTCAACAAACTATCAGAACCCACTTAGCCCCTCCAGCACGTGTATATGCGCAAACTAAGAGATGAATTCAAGACAATGCACCTAACCGCGCATCCGGCGTGAGAATGAAGTTTAAGGATAAGAGGAAACCTCCAGATTTCCCACCCCACAGTAGGAGGAGGATCCTCTCCAAATAATCCAAGTCATCTGTATGGTTCCTGGAGATTTTTTATTCCTTGTGGAACGATAAAGAGTCAGAAAAATCAAAGATGACACGATTTCTCCACTGTTTTTCCCGAAAACACGCCGCAACGTGCGGAAGTCTGTTTAGTGGAACCCACTAACCAAAGCCTACTGAACCTTTGATTTCTAGTGTTCACATGCTCGGGCTGAACAATCTAAAACATCCATCGAAATCGGTTTGAAGAAAGATGGGCCGGAACAAAACCTATCATTAAAGCATCGAGTCATCTTCCTTATTTAAATGCTGATTGTTGATTGCTGAGGTTAAACCTTTCCAAGATCTAATCCATTCACTGAGAGGGCCACCTGAACATGGGATATCCCATGAAATACTATAAGAAACAAACTAGCAATCTGGGCGGTAAACCAGATCAAAAAGCAATCAACAAACCGTGCGCAAACATACCATGCACTGACCATTGTTGCAGCGAGACATGGGGCTCACGCACTAAAAGAAATTGTCCGAAAGCTTTATATAAAGCCTAAGAAACATACAATGAGAGAGAGAGAGTTATAGAGAAAATATGAAAGAGAGAAACGAGAGAGAGAGAGAGAGAGAGAGAGAGAGAGAGAGAGAGAGAGAGAGAGAGTGAGTGAGTGAGTGAGTAAGAGCTTTCCTGTTGCCGAGCCAATCTAGTGCAACTGCTAAATTCAACTGTTAGTGCACTTATTTGACCTTATGTTTGTCAATCACGTGATGAGTTATCTCTTATAGACGGATGAGTTCCTCACAAATAGAGACCGGCGATGCAACTGGAGCTGAAGTAGGAAAAGCTGCATTGAAGACAAAGAACTGCTTCTGCGATCTTAAAACCTTGCAAATAAATAAACCCAACCCAAATAGAAAAACCCTCCTAGGTCATCTTTTATAAGCCAAAGACAAGTCCATATTGAATATCCCATAATCTTGGCTTAAGCAAGTCCTAAGTTGTTAAACTATTGGACAAAAATAGGAAAATCTGTCCACTGTCAGTAGGATGAAGGTGCCACCAAATAGCACCTTCAGTACCACCGAAGATACCTTTGGTGTTACCAAAGGTGCTCAAAACAGTCCAGCGAACTTGCAACGTTAATTTGGTATCACCGACTGGGTATTTCGGTGACACCGACTGTCACCAACGAACAAAGTTTGGTGCCACCGAAAGATACTATTTTCAGTCAGCAACTTGGAGAATTTAATTCGGTACTACCGATAGATAATTCGGTACTACCAAAGCAAGTTCGGTGGTACCGAAGGTCACTTCGGTAGCACCGAGAACTAGCCATTTTATATCCATTGGAAGCTTTTATCTATAAAAATGGCTTGTGAGAACCTGCAAAAATAGTGAAAATAAACACCATAGAGTCTATAGTGTATCCCAAGCTTATCCTAGCCCATTTAGACTCTATCCATATGAGTTCATGTCCTCTTCATTATGATCTTTCACTCTTATAAGCATTCAAAGCTCCTATTTAATGAAGAACATGAACTTGTGCCTTCTCTAGAGTTCAAAGACTAAACAAATAGAAAAATACTTGGTTCTTTGATACTCTAGAGCGTCCATAGGTTGAATCCCTTAGAAAATCCACTCATTATCCTAGATAGGATATTCAACCAACTTCCATAACCTTAGTCACCTTCTAGGTACATCTTATGCAAGGTTTTTTATCGTGAACCTGAGCCAACAGGTAAATCCAAGCTACGTGATCGGGGGAACACCGAGAAGCTGATTCAAGCTCGAGAGCACAAGAATCTAGCAACCTGAGACAAGCTAGAAGAGAGAACTCAATCCGACAAGTGTCATTATAAGAATTTAAAAGTTTAGTCTCCTTCCTCTTGTAGGATTGAGGCTAAGAGTTTGCTATCAACAAACTCGTTTAGGTTCCTTGTGTGAGACCTTGGTCGATGGGCCTAAAAGTAGGTGCTTTGTATGGGACCTTGGTAGGTGGGGCTAAACGCTAGGTGCCTTGTGTGGGACTTTGGCTGGTGGGCCTAAACAGTGGATGCCTTATCTGGAACCTTGGCCGGTGAGCCTAAACGTAGGTTTTAGGTGTAGGACCTTTACTCTTGCGGAGAGCATAAATTTGTGTCCTTAGTGTAGGAATGTAAAGGTTATAGGTGAACCTGTTTAAAATCTTTGATAGTGAAATTTGGTGCACTTTGAGATTGGGTGTGGATGCCGGGAGTGGAGTAGGCGCGTAGACAAATCACTATAAATGCATGTGTTTGGAATGTTCATTTGCGCATCTGTTTAAATCATGCTTATATGTGCTTAAATGTTTAAATTTGTATACATGATTGGATTAATGTTATTCATTGATAGCAAGCACATTCCATATATAAGCTCACAACACTAGGCTAGGTATTATATTTTCATATCTTTAATAGCCTTTGTGATTGGATCCTCTAACTGGCTTAGAACCATTAGAGTTATATTGTCTTACTACCTTTAAAATTGAATGATCATTTAAGATAGGCAATCAAGTTTTCAAATAGGCAAAAATAATTGAAAAGTCCTATTCACCCCCTCTAAGACATTGTCTCATATTCACTCTTCAGTATCAGCGGTGTAAACTGCAATTTCAATTGGTATCAGAGTGAGTTCCTCTTTAAGGGTTTAACAACCTTGAGGGAGATCTTGAAAAAAATGGAAGAACTGATAATGAAGAAATAATTGAATATCAAATCGATGAGGAAAAAGAGAGTATACACGATGCCTATGATCAACCCTACATACATAACATCAATATTCTCAGGAAACTTAGCATTTCAGAAAATAAGAATAAACAATTGCAAAAAGATCTGGAAGAAACATTAAAGATAAATACTCAAATGATAAATGATCTTCAGCAATATCATATTGAAAATGACAAGCTTGAAAGAACTTCAATATCCCTTAAGTCTGAAAAACAGAAACTAAATTAACAGATCGAACTTTTAGAATAAAAAAATGAAGAACTCAAAAATGAAAACCACAAACTAAGATTCGATTTAGAAAGTCTAAAAGATATGTTGAACTTATTTACAAATTTTCACAAAGCAGTGAAAATTTGGATAAATTGCTAGGGATGGGAAGAAGCCATAAAGACAAAAGAGGATTAGGCTATGAATCTAGAAAACCAAGCCCAGTCTCTACACCACCTGTAATTAGGAAGATTGTTGCATCTGAAAGCAACATAAGAATAACTCCAATCTGTCACTCCTATGGAGACTTGGGACACTACAAGTCTAAGTGTCTTGTATCTAGTAAGTCTCATTTCACTTCCAGGCTGAACCATACAGAAACATCTAAATCAGCAAGAAGAATAGTCCAAAAAACCAAGAGTCCTTCAAAATGTATATCAAATGAAGGTAGAAAATACCCACTCCACCCAAAATAACTGAAAGGATGGTGGAGCTTGTAAGTACTATATTTTAAATCTATCACCCTGTGTTGTCAAATTTTGTAGTGACAAACCACTTGAGAGTGATTGACTTACTTGATAGATGGAAAGTTCACCTTCATTTGAAGATGAGTTTTTGTGTCATCTACATCAACAATCTAAAGCTTGTACATCTTCAAGTTGAAGAGCATGTTCAACTGTCAAAGATCATACAAGTCAGAGTGCAAGTACAACTTCATACACAAGCTCAAGTCCAAGCTCAAGTACAAGTACACAAGCTCAAGCCTAAGCTCAAGCTCAAGTGCTCAATCATAAGTTCAAGCATTCAAGCTCAAGCTTCAAAGTGTACAAGTTTCAGGCTTCAAAGTACTTCAAGTATTTTATCTACCGAAGCGACCGAGTTGACAAGTTCAATGCTCATATTTCAGGTATACATGACCATAGAAAGACCTTATGAATAGGTCATACTTATTGCATTTAGAATTTGGGTCATGGTACTTAATTTGGACCTTGCTTCGACTAGTCCTAGTCCTGGTTCGACTAGTCCAGGGCACTGGCTCGATCAGTCCAGGGTTTTTCTTGACTTGTCCAGGAATTATTTGAAAATTTTTGAATTTTCTGTTGAGGACTCGACCAGTAGAGCACCCTGCTCGACCGGTCATGTAGACTGGCTCGACAGTCGAGCAGGACTCAACTCGAAGTCCGACAAGCTATTTTGAGCCCACTCGACCAGTCAAGTGACGGGTTTATCTGATTGTGCCAAAATTTTTGAAAATTGGTTGTTGCTTGGACCAGTCGAGGCATACCTTAGACCAGTCTATGGAACCGAATTTCACCCTATAAATAGAGGACATTTCTCAGCTTTATTCATTCATTCATTCCAAGCTATATCAAGCCTCCTCTCTGAGAATTAAGTCCCCGCTATAGTGAAGTTATTGCTCGGTAATTTTAGATTCTTTTATAGCTCCTTTGATTTTAATTTTATTGATCTCTTGTTATTCAATTCTACTTATTAAAAAGGGAATTATGTTTTACCCTTTTGAGATCTAAGAAATCAAATCAAGCTAGCCCAAGGTTGATTTTAAATTAAAATTCATTTAGACCTAGAACCCTTTCATTTGTGAGATTGAACATTGAACATCTACATCTATAAAGAACTGGTTCTACCGGGCTACATCAAAGAAGAATCTTCAGATAAGTATATTTCATTTATTATATTGTGATTTGTAAGATTACCAAAAAATCTTTCATTTTGGTTTTGACTGAGATAGCCAGAAAATCTCAGTGTGTGGGGTTTTTAATTGTGGTAGCCCATTGAAAACACAATTGTAAATGTTTTAAGGTGAACCTTGGAAAACCTTCTTTCTTAGTGAAACTCGATATCCTGTAGGTTGTGGATATTGGGAGTGGAGTAGGGTGGCTGTTTGAGAATAGTTGGTGTACACCCAAACCACTATAATTCTTGGAGTTTGGATGATGATGATGATGATGATGATGATGATGATGGTGATGTATGTGTGTGGTGTACACCCGAACCACTATGCCTAAAAGATTTTGTGTCAAGTCTAGCTTGAAGAATCCTGAGCCTATTGAGTTTTATGCCCTGTCAGAGGCAAAGATAGAAGAAAAGACTTGCAATAAAGTGAGTTGCAAAAAATTGACATTGGAAGATTTAGAAAGATACAGCCCTGCCAGCAGAAAGATTATGCAAAGCATGGGTTTCGATTATGAAGAACCAACTAGATTGAACAACGGAAAAGGCATCTAAATCCCGATCGGAGTAAATGAAGAAAAATGAGAAAATTTTCGCGGGTTATGAGCATCGTCCTTCCAGGCACAAGTATATGTGATTGCAGCAGATTCGACAGTTAGTCAAGAAATAGACTCTGAAGTAGTCAAGCATCCAGAAATAGCTCCGAAGCGATAGAAGACGAGGGGCAACCGATGATCGATACTCTGCGAGAAATAAATTTGGGAACGGAAAAAGAGCCACGAAATACATTCATAAATGCCAGTCTTCCCGAATGAGAAGTTGATTAGTATATTAAGCTCTTGAGAGAAGATAAAGATGTGTTCTCTTGGACATATGTATAAATGTCGGGTTTAGAACCGTCAGTAGCAATGCATTGACTAAATATCTCCAAAGATAAAAAAGCAGATTAAACAAGCCTGGAGACGGTTCGATCCATATCTAATTCCTCTAATAGAAGAAGAAGTAAACAAACTGATCAAAGTCAGTTTCATTATAGAAGTCAAATATCATAAATGAATATCAAATATTGTCCTAGTTAAAAAGAAAAGAGGATAAATCAGGATATGCGTTGACTATAGAGATCTGAATGAAGCATGCCCAAAAGATGACTTCCCGTTGCCCATAACAGAGTTGCTAATCGACAGTACGATGAAATATGTTGTCATGTCATTAATGGATGGATATGCCGGATGCAATCAAATACGAATGGCTCCTAAAGATGAAGAAGCGACCGCATTAAGGACTTCTCTTGGAATCTATTGTTACAAAGTCATGCATAATTTTAACAGGAAGAGGAGAATTAAAGTACGGGCCCGTTTGGACCCTGGATGGACCCGATAATGCAATGGGATTCGGTTGCGCGCAATAAACCATATGAAGTGATTCTCGAAGTATGAGTCGTCCTCCATTTTATCTATAAAAAAAAAAAGATCAAATGAAGGATCAAGGGGGGCATTATTGGAACATACAAAATTAGAAGAAGAATAAGAAGTAGAAACAAATTAGGTCTGGTTGCGCAGCGCACAACAGAATGAATAACACATCCACTGCACGACACGCAATGGAAAATATGATCATACAATGACAATAAGAGGAAGATCCGTTGCGTAGCTCATAATATCTCCCGTGCAACAAAATTTACATTGTGTGGATGGAGCTGTTCGCACGTGTGAAGGCCTATAAATACCCCTCTACCCTTTTCATTTGCATCATTAGAAGATTTCGAGAACAAGTGGAGAGCAGAAATTTCTGAAGAGTTCATCTAGGCACAGAGTGTACCTATTGCGCGACATGCAAAGGGTTGGACGCGCGACCAATGAAAGACACCTGCTTATTGCCCGCGCAACAGGTATATTGCCCGAATAGTAGGCTCCTAATGATGCATTATCTTTTCAAGACCTCATGAAGAGCTTAATTCATGTCAAGGGAGTAAAGTTCTTTAAGCCTACAAGATCAATTGAGATAATATCATTTCCGCACAATGACTTCTTCATTAGATTATCACATTGCAATCCAAAATGTTGCCGAAATTGATATTTGAATCCACTTGATTCTTGTATCTTGTAGTTGTAGTTACTTTATTTTAGAATCAAGGGATATACAAGGATGTAAATGAACTCAGAATGAATCATTAAAATACTTTGTGATTATTATTTTCTCTTTTTTTTTCTTTGTTATTATTGAATAAGGTAATTCCCCATACCAAACACTTTCGTTTCTTGTCGAAACACTTGGTCACCATCGCAGCCAACTCGATCTCCATCCTCACGGACTTATCTTCCACTTATGCCCGCTCAACCTCAGAGATGGATAGGCGTGACTTTAGCCCATAGAACAACCCTCTGAGAATGCTATCCGATCTAGCTCCTAGATTTGTCAAATTTTGTAGTGCCAAAACCTATTGTATATGTATCTTATGTAGCTCCACTTTACATCATCCTTACCTACATTCAAGTACAAGATCAAGAGTTTCTACATCAAGAACTTCAAGTACAAGAATATGAGTTTCAAGTACTGCATCAAGTAATAGATCAAGTTTTCAAGCTTCAACTATATCAAGATAATGTGCTTTACTTTGAAATTCAAAGCTCAAGTAATCTTCTTAAGTTGGAACTCAAAGTTACAAGGTCACTACCTCAAGCACATCTTCAAAAATACAATGACAACCTTCAAGTACTTCAAGATAAACTATCAACCGAAGCGAATGATGTTTCAATGTTCAAGTCTCACCTATAAGGTATGAATGACCCTAGATTGACCCTAGGTTAGGTCATATTGATTACATTTTTATCTTGGGTCACGATATAATTTTATAGACTTTTACTCGACTAGTCCAGGCTTATGTTCAACTAGTCCAGGTACTGGTTCGACTAGTCTAAGAATTTTCTCGACTAGTCCAAGGTCTGTTATGAATTTTTCAGATTTTCTGTTGAATCCTCGACCAGTCCTAGAGACTGCTCGACCAATCGAGTGAACAGTGCTCGACCAGTCATGCAGGCTCGATTCAAAGTCCAGCAACCTTTAAGGATTCCACTCGACTAGTCGAGTGCATGGCTCTACCGGTCGTGAAGACCACTTGATCGGTCGTGCAAGCCACTCGACTAGTCGTGGACCTATCTTATCTTATCGTGCCTAAAATTTTGAATTCTTGTTGGTCCTTCGACCAGTCGACCTGTCCTCTAGGCCAGTCGAGTGAACAGTATTTTCACCTATAAATAGAGCACGATTTTCAGAGTTTGATAAGTCATTCAAGCAAAATCAAGACACCACTCTAAGAGATAAATTTGTGATATTCTTAAGCTATTTAGTGCTCATTTAATATTCTCTTTAATTTAGCTTTTTGTATTTGATTTTGAATTCTATATTCCAATCTTACTTGAAGAAGGGACTTTAATTTCTTCCCTTTCTTGGAATCAAAATAAAATCAAGCTAGCCCAAAGTGATTTAATATAAAAATCATCTAGAACCCTTTCATAAGTGAGTGTGGACATTGAACATCTACTTCGAATTGGTTCTACCGGGCTTCATTAAAGGAGAATATTCAGATAAGTATATTTACATTTTTGTAAATCTCTTTTTGATTTTTGAGGTTGTGCCAGGAAAATCTCTGTTTTGGTTTGTCTGAGATGATCTAAAAAATATCAGAGTGTGGTGTTTTTGAATTGTGTAAGCCCACTTGAAAGACACAATAGTGAAGGTTTTAGGTGAACCTTGAAAAACCTATTTCATAGTGAACGCCAATATCCTGAGGGAGAGGATATTGGGAGTGGAGTAGATGTGTGGCTGTTTTTCTAAACAGTTGGTATACACACAAGCGAACCACTATAATTTCTGGTGTTGTGGTGGATGGTTGATTGTGGCTTTGTGTGAATGTTGTAATTTCTTTTTAAGCCATTGTGGAGAATGGTGTAACCTCTTGTATGTAAGTGTGGGAATGTTGTAATAGCTTAGTTTGCTTTCTTTACTATTTTTATTCTCCTCTGTGTTGGTTTTGGTTTTTGATACACAAACCGTTCTAGTAATCAGGTTGTCCTACCATAAGCCATTAATTGGTTTTTGGTGTAAGGTTGTCCTACCATAAGCCATTGGTTTTTGGTGTAAGATTGTCCTTAGAACAACATTTGTATCAACCTCTCAATACTTGTACGTTTGAGGTTGCTATTCATTTTGGCTTTGTCGGATTGTTAAGTGGTATCAGAGCCTAATAGCTCGATTTATTTTTGTTATTTGGATTAATTTCCTGAGCTAATTTATCTGAGCTTTTGTTTTAATATGTCAAATTTTGATAGCCGTTCAGTCACTAGGCCTCCACCATTTGATGGCTCCAATTATGTCTATTGGAAAGCTAGAATGAGGATTTTCTTAAAATTCATGGATGAGAGCGTGTGGCAATCCATAGTGACCAATCAGACCCCTCCTACCACGGAAGTGACTGGTACTGATGGTTCTAAAATTGTAAAAGTCACACCTTATTTTTCTTGGACCGCTCTTCCGAAAGTGAGAGTAGTGTCAAGCTAAGGCTCTAAATGAAATTACTTGCGCACCATCACCGGATGAATTCAAGAGAATTATATACTGTGATACTACAAAGCAAGCCTGGGATGTTTTGGAAATGACACACGAGGGTACAACAATTATCAAGAAATCTAAAGTCTAAATCCTCACAACCAAATTTGAGAAGATACGTATGGAAGAAAGTGAAACTTTCATGGACTTCTATACAAAATTGAATGACATTGTCAACTCTATATGGGGTCTTGGTGATAGGATCTCAGAAAGTAAAGTCTATGCAAAGATACTGCGTTCATTACCTGAATGGTCCAATTCAAAAGTGACTGCGATCAAGGAACTTCGTGATACAGATAATATGAGGGTAGAAGAGTTAGTTGGGTCTATTCAAACCTATGAGTTAAATTTTAAGGCACCTAAAGGTAAGTCAATCGCCTTCAAGTCTTCTAAAAGTATTTCTCAAGATAATAGTAATGATTCTGATTTAGAAACTTCTGAGGATGATATGGCTCTTTTAGCTAAAAAGTTTTACAAGATTTTTAAAAGTAAAAAGAGGGTTGATTTGCAAAAATCCATTGAAAAGAAAAAAAATCTAGATCTAAAAAATGGAAATCTTTAAAAGACAGCTAATGCTACAACTTCCATGAATATGGGCATCTAACAAACAAATGTCCTAAGAAGGACAAGTCTAAAAAGAAAGGTATGTTGGCTACATGAGATGATTATTGTTGCTCTGAAGTCTCTTCTGAGTCAAAAGATTCTGAAACCGAGTCGGCTAATGATGTTAAAGCCCTAACGACCCTAGCCAATTTCACTTTTTCAGATAATGATGATTCAACCAGTGAAGAAAATCTGAATAGTAACAATGAAAATGAAGAAGACCTTCAAGATGCTTATGATGCCATATACAGGGAAAGTTGTAAAATTGATGTAAAGTAAAACTTTAGAAAGAAAAGTTTTTAAAATTAAAAGAGAATTTTGATAATCTAGTCTTAGAAAAATCACACTTTTCAAATTGCTTTGAAAAAACTAAGTGCGACTTAGATTTCAAAACGTCCCAAGTTGAAAATTTGTAATCTGAGAATGAAAAGTTAAAACTAGAAGTCTCTTCACTTTTGAGTTTGAAGGACACATGGAAGTATGCCCAAGGTGATCCTAAATTAGAAAAACTTTTATCCGGATCCAGAAAATGTGGCGATCGATCTGGATTAGGCTATGATAAAAGTATTCCTCCTAAGAATAAGAATACTCCACCCAAATTTGTGAAAGGGGAATCTTCTAACTCAAAAGGGAAAAGTCTAAATCAAAATTATTCTAAAAATTCTAAAACTTTGCAGTCTTTTAATCCTAAAAGCAATTATATCAACTATATAAATCAAAATCGTAACCCTTTAGCTGAAAAAATTGTTGATTTGCTTAAGGAGCTCTTAAAATCTAACTCAGTGGGTAGGTCTTATAACAACTACAAACATAAGAAGACCAACTATACTCCTAAACCCAAAACTGTAATGAAATGGGTCCCTAGGGTTACTTGTTTGGTTGCTCACACCGCTTTCAAAGCTTCAAGCCATTCAAAGTGGTACCTAGACAGTGGTTGCTCCATACACATGACAGGTGACAAAGGACTGTTCACCAATCTTAAAGACATGACTGATGGTTCAGTCACATTCGGTGATGGTAGCAACTGCAGAATTGTTGGCTAAGGTACGGTTCAACTCTTTAACCTCCTTCTATTTGAGAATGTTTTATATGTAGAAGGTTTAAAACACAATCTATTAAGCATCTCTCAAATATGTGATAATAATCATAGTGTAAAATTCACCAACCATGGGTGTGAAATTTTAAATAATAATGGTTCTGTAATATTAACTGGTCGCAGAACTTCTGAGAACTGCTACATTGTTAGTGATTCAAGCTCATTTAATCTATCGTGCTACATGGTCCATACTGATGAAACCGAATTATGGCATAAACGTCTCAGACATGTACACTACCGCAACTTGTATAGATTGAGCAAAAGAGAGTTGGTAAGAGGTCTACCCAAAGTAAAGAAAGTAGACCAAATATGTGGCGAATGCCAGATTGGTAAACAAACCAGGAGTACTTACAAAAAGGTGAAATCCAATGCCACATTTAAACCCCTCGAACTTCTTCATATGGATCTCATTGGACCAACTAGAACGGAGAGTTGAGGTGGTAAGAAGTATATTCTGGTGATAGTAGATGACTTTACCAGATATACTTGGGTAGTCTTCTTAAGAGAGAAATCAGAAACTCTCGATGAAGTAAAAAGGGTACTTAAGCGTATCCAAACTGAAAAAGAATCATAAGTCACTATGATCCGTAGTGATCATGGTTCTGAATTTGAAAATAGCAGTTTTGAGAAATTTTGCAATGATCAAGGAATATCACACGAATTTTCTGCGCCCGAAACACCACAACAAAATGGTGTAGTGGAAAGGAAAAATAGAGTGCTTCAAGAAATGGCAAATGTAATGCTAAATATTATGAAGCTTCCTAAAAATCTTTGGGCTAAGGCGGTAAATACTGCTTGTTATATAATTAACCACGTTTACACCAGAAAATCAAACAGTAAAACTGCTTATGAAATGTGGTTTGATAAGAAGCCTACTGTCAAATACTTTCGAGTTTTCGGCAGCAAGTGCTACATCTTGCGTGACCGAGAAAATCTGGGTAAATTTGACATCAAAAGTGATGAAGGAATATTTTTAGGGTATGCTCTAAATAGTCGAGCATATCGAGTTCTTAACAAGAGGACTGGTGTAATTCAAGAATCCATCAATGTGGTTATAGATGATCATTTGAATACACTAGTCTCAAGTTCAGAAAATGATGAAGTTCTTTTATTGGATAAACCAAACTCTTCATCTAGTCAAAATAACATTGAACTACGGACAGTTAAAGACCATCCCTCTAATCAAATCCTTAGAAATCATCTCACTAGTGTGCACACTCGCAAACAATCAGAAGATATGTGCAACTACGTGTGCATTACATCTCAGATAGAACCGGCTAACGTAAAATAAGCCCTTACTGACAAAAATTGGATTGTAGCTATGCAAGAAGAGCTCAATCAGTTTGTTAGAAACGATGTTTGGTACTTAGTTTTAAGACCAAAAGATAAACACATTATTGGAATAAAATGGATTTTCAAAAATAAGTCTGATGAACTTAGTAATATTATAAGAAACAAGGCTAGGCTAGTTGTAAAAGGGTACACTCAAATTGAAGGCATTGATTATAATGAGACCTTTGCCCCAGCAGCTCGTCTTGAATCAATCAGGCTATTTATATCCATTGCATGCTTTAAAAAATTCAAAATATATCAAATGGATGTAAAGACTGCATTCTTAAACAGCGATTTGCATAAAGTGTATGTTGAACAACCTAAGGGTTTTGAAGATCCTAAGCATGTTAATCATGTCTATCGCCTGAAAAAGGCACTCTATGGTTTGAAACAAGCTCCTAGGGCATGGTATGGAAAGTTGACTAAGTTTCTACTAAGTCATAACTTTGTAATAGGTAGTGTTGATAAAACACTGTTTGTTAAGAAACATAATGATCATATTTTAATAGCACAAATCTATGTTTATGACATTATCTATGGATCTATCTGTGTTAACATGACTGTTGAGTTTGCGGAACTTATGAAGTCCAAATTCGAAATGAGCATGGTTGGAGAACTAAACTATTTCCTAGGGTTGCAAGTCAAACAGCTCCTTGATGGTTTCTTTATCTCTCAAACCAATTATGCTCTGAACTTAGTTTAAAAGTTCGAATTTGAGAGTGGGAAAAAGTTTGATACTCCAATGAGTACTACTTTAAAACTCTCTATGGATTCAATAGGTAAGAGTGTGTATCCTAAGTTATATCGCAATATGATAGGTAGTTTACTTTATTTAACTGTTAGCCGACCTGATATTGCTTTTAACATAGGAATTTGTGCTAGATATCAGTCGGACCCTAAAGAGTCACATCTAATTGTTGTTAAGCGCATTTTGCGATATCTCACTAGTTCACCTAATCTTGGTCTCTAGTATCCACATGATACTACTGTGCTATTAGCTGGTTTCACGGATGATGATTGGGCTGGTAACATTGATGATCGTAAATCAACCAGTGGTGATTGTTTCTATGTAGGGAACTGTTTGGTTTCTTGGAAAAGTAAGAAACAAAGTTCTGTATCGCTCTCCATAGCTGAGGCTGAATATATTGTTGCAGGTAATGCATGCACTCAGCTTGTGCGGATGAAGAGAATGCTAAGCGATTACAGAATTACGCAAGAATCCATGGTTTTGTATTGTGATAATTCAAGCACAATTAATATCTCTAAAAATCCAATGCAGCATTCACGAACCAATCATATTGATATTAGATATCATTATATTCGTGAACTTGTGGAAGACAAGATAATTTCATTGGAATGTATTTAAACCGAGAATCAACTTGCTGACCTATTCACAAAACCGCTCGATAGAAACAAGTTTGCTAAATTGAAATTTGATCTTGGTATGTGTAATATGAACTGATGATTTGTGTCTATATATATATATATATATATATATATATATATATATATATATATATATATATATATATATATATATATATATATATATATTGAAAATTTTATACAAAATTGCATATTTTGTGAGGTGCACGACCAGTCGAGTACATACTTGACCAGTCGTGGCACGACCGGTCGAGTATGTACTTGACCCATCGTGAATCTCGGGTTTGGCCATTTATTTGGAGAAAATCTTCTTTTTCTTCATTTGGGTCTTCTTCTCCAACACGCCCTACCTCGACCGGTCGAACCCATCTTCGATTCCTCCTTGGTTAGTGCATTATTTTCGATTTTCTTGTAGATATAAGTCTTTTGTACTTCTTTTTCTTCATTAGTGTGGTTTATTCCATGCTTTATGATTGTTTTGGGGGCTTTCTATCAAAAAAATCTGATCTACTAGAAACCCTTCTTGCCTCTTTTACAATTTCTTTATTCCTTGATTTCTTTATTGTAATGAAGGGTAGAAACAATAAGAAAGGATCTCGTGGTCCCTCTTCTTCTCGTTCCACTCCTATCACAGTGCGTCATCTTCGATCACCCGAGGAAGATCCCGATTTTGTGCGGGATATTCGCTTGCGCAATGTGATAGTTGAACGGACTGTTAATCTCAATCATTTGGCACCATTTGATGTTGTCTCTCCTTCAGTCTATAGGATGGGATAACATTCTACATTAGGGCGGGCCGGCATACCGCTCCATTGCACGGGCTATGTATGCTTGCATTAGATACTTCTCTTCTGAGAATCTGACATTTGCAATTTCAACCAGAGAAGGTCCAATTAATGTGGATCGTCATCTTATTTCTGGGTTAATAGATATACCTGTCAATAATGAGGGTATTCCCATTTATGTACTTGTTGTTAAACCATCTGAATCTGAGAAGAGGATGCTCACTTGTGTTTTATGTAATATGGATGCAAAATGGAGTGTTGGTAATGCGCTCGCTTCCAAGTTTATGTTACCCAGATACAGGGTTCTCCATCGGATTTTCATTTCTAATGTCTACCCTCGATCTAGTAACAAAACCGAGCTTACTACGTTCATGCCTCGTATTCTTCATTCTATTGTTACTGGAGTCTCTGTATGTCTTCCTTCGCTTATCTATTATATCATGATTCAGTTCCATCTCCATCCAGGTCACAGTGACATACCCTTTGCTTATCTTATGACTATGTTACCCAACCATATTCTAGTGGCTATGCCTATTGGAGAGGCTCTCATTAACAATCTACCCTTCAACAACTCAAACATAACTATGATGAATTTGAGATTGGCTCCAGGCCAAGTTGATGTAGGTGTTGGTGGAGCAGCAGAAGCAACTGAAGAGGAGGATGCTTTACCTCCAGATGATATTAATATGGATGACATTTTCGATGAGATTGAATCTGACTTTATGGCTGATCCTTATTATCAGCCTCTCTTGAGGACAAGGTTGAAGGTATGCATGTGTCCCAAGAAACACAATTTAAATATATGCGCAAATATCTTAGGTGCATTAATAAGGGATTTCATCAAATTCATCCATCCATACCTGCTCCTTCTTCTAGTTCGGATTAGTATTTGAATATCTAATTTGTAATAACTATTATACTTGAATTTTTCTTATTTTTATGTGCTTGGAC
Source organism: Magnolia officinalis (assembly GCA_021015155.1). Lineage (NCBI taxonomy): Eukaryota > Viridiplantae > Streptophyta > Magnoliopsida > Magnoliales > Magnoliaceae > Magnolia > Magnolia officinalis. The sequence continues at coordinate 25,570,578 of JAJHSJ010000009.1, forward strand.
ATGTTTTCTTATTATTGTGGACATGTTTAACTGGTTATCTTGACCATATCTTCTCTCATTACTCATTGCTCTTTTCTTTACTTTCATATTTATTTACTTCCATCTTCATTTATATGTTCTTTCCTTTGTCATATTGTGACAAAAAGGGGGAGAATTTGTGTTGATAAATGCGTAGTATATTTTATTTTTTTTGACATGTGGAGGATGTGGAGTAGAGAATTCTATGGAGTAATATATTGAGGGAGAGTATTTGGTTTGCTATTTGGTTCCTTAACTGATGATGTATGATTCTTTATTGAGCGTATTATGCTTCTTTAATGTACTTCTTTAATGTATTTTGTTTTGTCACAAATTTGACAAAGAGGGAGATTGAGAATGCTATCTGATCTAGCTCCTAGATTTGTCAAATTTTGTAGTGTCAAAACCTCTTGTATATGTATCTTGTGTAGCTCAAATTTACATCATCATTACCTACATTCAAGTACAAGATCAAGAGTTTCTACATCAAGAACTTCAAGTACAAGAATATGAGTTTCAAGTACTGCATCAAGTGATAGATCAAGTTTTCAAGCTTCAACTATATCAAGATAATGTGCTTTACTTTGGAATTCAAAGCTCAAATAATCTTCTTAAGTTAGAACTCAAAGTTACAAGGTCACTACCTCAAGCACATCTTCAAAAATACAATGACAAGCTTCAAGTACTTCAAGATAAACTATCAACCGAAGCAAATGATGTTTCAATGTTCAAGTCTCACCTATAAGGTATGAATGACCCTAGATTGACCCTAGGTTAGGTCATATTAATTACATTCTTATCTTGAGTCATGATATAATTTTATAGACTTTTACTCGACTAGTCCAGGCTTATGTTCAACTAGTCCAGGTACTGGTTCGACCAATCTAAGAATTTTCTCGACTAGTCCAAGGTCTGTTATGAATTTTTCAAATTTTTTGTTGAATCCTCGACCAGTCCTGGAGACTTCTTAACCAGTCGTGCAGGCTCGACCCAAAGTCTAGCAACCTTTCAGGGTTCCACTCGACCAGTCGTGTGTATGGCTCGACCAGTCGTGAAGGCCACTCGATTGGTCATGTAAGCCACTCGACCAGTCGTGGACTTATCTTATCTTATCGCGCTTGAAATTTTGAATTCTTGTTGGTCCTACAACCAGTCGGCCTATCCTCTGGGCCAATCGAGTGAACAAACCTATAAATAGAGCACAATTTTCAGAGTTTGATAAGTCATTCAAGCAAAATCAAGACACCACTCTGAGAGATAACTTTGTGATATTCTTAAGCTATTTAGTGCTCATTTAATATTCCCTTTAATTTAGCTTTTTGTATTTGATTTTGAATTCTATATTCTAATCTTACTTGAAGAATGGACTTTAGTTTCTTCCCTTTCTTAGAATCAAAATCAAATCAAGCTAGCCCAAAGTGATTTAATATAAAAATCATCTAGAACCCTTTCATAAGTGAGAGTGAACACTGAACATCTATTTCGAATTGGTTCTATTGGGCTTCATCAAAGGAGAATATCCAAATAAGTATATTTACATTTTTGTAAATCTCTTTTTGGTTTTTGAGGTTGTGCCAGGAAAATCTTTGTTTTGGTTTGTCAGAGGTGATCCAAAAAATCTAAGAGTGTGGGATTTTTGAATTGTGTAAGCCCACTTGAAAGACACAATTGTGAAGGTTTTAGGTGAACCTTGAAAAACCCATTTCATAGTGAACACCAATATCCCGAGGAGAGGATATTGGGAGTGGAGTAGTTGTGTGGCTATTTTTCTAAACAGTTGGTGTACACACAAGCGAACCACTATAATTTCTGGTGTTGTGGTGGATGGTTGATTGTGGCTTCGTGTGAATGTTGTAATTTCTTTTTAAGCCTTTGTGGAGAATGTTGTAATCTCTTGTATGCAAGTGTGGGAATGTTGTAATAGCTTAGTTAGCTTTCTTTGCTGTTTTTATTCTCCTCTGTATTAGTTTGGATTTTTGATACACAGACCATTCTAGTAATCAGGTTGTCTTACCATAAGCCATTGGTTTTTGGTGTAAGGTTGTCCTTATAACAACATTTGTATCAACCTCTCAATACTTGTACATTTGAGGTCGCTATTCATTTCGGCTTTATGGGATTGTTAAGTGTTATCTTTATTTATATCTGTTTAATTCTGCATTAAATTTTTTAATTTGGCACAGTCCTATTACCCCCCCCCCCCTCCTCTTCACCCCCCCCCCCCCCCTCCCTCCCTCCCTCTAAGACTCTTAACTCGGCCTCTTCACCCTCTCCCTCCAAGCTTTATCCAGCTGGATCTTGAGAGCTGTCCGCTCCTCCCTAACAACTCGCAGGGACTCCTGGAGAGCCTTGGCTTGAGAAACAACCGCGTCCCTAGTAGCTACGGAGGCTTCAAGCTCGGCAACCTTGGCCTGAAGGTCTGTCCTCATTTTCTCAAGGCTATGTCCCACCTCTCAGAATGCTCGACGGGCAGCAAAGAGTACAAGAGAGATCTAAAAGAAGAAACAAAAATGAAGGACAACAAATGAGGAAGCAAAAGACTAAAAGAACCGCATATTTAAAAGAAAAAGTGAAGAAGTATACCTACTTTGAGGAAGGAAGCTGCCAACTTGCCTAGGAGAGTCATTGGGTGGATGGCCAAGAGAGCGGAGAAGTCCTCCTTAGGCACGTGTTGATCCACCCACTGAGCTAGGAGGGCCATATGATGACCCTAGGGGAAGGGGATCGATATGCTAACTGTGGCCTCAGAAACCCGACGCCCCGAGACACCACCTTCTTTAACCTGTTGGACACGAGTAGCGAAGGGCCCTTCGCCATGACGAGCCTCATCCCGAGCTGGGGACAGCTCCATATCTACAACCTCCATAGTCGTTGGCTAAGGAGGAAGGACCTCACATGGGGGAGCCTCCAGATCCGCCCCACTTGCCGCTCCCGAAGCTGGCTGCTCGACAATAAGCCCCTTAGGGACAAGCTCAGATCTGTCCTCCACGACCTTAAAGGACTCCCCTCAATAAATCGGGGAGGAGCAAGAACTTTCTTAACTGTCCTCCTCAGTTGCTCCAATTCGGCTGTGGAGAGAAGTTTTATCTTCTTCGAAGAGCGGGGACGATTAGTCATTTCCACAAAAGAAGATAACAAAGTCAAATACAAAGAATTGACATCCGAACACAAAAAATTATAGAAAATTTAACCAACTACAATATACCTGTCAGCTCGACCAAAGACAAGCCAGATTGGTACATATATTAAGGAGCGATCAGCCTCCTCCAATTCCTCTCAGCATCGCTATACTCCTTTGCGCGATTAACTTGCTGAAGTTATAGCTGAGAGAGCTTGGGTTTTTGCCGAGGAAGAGTTGCAAAGAAACACAACTAAGGTTAGCAAGAAGAGCTACAAAATAATAAAGAAAAATATACAAGGTCTGCAGCTCAGCAACTTCCGACTTGAGAATGTGAATTTGGTGGGGACTTGAGAGTGCAGTCTGCCCACCTCAGCCGTCGAGGTCTCCCACTCTCCCGACGCGAAGAACCACCTATCCTTCCTGCCCTTCTTGGAAGACGGGTTATCGGTGACGAGGGCCTGACCCTTGTTCACCCACGTAGAGAAGTAGTACCAACCTCGATGACTAGGGCTGGCCTTCACTCTGTATAAGTATAAGAACTCATATGTGGACAGTTCGGCCTTGCCCAAGCTGATGCCACTAGATAAAGGTCCCAAACACGACCCTCCACACATTCAGGATCAGCTAGCCTGGACCCAGTCTCAGGCGGTAGGCGACCTCCCTTACTATAGAGTGTAAAAGAATATGTAGGCCGCACTAAAGGGCCACGACATAAATGGCCACCTCACCCCTGTGAGGCTAACCTAGGACCTCCCCTGGTTTAGGAGCTAAAAGCCCCACAGACTCGAGGATCTGATACTCCGACCTGATCCCGATCAGGTCAACATCCCACAACCTCGACCCAAAGGGGCCATGTCTAGAGATGGTCGTGCAACAAATTGAGCTACCAACCTCACCGAGGCAGACGTTACTACTTCCTCCTGGCCTTCCAGCACCAGAGACGGTACGCCTGAGGGTGCGTCCAACCAGTTGTCCACACTTTCTGGGATGGACTCCCTGTGAAATGCCCATGACAAAGATAACCTATCAGAACCGTTCGACATCCCGACCAAGAAAGAATGAGAAAAGAAAAATGAAAAGCAGAGAGCACCGGAGAAGGAGAGACTAGCCGAAGAAGCAGAAAAAGAAAGGGATTTTGACTACTGAAAATTGCCTAGTCCAGTAGCAAGAGAGGGCAACAAAGGCGAATATAGCAAATGAAGGGGTCTAGGGCATTCCCCTCCCCTATTTATAACCTCTTCAGCTGCAACATTGATTGTTCACATTCAATGCCACAATCCAAAGAGGCGTCACAACACATGCCTCCATCCATGTGGCCGTCGCTAGTTCATGGACAGACCCGACTATCGAGGTAGAGATGGCAGATACGGTTGTCATCCTGCTACTCGTTCAAAGACGAAGATGCGCCGCTCCACGCACGCCTCCTCGTATGAACCGTCATTATTATTTCTGAATCCTCCTTGATCCCCGTGCTTGCCGTCTTTCTCTCTTCTGTTATAATGACAGTTGGAACCGACCTCCTAACCTCCTCTGTGACTCCTCACACTCAGGTGTTAGCCCAAATCCATTTAATTCCTAAGCTTTTGTAAAGCACTTGGAAGTAGTGGTGCTACTGTTATGGGTAAAACTGGACTGACCGACTAACGGTATTCCGATGCTAACAAGAAGGTAAACAACTCGGATTAGAGATTAGGTGAGACCTCAACCTCGACCACCAAGCACGACCTCCGCAATCAACCTGAGCACCAATCATAAGCGATGGCCTCAGTCGCTTATCTAGCATTTCACTGTCGCGACCAAGCAACGACTACAAGTACTAACTTGATCCTAATTAAAGGCCCAAACCTCGAAGCTCGGCTCTGACCACGATTGACAATTAAGCTCGGTCTGCGGAACCTCGGCTAACATGACTTAAAGCTCGGCATCAACTGTCAACCATGACCTCATCAGATACCGACCATCGAGAGATATCTCCTTCGTATACAAAAATGATTACCTCCCTGAGATCTTCGCAGAGAATCACGCCGAGGATAGTGCCATATACCCAGGGAAAGATTCCTTATGTAACACACACCTACATGACAGACTCATTACCGCATACGGAAGAGGCCTCAAAAGGATATAAATAAAAACCCTACCTACGGTGAAAGGTAGGCACTATTACCCTAATTCAACACGACCCAAAGTGTACTTATTCTGACTTAGGCATCGGATGGTCCCTGGCTACAACCAAGGCCCGCATTGTTACTTGGTTTTGCAGGTACACAACGTATTACTAAGGAACACCAGATCTCAGCATCAACAAAACATATCAAGAGATAAATGGGAAGATGGAGCGCAGAACAGGCATGAGCATTTAAATAGATTATATGAAAGCATACTATCTATCTAACCTTGAAGTGTCTAAAATGAGACAATTTGAGTGATGTTTATGCCATAAAAAACACACTATATCTATGTCTAACCACATAAAAATTCTCAAATGAGTAACTAATTGTCTTATTCATAAAAATAATCCTTAAATGGGCAACTGATTGTCTAATTCACAAAAATAAACCACATTAGACTATCTGTCTAAGGCACAATAATAAGCTAAGCAATAAGCAATGTAATCCATATACATTAGGCTAACTGTCTAATGCACAATAATAAGTTAAGCAATAAGCAATGTAATCAATAATTCACAACAATAAACCATTAATTGTTTATTTTAAAAAAAAATTTAAAATTTATAAAAAAAAAAAAAAAAAAAAAAAAAAAACACATTAGTTGTTTAGGATTTAGGGTTTAGGGGTTAGGTTTAGGTTTTAGGGTTTAGAGATTAGGTTTAGGGTTTAGGGATAAGGTTATAGGGTTTAGGTTTAGGGTTTAGGAATTAGGTTTTGGGTTTAGGTTTTAGGGTTTAGGTTTAGGCATTAGGTTTAGGGTTAGGGTTAGGGTATAAGGTTTAGGTTTAGGGTTAGTTTAGGGTTTAGAAATGGCTTAACCCAAGCCAACCCGGACACACCACAGCCAAACCGGCCACATTCGAGCTAGCCTGGATGCACCACAACCAGCCCAACAGCACGACATGGTCCACACCCAACCTACCCGCACCTGAGCCAGCCCAGACGCACACCATAGCTAGCCTGGATGCACACCATAGCCAACTTGGATGCACATTAGCCATTTCGGCTTTAAGGTTTATGTTTTAAGTTTAGGGTTTAGGGATTAGGTTTAGGTTTAGGTTTTAGGGTTTAGGGTTTAGGAATTAGGTTTTGGGTTTAGGTTTTAGGGTTTAGTGATTAGGTTCAGGGTTTATGGTTAGGGTTAGGTTTAGGGTTTTAGGTTCAAGGTTTTGGTTTAAGGTTTAGTTTTAGGGATTATGTTTGGGTTTAAGGTATAGGGTATAGGGTTTAGGTTTAAGATTATTTTAGGGTTTAGAAATGGTTCGGCCCAAGCAAAGTTCGGAAGCACCACTGCTGACCCGGCCGCATTCGAGCGCTCGGACACACCACAGCTAGCCCAACTGCACAACATGGTCCACACCAAGCCTGACTGCACCCGAGCTAACACAAACGCAGACCATAGCTAGACCGGATGCACACTGTAGCCAACCCAGATGCACCCAATTTCAACCATACTTAACCTCAATCTCACAAAATCCCCCCTCCCAAATTAAAAATTAATAAGATAAAACTATAGGGTATAGTAAGTTACCTTAATTAGGCATAATTGGTTGGCCGGGTGGGTGCAGATCGACCGGACAAGCTGTTGCGGCACTATCAGGCTCGAGATAACCAGATGTTAGGCTCGAGAGATGAGAGAGAGAGAGAGAGAGAAGAGAGAGAGAGGGTGGCTGGTGGTGGTGGGTAGCTGTCAGGCTCAACAAAGGAGGAGGATGCTGGAGGGAGAGAGATCTAGATTAGGTAGGGAGGGAAAAATAAGGTTAGACTTTAGAAAATTAGGTTTTTTATATATATATATATATATATATATATATATATATATATATATATATATATATATATATATATATATAATCTAAATCCAAGTCGAATCCTTTTTTGGATCGAGTTGAGTCTGAACGAGTTGGGTTTCGATTGAGTTACTTAGATAACTCGGACTCAACTTAGTTTGAGTTCGGATTGGGCAAAGTGTATTCGGTTAGGATCTGTTGGGGGCCTTGCACAAAACCTTTGGATCTAACCTCCCAAAACAAACCAGAATTATGGAATAATAAAGCAATGAAATATATCAAAGCATAAACCACACACCACACAAGAGATTTTTACGTGGAAAACCCTCAAAGAGGTAAAAAACCACGGGACCTCGTCCAGATTAACAATCCACTATGAAGTAGAACGTTACAACCTTCTTCACTCACGCAAGAGTGGATAAATAATGAAAGAATAAAGAAAAAACCAGAGAGATCTCACCGATTACGAGGACGTAGGAGCGCTGAGATATAGATTGCACCGTAGATCACCTCCACGAGCATAACCTCCCTTCTACAAGCTTCCTCTCTCTCTCTCTCTCTCTCTCTCTCTCTCTCTCTCTCTCTCGCTCTCTCTCTCTCTCTCTCACCTTTGATATCCCTAAGCCCTTTAGAAAACCCTCTTGTGCTTTTTCTTACACCTCATCTTACCCTAGAAAAATCCTAAGGTCCCCTTTTTATAGTTTTAGGAAACTCCTTTCTGCATCCCAGTTATGAAACGAAATCCGCACAAAATCGCGGAACGAATCTGCGTAACCTAGACTGGTCATATCGAGTCCACGACCGGTCGAGTGCCACTCACGACCAATCGAGGACCTCCCACGACTGGTCGAGCACCCCCGAAAAGATTAGTCCACAATTGCTGGACTTTGAGTCGAGCCACAACTTGACTCCAGGACTGGTCATGCACCAGCCTTCAACCGGTCGAGCGAAGCTCACGACCGATCGAGCATGGGACAAAAAATTTCATCAAACCTCCCCCTTTTGATCCCAGGAGGGATCCACCTTCTTCAAGCCAGCTTGGTTTCTATAAACCTCAAACTTGCCCTTGAACAAAGCCTTGGTCATCATGTCTGACCCATTATCGTCCGCGTGGACCTTCTCAAGTTATAACACCTTCTGTTCCAAAGTATCCCTGATCCAGTGATACCGAATCTTTATGTGTTTCGACTTGGAATGCTGACTTAGATTCTTGGTCAAGTGTATAGCACTCTGACTATCGCAATAGACCACGTGCTCCTCCTGCTTCAAACTCAGTTCCTGTAAGAACCTCTTCATCCAAAGCATCTCTTTACATGCCTCTGTGACTGCAATGTACTCAGCCTCTGTCGTCGACAATGCTACTGTTGAGGGTCAAATATTACATATTAGACCCCATTTATTACCTGGATTTACGGGCATGATACTGTTTAACGCCCGACTTTAACTGTGTTTGTGTTGCAGGGTATATTTGAGAGCATGGACTACAAAAGGGTGTTAAAAGCATGGATTTAACGATCTGACGACACCAAGGCAAGTGACGGACTCCAGGGGACTAAGATCAAAGAAATTACCCACCAGAGATCCGAGAAAATGGATAAACTGAAGCTCAAGCGGCTCGAAATTAGTCCAGAATGCAAAATCGTAGGGTTCCCACCATCTGATCAGCTTGAAATTACACACATGGCCTAAGGACCACAAATTAACCGTACATGTCAAATTTCAGCCATTTGATCCTTGTGGAAGTGGGCCAATGGACAGATCAGCCTGTGAATCTCTAATTTGGGCCCACCTGATACCTGGATATGCTTCAATTCTCGTCTCAACCCTTTAAATTAAATGAGGAAATGGATGGATGGAACGGATTGTCTTCATTGACATCATAAATGGGCCCCATTTGCAGGAGGGTGTGTACATGTATCGTGCAGTGGTGAAACACCGAACGAGCAAGAGTCGGGCAGCGAGCGCTGACCCGACTCCTGCTCAAATTCAAATTCCATTCTCTGTCTCAAACAGAGCCTTGCGGTCGGGTGCATGTGGGCCACCATTATCATCCAGGTGGATGATCCGGACCATTCATTGCCTTCAGAGGATCAAACTGACCGTACACTATCTTGTTTCCTGATCTTCTCGGACATTGCATCTACACGAAGGTTTCAACGCAGAATGGATGGCGCCAAGCAAACCTCCGTGTGTCACCATGAACCCGACCCAAAATCGATCACGACCGACTGGTTTTTCATGGGAAATTTAATGGACGGAGTGGATTTTTCCTTCATCTCCGATAATGGCCCCCACAATCATCCTAGCATAGGTTTTGCACAGGCCATGTGTCCAAGCAGAGCCTGGACACTGCCGACTTCCGTGGGTTTTAATGTGATCTCAATCACGATCGGATCAATGATCTAGACCGTTCAAACGATGGAGAAGTAGATCTTTAACCACACCATGAAGTCAGATCCCGAAGATAGGCCACGCATCCGCCGCAAATTCCATCCAAACGTAAGTTAGTTACGTTTTTCACTGCGCACGCTGCGTAAGGAGTTCTCTACGGACGCCAGTCTCTTACGCACGTCTTCGCACTCCCAGCCGCTGCTCACTGATACCTATATAAGGAAGAGAGAGAGAGAGAAAGGAGAGATTATTCAATTTGCAGGGGTTGGAACGTGAGACAGAGAGTAGAGTTTGTTTTCTTTTCTTTTATTTTTATTTTTATTTTATTTTGTTTAAGGGATCCAGCCCATTCATGTTGGGTTGAACCTCTTAACTTGGGCTAAGAGGTGAAGCTTGTGGTGTGATGGGTAGTGTTCTACTGGTTTGATTTATAGTATGAACTGATTTGATGCTAGTTGATTTTATGGAATGCTTTCAGTTTTTAATGATATATTGTGACTTAAATTACAATATCTGCGATGGCTTTGAGTATGTCCATTCCCTTATTGTGATTATGCAGTTAGGAAGCCCTGTTGTTCACCATTGCCCCTTGGACATGGTCGGATGACAGAATCCTTCCTAACATTCATATATCTCCTAATTGGTTGTGGATTTGGTGTAGTTCTATTGTTTACTTTATCTCAGGGGCATGGTTTTGTGATGGAATCAACTCTAATTCTCATACCTTTCGTCTCTTTGAAGACTAGATCAAAGGAAGTTCAAATCGAGTTTTAGCGACATATCTTCCAACTGGATGAAGATGGGACTTGAAGTCCAGTTGAGTTTGTGAATCAAGCGTAGATCTCCCTGATCTCTACAAGTGAATCCTTGGCACCCTAGTTTCCTACCTTTAAATTTCACCAGTTTTAGATTAATATTTTTCACAATTATTCCTTCATATTCACCTGATTAGATTTCATCTTAGTCTAGTTTTAGTTCTGGTTATTTTCAGACTACGTACAGGTTTCAGTCCCTATGGATTCAACCTCGGTCTTACCGAGTTTATTACTACATCACAACCCTATACTTGGGGAGTGAACAGCTACGACCTTCTGTAGCTTGCTCTACCAAGAAACCGCTCCCCCTGCAAATGTGAACATGAACCCCGAAGTAGACTTCCTGGAATTTATGTCACCTGCCATATCTGCATCTGTGTAGCCCTCTAACACAGGTTTACCTTCACCATAACATAGGCTCAACCTAGATGAGCCTCTTAGATACCGCAGTATCCACTTAACCGCTGCCTAATGTTCTTTGCCAGGATTGGCAAAATACCGGCTGACGACACCAACCGCATATGCTATGTCTAGGCGTGTACACACCATAGCATACATCAAACTTCCTACCGCTGACGCGTAGGGTATCTTCTACATCTCTTCCACCTCTGCCTTCATCTTGGGACACTGTTTGTCGCTCAATCTGAAGTAACCATCTAGTGGAGTACTGACCGGCTTCGCTGCATTCATATTAAACTGCTATAGGACTTTCTCAATATACTGCTCTTGTGACAGTCAAAGTTTCCTACTGCTTCTATCACAGGTTATCTCCATTCCTAGGATTTGTCTAACTGGGCCCAAGTCTTTCATCGCAAAAGAGTTGCCCAACTCCTGTTTCAGCCTGTCAATCTTCTTGATGTTTTTTCCCATGATGAGCATGTCATCAACGTATAATAGCAGAACTAAGAAATCACCATCTAAGAACTTGCATATGAACACACAGTGGTCTGACTCCATTCTGTCATACCCATGCTTCAACATAAATGAGCCGAACTTCTTTTACCATTACTGTGGAACTTATTTCAGCTCATATAAGCTCTTCTTCAGCCGACACACCATATACTCTTTGCCCTTAACTTCGAACCCCTCTGGTTGGTGCATGTAGATCTCTTCTTCCAGGTCACCATGGAGGAATGCAGTTTTAACATCTAACTGCTCTATCTCCATATCCATGCTAGCCGCTAACCCAAGCAACACCCGTATGGATGTCATCTTCACCACTGGTGAGAATATCTCCTTGAAGTCTATACATTTCCTCTGACCAAACCCTTTCACTACAAGTCTGGCCTTAAAACCTCGTCTGTGAATTCTTCTGCTCAATCTTCTTTCTGAACACCCACTTGTTTCTCAGAGCTTTCTTGCCCTTAAGCAGTTTCACCATGTCATAGGTGTAGTTCTTATGCAAGGATTTCATCTCCTCTTGCATAGCTTTCAACCACTCTCCCTTATGCTCGTCGGCTAGGGCCTCAGAATAATCTTCTGGCTCTCCCCCATCAGTCAGCATAATGTACTCATGCGGCGAGTACCTTTTAGACGGTTATCTGTCCTTAGATGACCTCCTCACCTGTGGCTCAACAGGTGGATCAAGTGGGGGCTGCTCCCCCGGTCCATCTTCTGTAAGAACCCCCTCGTCCTCTGCACCTTGTTGTACTCCCCCGTCATCAGGCACTACGGGAGGAATAACCGAATCCATGTCCTCTAGCTTACTTGAACTAGGCTAGTTCTTCTCTGGCTTACCAATGTCTTCTATACACTGATCTTCAAAGAAAACCACATCTCTGCTCCTGACGAGTTTCCTCTCGGTCAGATCTCACAATTTGTAACCAAATTTTTCATCACCGTACCCTAAGAACACACACTGTTTGATCTTCATATCGAGCTTTGTAACGTCCCGAAAAAATTCGTACAAAGACCCGAGTACCACCTTAGGCAAAAATCACTCAGGACCAAATCCTTTAGAAATTAAATGAAATTAACTAAGTGTTAAACTAGATGAGCTGTGAAATTAGCTTGAACCACTTTAAATATGAACTGCGAGACCCAAAACTTGTAGAATCATTAACGCTACATTACCCTATAATCTAGGATAAATCTCTAAACTCAGTTGCTCTCGGAAGCACCTTGAAACTTCGTATCGAACCTAGACCGCACGTCGAAAGTCCGATTACCGTGAAACTAAACGATTATGACCACCTTGCTGGGCTTGACAACCATCTCGGAAATCAAATCCAGACAGTATCCAGGAACCCACAACTTGAGCCCGAAGCAAAGTGTGTGAGAAACGCGAATATCTTTAGGAAATGAACTAAAACTTAAGTGAATTGAGTCGGTTCGCTTGCAGGGCAAATCTAAGGATTCAGACCGTCAGAATCTGACCCAATTAAACCCTCGGATCAGGGAAAATTTCTAACACATGTCAGTATACCTGTGGCCCTGATCAAATACCGGTTACCGTTGAACTGAAACTGGTCCGCCACGGTCGATCTATAAATCTGATCGGACCAAAAACTTAACTCGACCTAGATCCAATGTCAGGGAGCTTAAGTCCGACCGCACGCAAAAAAGGGGCCTCTAGAAGTGCTCCGTTGGATCGAAACAACCCCCATTTGGCTATAACCTAAGTATATACCATGGCCCTGGGGCCATTCCGGTCAGATCTGGGCCTATATAAGGACCTAAAACCCTCACTCTCTCATATCATACGAATTTGCAACCCTAGGAGAGAGAAGAGAGAAAAGAGAGAAGGAAAGAGAGAGAAGGTGAGAGAGAGAGTTGGAGTTGGTTCTTGGGATTCAATCCCGACGCTCCACGTGCTTAACCACTATTCTTGTATCGCTATACTGGCGATTCCGACGCCATTCTTGGGTAAGAAAACCTAACCGTAATCTATTTTAGGGTTTCAAATAGTGTAAAGGATGAAATAACTAACCTATTTCATACTGTATGTTGTCGTTGTGCCGTAGACAAAGGCTTAGTGTTTAAACTGAGTTCGTTACGAGTCTACCGACGAAAGGTGCAGACTATAAACATTTAGGTTATGGTTTTCAAGGCTTTCAATATCAGTTAATGATTTATGACTGACTTGATTACTATCACATGCTTAAATACGATGTTTCCCTCGCTTTTCACATATATATGAACATGTATGAATATAGTGTATTCCATGTGTTTTTTGATATGATTGAATGGGTATGAAATTTAGATTCGTACTTGCCATGATTATTCGTCATGAATATATGGTTGTCATATGTGTAGCAACTCCTTGGTGAAAAGATTTGCCCTAACACCTATTATAACTAACATACGTCACGTATGTTGCAGTGTGTAGTCTAAGTGCTTGTGAAAATGTCTGAATGAACATGGAGTTTGCATTTGTGCTTGCCATGATTATTAACTATGAATATATGCTTGTTGTGTATGTAGTAACTCTTTTGTAAAAGGGCTTGCCAGGATAATGTTATAACTAGTCTAATACATGTCTGTTGAAATGTGTAGCCTAAGCGTTTAATAAAATGTTTGAATGAGAAAATGCTCATTTAAATGTATGTAATGAGGGTGTTGAGATAAGATTCTCAATCCCCTTATCTATGGCTACAGTTTCCTTTATGTAACCTACCTAACTACTATGTGCTTTATGGTTGAAATGCATATGTATGCTAACATGTATACTATGTGTTTGTTGAAATGTCCAAATGAGATTTATATTTGATTTTAGTTGTCACATGTTGTCTTTGGTTACTACATGCATATACAATTGCTTGAAGTGTGTTTGGGGCTACGATGTAGTCCAGGCAATCGGTAATGGTTTACAATGGGTAGCCGAATTAGTCTTGCCACATCTGATGCGTTCAATGAATCCGAGTCGTATGATGATTGTCGAAAGTGGTACCATGTCGATTAATTCAGCGTACGCTCGTACCAGTCGAACTTGCCAAGCAACCCGATTGGCCCGATGTAAGTTCACCATGTATGGACGTTACTGCTTAAATCTAAGGTACCAAACTCACCAGTGGAAAGCCCGTTTAACCTTGGTATCTCGATCCGCTAAGACTCATGAGCCAGATATGGGGGTATAGGACACCGTGGTCGAGCTGTCGGCCTACGCCGGGGCGACGAGCCTCCCCATAGTATCCAATGAGCAACCCAAACTCGTGAGCCAAATACGGTGGTATGAGACACTGTATTCGAGCTGTTAGCCTACACTGATCAGGTGACGAGCCCTTTATAGCGACCTCGAGTATGAAATAGGCCTACTCTGGAGCAGACTGGCTATGGTCCCTAGTCGGGTTAGCGACTAGCCTTCGAAAATAGACTACCAGTTAGTACGACATTGATGGTAGTGACCTATAACTTGCTTATCGTATGTGATTAACTATGATTGACGACCCTAGATGGATTATTGTTTGGGTTAATGATAAAAAGGGAACTACCTTAGTTTCCCAATCCTGCTGTATGAAAAGGACTAATAAGAACTTGGTAATCATGCTCATGCACCACATTGCATGTGCTTTAGCGAGGAAGAGCACTTTCGGGAGGTTGTCATGCACGCCGTGAGATGAAGACGCTGAGGGAGTGTAGGCGAGGGCATGCATCATTAATACATATCATTCTTGCATTAATCAGAGTACTTAGAGATGCTTGATTGTATTGCTTTATCATTACTGCTTGACTGAATTGATAACATGTTAACCTTTGCTTTATAGCTCCACTGAGTTGATCACTCACTCCCACATTTTGGGACGGTGTTGTACACACCAACCAGACTTTATCTTAGCTGCAGGTGACGGCGATGCTTACGAGGCAGAGCCGAACTATTTCGATGACAAGTAGGAGTTCTCCTATATGCAACTCCCTGGCGGGTCTATGTAGACCTGGAGTTGTGCTAACGGGGCTACAGGGTTTTGGATAAAGAACATTACACTCTCTCATTTTCTACATTTTGGAACTGAACTTGTAATTACTCAACCTAGTGACAGTCATACTTTGAGGACTTGTTATCACTTGTATACAGTTTATATACATATCTCAGTCTTCCGCTTGCGTAATTTAAATTGTCTCTGGAGTATGATTTGCTGTTTTGGTATAATCTCATTCATGTTTAAGGCACTAATACGGACAACATTTAATCATCATTATTTATGTTGCATAAGTGATGCGTTAGAACTCGGGAGTTGAGTCTATGCTCGATCCCCAATTTTCAGGGCGTTACAAGCTTGGACCTCTCATCCTTTGGTACGTGAACGGATGCCCTGCATCCAAACTCCCTGAGATGGCTATACGATGGATCATGTCCAGTCCACACCTTCTCAAGCACTTCTCCATTCAATAGGGCTGATGGAGACCTGTTTATCAAATACACCGCCATGTGCATTGCTTCTCCCCAGAACGTCTTGGGCAACTTCGCATGGGATAACATGCATTTGATTATCTCAACAATGGTGTGATTCATTCTCTCAGCTACACCATTATGCTGGGGGGTCTTAGGAACCGTCTGTTAATGCCGTATACCCAGGGACTTGCAGTACTCATGAAAGTCGCCAATGTATTCACCACCATTTTTAGTGCGGATGCACTTCAATGATTTACCTGTCTCTCTCTCAACCATAGCATGAAATAATTTAAACACACCAAAGACCTCGTCCTTGGATTTCAAAGCATAAATCCAAACCCTCCTAAATGCATCATCTATAAAAGTGACAAAATACAATGCCCCACCCAAGGTTTTTGTCCTCATATGACCACAAACATCAGAATAAACCAAATCTAATACATGCACTTTATTAACATGAGAAGCAGATTTAATAAATGAAACTCTATGTTATTTCCCTGATAAACAATCAAGACAGGCTTTAAGAGGTGTACCTCTCACGTCTGGAAGGAGCTGCTTCCTTGCTAGTTGCTGAAGCCCTTTTTCACTCATGTGGCCTAGACACCTGTGTCACATGTCAATAGCTGAATCTTTCGCTGTGTTCAACCCACCCTTGTATACACTGACACTTGCTTTGTAAAGGATGCAACACTTCTTTCCTCTGGCTATGATCAACGAACCCTTGATGCGCTTCCAGTGCCCAGCAGCAAACCAGCTTTCATAGTCATCATCATCCAACCTTCCCGTCGACATCAAATTGAGGCGAAGGTCTGAGATATGCCTCATATCCCTGAGAACCAATGTGCAGCCCACATCGCTCTTCACACAAATATCACCAACCCCTACGATCTTCGATACGCCAAAATTTTTCATCTTTACAGTCCCATAGTCACCTTACTTGTAACTTGTGAAGAAGTCTCTGTGTGGAGTCGCATGAAAAGAAGCTCCCAA
The DNA here is from genome assembly GCA_021015155.1 of Magnolia officinalis. Lineage (NCBI taxonomy): Eukaryota > Viridiplantae > Streptophyta > Magnoliopsida > Magnoliales > Magnoliaceae > Magnolia > Magnolia officinalis. Next base: position 25,587,200 of record JAJHSJ010000009.1, read on the forward strand.
GTCTATCACCCAGTCAGTGTCCTGACTCGTAGCCGTGAGATATACATCATGATCTGCAGAAAGAATAACTACAACGTCGCCATCTGAAGCGACCATAGTGGAATCTGATTCATCTTCCTTCTCTTTTCCTTTCTTATCATTTTTAGCCTTACAACATTTATGCTTATAGTGGCCCTTCTTGCCACAATTCCAGCATCAACATCTTTTTTGTTACTCGACTTGCCTCTTGATTTATCTCGGGCTTTCCTACCCTTCCTGTTCTTTCCTCTCCCCCGTTCTTGTGTCACAAAGGCTTCTTGCTGAGTAGACTCATGAGACTTCCTCCTTGTCTCCTCATTGAAGAGACAACCGGTTACCTGTTCCATGGATATCTTTCCGTCTGACGCAGAGTTACTTAAAGACACAACCAATGTCTCCCAACTGTCAGGCAATGAACTAAGCAATAGCAAAGCCTGCAATTCATCATCCAGGACCATCTTTATAAAGGAGAGTTGGTTCACTATATTGCTGACCTCATTTATATGCTCGGTCACAGAACCACCATCCTTGAACTTGAAATTCACAAGTCGCCTTATCAGAAAAAATTTATTATCGATTGTCTTCCTTTCATACAGCCCTTCTAATTTCAGCCATAGGCTATCGGCTAAGATTTCCGTAGACACATGGTGGAACACAAAATCATCCAACCATTGTCTAATAAACCCCACCGCCTTTCGGTTCATCTTCTTCCAATCATCATCAGACACATCCTTGGATTTTGCTGATATACCTAAAATTGGAGAATATAGGTCCTTGCAATAAAGCAAGTCCTCCATCTTAGCCTTCCATATGGTCCAGTTAGAACCATTGAGGCTTATCATCCTTGATGAGCCACCTTCCATAATTCAAAACCGATCTTACCTGTTCAATGAACTTAGGTCTGATACCACTTTGTTAGGGGCCTTGTACAAAACCTTAGGATCTAGCCTCCCAAAACAAACCAGAATTATGGAATAATAAAGCAATGAAATATATCAAAGCATAAACCACACACCACACAAGAGATTTTTACGTGGAAAACCCTCGAAGAGGTAAAAAACCACGGGACCTCGTCCGGATCAACAATCCACTATGAAGTAGAACATTACAACCTTCTTCACTCACGCAGGAATGGATAAATAATGAAAGAATAAAGAAAAAATCAGAGAGATTTCACACCACACAAGAGATTTTTACGTGGAAAACCCTCGAAGAGGTAAAAAACCACGGGACCTCGTCCGGATCAACAATCCACTATGAAGTAGAACATTACAACCTTCTTCACTCACGCAGGAATGGATAAATAATGAAAGAATAAAGAAAAAATCAGAGAGATTTCACCGATTACGAGGGCATAGGAGCGCTGAGATATAGATTGCACCGTAGATCACCTCCATGAGCATAACCTCCCTCCTACAAGCTTCCTCTCTCTCTCTCTCTCTCTCTCTCTCTCTCTCTCTCTCTCTCTCTCTCTCTCTCTCTCTCTCTCTCTCTCTCACCTTTGATATCCCTAAACCCTTTAGGAAACCATCTTGTGTTTCTTCTTACACCTCATCTTACCCTAGAAAAATCCTATGGTCCCCTTTTTATAGTTTTAGGAAACTCCTTTCCGCATCCCAATTGCGAAAAGACTTGCGAAACGAAATCCGCATAAAATCGCGGAATGAATCTGCGTAAACTCGACTGGTCGTACCCAGTCCACGACCGGTCGAACGTCACCCACGACCGGTCGAGGACCTCCCACAACTGGTCGATCACCCCTGGAAAAAATAGTCCACAGTCGCTGGACTTTGAGCCGAGCCACGACTCGACTCCACGAATGGTCGTGCACCAGCCCTCGACCGGTCGAGCGAGGCTCACGACTAGTCGAGCAAGGCTCACGACCGGTCGAGCACGGGACAAAAAATCCCATCAGGATGGACTCACCAATTCGGTACGATTTGAGTTGGGTCCGAACAGATGTACTCAGTTTGAGTCAGCCAAGTCAAGTCATCCAGTGCCAGCTCTAATTTTACACCGTGAGATAATGGCTTAATAGAGAGTAATCTCATTCAATCTCATTCATGCACAGCGTATCTACGCTTGGGGTTATAGTTTTCTATTTAACTTTAGCTGCAAATTCAATTCCGGCGCGCCCGCAGTTAAACCGCCGCAAAAGAGCACCAACAGTGGATGGAAAATGAGGCAAAACCAAAACTAAAGAGTGCTGCATGACGTCAAAACAGTGAGGATTGAACGTCCACCGTTAAAGTATTCGTGGGACCACAGAAGTTTGAATTTTGGACCTGCCTCAGTTTTTGGAATATTTCCTAACATGATCGGAAATTCGGATGCACGGGATGGATTTCTCACCAACATCATGGTGGGCCCGCCTAGCTTTCGGCTGCTGGAAGTTCCAGCGATCCGGATCCGCTGGATCCCTGAATTCGCGGCTTGTCCATCGGGAACGAACGGGAGATGCTCGATCGACCGGTAGAGTGACGTGACGAGAGAGCGACACGTAGCAAGGAGCTACGATTATTGGAGATGACGAGATTGATAACGTAGCATCGCTTCCTCTTTTCGCACTTGAGAATCTCGATATGCGTCCTAAAGCGGATAAGCTGTTATCCGGGTAATACTTTAGTGGGTGATACCATAACTGCGTGGGGCCAAACTTCATGTATTTATTGTACGTCTAAGACGTCCTCTATTTTTTAATCTCATTTTAGGATGATACAGCTAAAGTTCACCACAATACTAAAACTGTGACAAAATACCATTAATAATTTTTTGTGGGCCACAAATTTTTTTGATAAGTAGATATTTGTAATTTCCTTTCTTCTGTCTGATTGACATTATCATCAGGTTGACTGGAAAATAAAAATTACAGAAGACTTACATTGGGCCCTTTAGAATTTTTAATGGTGAGTTACTCAATCAACACTTTTTCCTGTGGTGTGGTCAACCTAAGATTTTTATCTATTTGATTTTTGGGAGATCCTACTAAAATTGGCTTTAGAAACGGATGGACGGCGTGGATTTACAAAAAGTCATCAAAGAGGACCCCATGGTAAGGGTAACACCCATCATGGTGTTACGGTAACACCTAATACGTATGTTATTTTGGAGGTTCAGAGCGTACCTGGCGGGAATGGTGCTCGGATCGAATTCGCGTCCGAAACCTAACCCATCCTTCAAAGCCCACTCCGAGAATCGCGCGCGTAGACATCTAGAAGGTGTCTCGCTGGACAGGCCTCAATGTAACACAAGACTACGTACGTTCTTCAGGAGGTGCCTTGTGAAATAACAGTTCTGACTTGGTCATGCTAGAAAAATCGACGGTCGGAAGAAAATGATATGTGGTCCATATTCAACCAAAACTCGAGGCCAACCTTAAGACTAGATCTGCCTGATTTTGATCCAGGACATGTTCAAGGTGGGCCCGACATGATTAATGGTTCAGATCTCCAAAATTAGGTACGCATCATTATGTTGTTAACACGTTTGTATTTAGTGAGTACCTTTGTCCAACGCGGGAGAGTCCGTCGCAGGAGTCGAAGACCATATTGCCTACGTACGACGGACGATTAATTATCCTGACGCGGACAGACGGCGGCCCCGACGACCTAAAAAAATAGGCCCTCCGTGATTTTGGGGGGACATCCCTACCGTCCATCCGTGGGACGCGGATTGGCTACTTCCCCTGACACCAGCCATTTGCGGATTGGCTACTCCCCCTGACACCAGCCAATGGCCGATGGTCGGTGCTCCGTGGGACCCACCATGATGTATGTGTTTCATCCATGCCGTCCATCTATTTTTACGGATCATTTTAGGGTAGGAGACCAAAAATGAGGTATATCCCAATCTTAAGCGGACCACATTACATGAAACAGTGTTTAATGAGCGTCAACCATTAAAAACCATTTTGTAGCCATAAAAGTTTCGGATCAAGATGATTTTTGTTTTTTCCCTTCATCTGGGCCTGTATGACCTAATAAACATATTAGATGTCAAATAAACAGTACAGTGGGCCTTAGGAGGATTTTAATGATAGATATCCAACCATTATTGTTTTCATGTGGTGTGGTCCACCTGAGATTTATATACCTCTCAATTTTGGGACCGAGCCATAAAATAATATGTAAAAATGAATGAACGGAATGGATGAAACACATACATCATGGTGGGGCCCACAGAGCACCGACCATCAGCCCCGGGGCTGGTGTCAGGGGGAGTAGCCAATCCGTTTCCCCATCCGTGGCACCAGCTCATGTTATCATTGGGTAGATGCAAAACTAAAGTGGATCAGACCATTAAAAAAATAGTCGGGATAGTAACGATCACCCTTCAAACCTTCTAGGGATCCGCAGAAGTTTTGGATGGGATGAATATATTTGTTTTCCTTTCTTCCCATTGGAATGGCTTTATGAACGGTTTGGATGACATTTAAATATAGGAATTGTTGGGATTTCCATTGCAATGTTTATTGTCGTGTGTGCCACTTTCCAACATGAGCTGGAGGAGGTGACGGATGGTGATGGAGTGGATGTCATACGGACATCGTGGAGGTTCCACGGAATTTTTATTGCGCGCTCCATGTTTATTGCAGTACATTCGCAGCCAAACATTGACTTACATGGAGTATCTGATTTCTTTTTCTCTTCCATCGTACATCTGTAGATAGTATAAACATCCATCCATTGTCCGATGATTCGCACCCTGCATATGGTGAATCAACCTTGCTAAAAAGTAAAGACAACTCGACCGATTGGACGTTTTTTTTTTTTTTCTTATAATCAAATTGCACAAATGCAACAATTTGAATGCTACTAATCAGATGGTCGGGATCATCAACCGGTAATATTGATTGGTCACCTCTTACGCATAGTGGGGCCCACCAGATTTATGTAGAGCAGGTAGTGGACACTCGCATGTCTACGATGGACCAGAGATGGCCTGATCAGAGGCGGAAGTGATCATGACTGTCATAACCCTAACATAGGTGTATTTTGCCGAACAGAATGAGTTGAGTTATTTGATATATCATATCTGATTTTTTGTAGAAGAAACTATTTTAGCCACCCAACCGTGTTACGCTGGTCTGCCCACTCTAGATTTGTGACATTTCATAAAATATCTGTGGTCAAAAGCCCTTTTAAATTTCATTGTACCATTTATAATAAGTTTAAATTCGTTCATAACTATTGTTCCTTCGAGCTTTAGGAGTCGTGCCCAACCTAAAAAGGTATTAGAAAAATTACAACAATAACATTGTTGGGTCAAATTAAACCCTAGATATTTTTGGTCGAAAACTATGAAGTCTAGTAGAAATAGTGATGGTTTATAAATGGTAGATTTATTATTTATAGTAAGTCATGGTTTTAGGAGTTTGAGTTGGAGTTTGATTCTGAAACTTCTCCTTAAGTTTGAGATTATTATTCAAAGGGTTATAATTTTATTTTTATTATAAATCAATCTATTTTCAAATTTATTAGAATTTATTTCTATTTTCTATTTTCATTAGTTATCCATGAGGAAAGCGGGGATTGACCTCATTTTCATTATATTCATCCGTGCATCACAGATGGATAACGTCCATCCATGTAAACCTTCTAGCTACAGATGGATGGTGTTGGGAGCGTTGGTATGAGATCTGATCATATCAAATTTGGAAATTGCAAAGCCCAACTTAAGCTTTATTTAGTAGACACCTGGAAGAGAGAGAGAGAGAGAGAGAGAGAATTTATCTTTTTATTTACCTCTAATTAGAAATTAGAGATCAAGATCTCTAATAGATAATTATTGTTAATATAAACTATTAGATATCAAGATCTCTAAAACATAAGTGTTCATACAAACTCATTACAATATCAATCGGATAGTCTGTTACTTGGTTGCTCATGATCCCAACTGGTCCAACTGCCTGGTCAGTTGAAAGGAAAAGGTACATTTACACTAAAAGGTGAATTGAAGCATCCATCATACAGTATCACCATTTATTGTTCTTTTCTTTCAAGAATCACTTTGATCAGCATATCCCAGCCATTCATTCAAAGGCTAGGAAAATGGATGGTCCATATCAATTATACTATTAAAGGCCGATTCAATGATCCGACTTATCCATCAAGCATGCCACAGCCTTGATTTCTCTATCCTGAAATATTCACTTTAATATGATGTTTCTATGCATTCAATCAATGGCCATATAATGGATGGTCCTGACTAATCATACTGAAAATTGTTTTGTGTTGCGAGATGTCTTAAATCTGAGTCCTTACGCAACTGGGATGCGGAAAGGAGTTTCGCGGATTTCGTGTCGCAAGTCCTTTTGCAACTGGGATACGAAAGGGAAGTTGCCAAAACTACAAAATGAGATCCCTAGGGCTATTCTAATATTATTCCAAGACTTCTTAAAGGAATTCTAAAGGGTTCTAGGGTTATCAAAGGGTGTAGCAAGGGTGAGATTCGAGGTTGTTCAAATCGGGTAAGTCTTTTCTCTTTGTAATTGATGCTTTCATAGTGGTGATCTGTCGCTTTGTGCCGTTGTTTTTTCCCGCAAGGGTTTTTCACATTAAATCTGTGTGTTCTCTTTTCTTGTGTGTGTGCTTGGTGTCATTGAATTGCTATCCTAGATCTAGATCTGTGTGATTCCGCAGGCCAAAAATCCCCAACAAGTGGTATCAGAGCTTGAGTTCGGTTGGGGCACAGATCTGAATCTGAGGGATTAGTAATAATGGCGAGCGCCAAGTATGAGATTGAGAAGTACTCAGGGAAAAATAATTTTGAGTTATGGAAGATCAAGATGATGAGTTCCTTAATCAAACAAGGCGAAAATGGTGCTCTTAAGGAGCGGAAGTCCACTATAACTGATGGTGATTGGAATACTCTTGATAAGAAGGCTTTATCATCGATCCGTTTATGTCTCACGGATGAGGTTCTCTACAACGTCATGAGGGAGAAAACTGCGGCTAAGTTATGGGCGAAGTTAGAGGATGTCTATGCGAAGAAATCCTCTGAAAATCGCCTACACTTGAAGCGGTAGTGGTATAACCTCAAGATGGCAGAGGGTGGAGATCTGAAGGCTCACATCAGCAACTTTAATAAATTGGTTTGCAAATTGCTGGATATGAAGGAAGTGATGAAAGATGAAGAACAAGCATGTATGTTGCTGAATTCTCTCCCGGCGTCCTATGAGTCATTCAAGGACACTATGTGCAGCATGAATAAAATTCTGAGTGTCGACACTGTTATCTCAGCCCTTCAAGGGAAGGCTATGAGATAGCTAAACAGCAACATGGTGACATCTTCTGATGTAATGTTTACAGTGGGTAGGAATTCTGAACAAGGTACAGGTTCTTCAGGTTCTAGATCCAAATCCAAAGGCAAGGGCAAAGGAAAGGTAAAGTGCTAGAATTGTGGGAGGAAGGACATGTGAAGAGGGATTGTGAAAATCCTAAATGTAAGAGGGAAGATTCTGAGGCTTCATGCAGAGAGGTTAACACTGCTACGTCAGATGAATCGAGTGGATGTGATGGTGATGTTATGTCTGTGTCTTCGCTCAGACGATCATACGATGATCGTAAGGACGAGTGGATGCTGGACATAGGGGCATCTTTTCATATGACTCTTCATCGAAGTTGGTTCACCAGCTATAGAGAGTGCGATGGTGGACAGGTGTTTATGGGCAATGGCTTTGCCTATAATGTTGTGGTTATTGGTTCTGTGCGTATCAAGATGTTTGATGGGGTGGAGCGTACCTTGACTGATGTCAAGCACGTTCCTGATTTGAAGCTAAATCTGATTTCTCTTGGTGTGCTTGAGGCAAAAGGATGCAAGTACACAAGTATTGATGGTACTCTTAAGGTATCCAAGGGGGCACGGGTAGTCATGAAAGCGCAACGACTCGATCATGTTTACAGGTTGATCAGGAGCACTTCAAAAGGTGGAGCTACGGTGGATGTAGCGGATTCCACCTCTACACGTGTGTGACATGTTGGGCATGGCCACATGAGCGGGCAGGGTAGGAAAGCTGAGACGTGCGGACAAGGATACAGAGCAGGTGGAGTAGCCACCTATGAGAAGAACCACATGGCATGATCGCAGGACATCGGCGAGGTACATGGACGACTCTAATATTGCAAGGGATTCATCTTCTATTCAGATGACTCTAGGTGGGCCTGGTGCTGAGAAGTGGAAAGTGACTATGGGTGATACGATGGATTCGTTGTACCAGACCGACACATGGGAGCAGGTGGAGCTTCCAGTGGGCCGGTGAGCGGTTGGATGCAGGTGGACCTTCAAGAGGATACAGTATAAATACAAGGCAAGGTTGGTAGCGAGGGGTTATTCTTAGAGAGAATGGATCGGCTTCTCAGAGATATTCGCGCCGACGGTATAGCAGGTATCTATCAGATCCGTGATTGGCGCTGGTTGGCCAATGTGATCTTGAGCTATGATATGATGCAGAAATAAGAGAAGAGGTCAAGAAGCTATATGGTTGAAGATTGAAGACATGGTGGAGATTGCTGCGAGATATCTTAAATCTGAGTCATTTCGCAACTGGGATGCGGAAAGGAGTTTCGCGTGAACCGACCCACAAAGTGGGTCGCGTCTGTCCGTTTCGTCAGAAAACGCGCGCTTTCAGCTCAAAAACGATTTTTAGAAAAATTTTACTATTTTTAGTAATTCCGAATTTTTAAAATATTTTTAGAGTTTTATTTTCTTTCCTTTTGGAAATAACTTTTAGTTATACTAGGACTCTCTAGAGAAAGTTTATTTGTAATTTTTTATTTTTAGAAATTAGCTTTAGAAGAGTTGTATTAGAATTAGGATTTTTATTAGAGTTAGATTTTGCTATTTTTTGGTAATTACGAATTTTGTGTATTTTTTTTTCTTTATTAATGTGTAAGGAGACACATTAGAAAATTATCAATGATTAATTAATCTATTTCGAATTTATTTAGAATTTATTTCTATTTTTCTGCTCTCTTTTCTCGTGGATTCGAGAAGTCTCTGTGAGGAGTCCAGAGAAGTTCCGTGGATTCGGAATATTTATCCTCTTGAGGAAGACGGTGCTCGACCTCACCCCCCCCCCCCCCCCTGCGTCAGTTTGGTATCAAAGCGAGGTTTCTCCTCGGGTCGATGGCTTCTAACAACGGGTCGGCAACAATCCCATAGGTGGTGCTCCAGGAAATTTTCCTTAACGGCGACAACTTCCAAGCAGCGCAGCAAGAGAATCGACAAGCCATGCAGGCTGCAGGCTTCCATCGACAGCATAGCGAATCTCTTGGCAGAAAACCTAAGGCAACTCCATGTTCATGGTGGTGATCCACCACCAGCAATTGCTGAAATTCGTAATTATACTGATCGTAGGGCGATGCTATCATGAACCACAGGATGGTTCAAGAATTCAAGATGAAAGTCGATCTTCCTAGTTTTAATGGTCAACTCTACTTCAAGGACTTCCTCGATTGGTTGCTTGAAGTCGAACGTTTCTTCGACTATATGAACATCGTAGAAGAAAGAAAGTTAAACTCGTGGCATACAAGTTAACGGGTAGAGCTTCAGATTGGTGGGAACAACTTCAACTCGAGCGGGCGAGACAGATGAAGGCGCCAATCCGCACGTGGTCGCGGATGAAGAAGTTATTGTGCATGCGATTCCTCCCTCGAGATTACGATCAGGTATTATTCCAACAAAACCAAAATTATTATCAGGATAGTCGATCAGTAAAAGTTATGCAGAAAATCCTATTATTGGTCCATGAGAAACGACTTCATCAAAACAGAGTTGCAACAGACCACAGGATTCATCAGTGGCGAACATGTGACCTCTATAAGAATGGAGAACCAACCCAAGACTTCTAAAGTGGAAGGACAATATCTCATCACTGAACAGGCCTTTGTTAAACCATATGAGGAAACGGGAAATATATATCCATTAGTTGAAAAGAAAAAATATGTGGAGCCTGTGAATATCTTAGAGGATTGGAACCAGTATCGCAGGAGTTCAAGAGGGTTGTGCTCGATGAACTCCTAATAAATTACCTCCCGTACGAGATATACAAAATCACATTGATCCCATCTCAGGGGCAAGTCCGCCTAATTGTCCACATTATCAGAAAAAATATGAGATCTTAAAGGCAGATGTGAAGGAACTAATCGATATTAGTCAAATCAAGGAAAGCATGAGTACATGTATTGTGTCAACTCAAGAGCTTAATGCCAAGTACAAAAAAAGAGCTAATGAACATCGACATCGGAAGTTATCTCAGACTCATGTGCCAGTCTCTTGCGTAACTCGAGGACGAGTTTTTTTCAAGTGGAGGAGTCTGATGTAGAACGTGTCATAGATACGTTCCTAGCATGGTTGGGCCAAAGAAGATGGACCGTAAATTGACCATAACTTTTGATCCGGTATCGTTACGGGAGCACACCTATCAATCTTTACTGAAACGGGCCATCCGAGGTGAACCGACCCACAAAGTGGGTCGCGTCTGTCCGTTTGTCAGAAAACGCGCGCTTTCAGCTCAAAAACGAATTTTTAGAAAAATTTTACTATTTTTAGTAATTCCAAATTTTTAAATATTTTTAGAGTTTTAGATTTTCTTTCCTTTTGGAAATAACTTTTAGTTATACTAGGACTCTTCTAGAGAAAGTTTATTTGTAATTTTTTATTTTAGAAATTAGGCTTTAGAAGAGTTGATTAGAATTAGGATTTTTATTAGAGTTAGAATTTGCTATTTTTGGTAATTACGATTTTAGTTTATTTTTTTTCTTTATTAATAGTGTAAGGAGACACATTAAAAATATCAATGATTAATTAATCTATTTCGAATTTATTTAGAATTTATTTCTATTTTCTGCTCTCTTTTCTCGTGGATTCGAGAAGTCTCTGTGAGGAGTCCAGAGAAGTTCCGTGGATTCGGAATATTTATCCTCTTGAGGAAGACGGTGCTCGACCTCACGTCCTCCCCTGCGTCAGAAATGCATGAATGGAGCCGTTTAACTTCTAGCTACTGCTGTAGATAGGTCAAAGTCCGGAGCTCACACTGAATGGATTATCAGGACCATCCATCTATAACAGTTAAATATAGGCAGTTGAAAGGAAACATACAAATGATCATGATCACTCCATTGAAGTACCACAAGATGGAAGGTTCCGATCATCCGAACAATTTCCAAATGCTGGTCCTCGTATTTGGATTGGTGGAATTCTATCTTTTAGCATGGAAATGAACGCATTTTCTACGGATGTGACAATTTCCACCAATTGCAAGACAAAGTCAGCCGTGGAAAACGAATTTCCTTTCCCTGGTATACCTCGAGAGATGAAAATTTATATTTCTAAACAAAAGCTTGATGATCCTCCTTTCTATCTTTTGAGAAATAGCTTTCACTTCCTAACTATTAAATGCTCTACATTCTCATGGAAATCACGTCTGCTAAAGCAAAATAGCTAGGTTTGGTTAGATTCTTTTCATAGATTTCTATTTCCACAAATCCTAACAGAATCTCACGTTCCACCTCCCAAGAACCCATTTATTAGACCCTCTCTCCTCCTATTATCTACCATATTAATTTGAGGTTTACGAGTCCCACTCCTACAGGCACCTCTACCACAGATATCAATCTTTCAAGTGTGTGAGTCACCTATGCGGTAAATGAGATGGGTCCCACCGCACTAAGATGACCACAGCCAAGAACTTCCACTCATTAGGTGGGTCGCAGCTGTAAAATTCAACGAAAGGTCTTGATTCAACATATACGTGTGAGCTGCCCAGATGTTATGTTGTACACACTAGCAAGGTCGACAGGTCGGTCTATGGCTGAGATCCAAACCATTCATGCGATAATCCCAACGTTAGGCAGCCAACACCTGGCGGAGCTTCGTGCTGTGTACGATGGGATGAAGTTGTGTATTTCTTCCGGGCTTGACAGAGTGCTAATTGAATCAGATTCCAATTGGGTAGTGGAGTGTTTAACTGGGAAATCCACTGTCTCATGGAAGTGGAATTATTGGGTGGCTAGAATCAGGGGGTTATGCCGTAGGGAAACCTTCTGTATCTCCCTTATCCTTGGAGAAGGGAAGGGACCAGCAGATGGTTTGGCTAAAGAGGGGAGCTCTCCGCAAACTAACAGGTATTTCTGGGACGTCCCCCTGCTCACTCGGCTAATCAACGGCCGTTTCCTTTTGGACAAAGCCGGCCTTGGCTATGTTAGAAATATCAAAAAATCTCCACTTGTATAGAATATAATAGGCGGGTAGCCTAGGTGCTGCTGCTCAGCCCGAAATAGCCTAGACTGTAAAAAGATTTTCCATATATGAAGTTGGTGGGCCTTCCTTGCTGGGCTGCACTTTTTCTATAAAAAATTTTAAAATAAAATAAAAAATAAAAAAAATAAAATAAAAAGCAGCCAAAACTTCATTTCCAACGAAAAATAAAAGAAAAGAAAAAAGAAAAAAGCCAAAATACTCCATAGCTAGGATCTTCCTATCCAGGGAGTTTTATTTTATTTTTATTTTGCACATGGACCATCGATTCAAGGCCCATCATAGCAAGAACTCCGATTACTCGAACATGGGCCCCACTCTAACACAGGCATTTGGCCCCAGCACTGAACAACAGCTCTATCATGTAAACAAGAAAGTACGTAGAAATAGAAAGAGATCACGGCCTTTTCTTTTCCATCATATTTATTTATTTTGTGTATGTAGGGATGTGTTTGGTTGTAGCAGATTTACTGAAATATCATGAAGTTTTTCACAAAATTAGACTGACTAATCATGAAATTTGTCGCAAGCAAACGCAGCATTAGTAAAGAATCTGAAATTGAAAAGAAAAATATATGATTGTAGAATCTTCTACCTACCTTAAATCATGTTATTATCATCCTTCTCTCTCACCGGTGCTGATATTTATGCTCCTGCGCAAATGCAACACAAGCATGATTTCATGGACAGGTGTTTGTATTATTTTTGGGATGACACTGTTGGTAAACAGCAGTTCCCTATTCCATATGATTGTATGGACATGATTGTAAACGGCAGTTCCCTATTCCATATGATTGTATGGACATGATAGTAAACAGCAGTTCACTATTATTTTGGGAAGACCAATACAAACTGCAACATATGCCAATGTTGCACAAGTGAAGAACATGCTAGCCTTCCATCTGGTTGGTATCCGTTAGATGCCTTGGCCAAAAACTCAGGCAGGTCCACTCATCAGGTGGGCCATTTTGTTTGATGCAATGTGGTGATCCTGATGATTAGGACCTCTGAATGGCCGGGGGCCACCTTACGAAAGGCTCAGATGTTCGACACGTTGCCACATTTGGTCATGCGGAGTAACGTATGGGGGCAAAAACCTTGCATTACATACCTAGTTTGAGCAAGCATTCTTTGGAAGGAAGTTGCACCATTCCAATGGAAGAAGGATATGTGTTTACTATAAATAGCATATGAATGTGCAAACCCAATTTCATAAGATACGTGAGCATGCGTCGTTTTTCTAATCGCCCATTTTTATTATACAAGCGTGATCTGATTGACCAGTGAAAACTTTTGTTTTTTCGTCCAGAGCTTGTTCACAGTTTACAAAACTTAATAAACGGTTCAGATCTCATACATGAGAGCCATCCAACGGTGGAAAGGAGGCCCCAAAATCCCATTCTATAACTTGGGAACTATATAGGATCCTTGATCCAACGCGTTGCATATTACGTGGTAATCCGGACAATCCATCGGTTGTATTAGACCCAGGATGAATAATTACCCAAAATCGTCCTCAATATAACAATCCTAGCCTTCTAAACGGTGGCCAGCAAATAGATGGTTAAAACGGAAACACGTCCACTGTCTGCATTCAACATAAATGGGTCACAAATTTGATGGTGAGGATCCTTCAATCTAGTACACAGAAGATAGATGGTCTGGATTACTGAACCATGGGTCCCACATATAATCATAAGTGAAAACCCGAGTATACTGCACAAAGCCTCTGGTGGAGGATGCTGCAATTTCTCTTAGCCCAACTTAGGCCTTTACAGGTAGCAGGGTAGAGATAGGGTGCACCTTACCTATGTGTCGTAGATTTATTCATGGGTAGATTTGGGCCGTAGAGTTCGTAGGATATGCTTCCTATGTGACTGATATCTTGCATTTTGTACCCTTCAAGGAGAACAAAAGGTGCCTAGTGCTTTTGGGCATTTATTTTCCTTCCAAATAATGAACCGCGATGAACGGTAGGAATCATGGGATCTTCACCAGAGGATATATGCATGAACATACTCGGGTTTTAATAAGAAAGGTCTGCTTATCATGTGATCGACACTGTATGTTGAGTTTCTCCCTTGATTTTAATAACCGTGGTGCAGTTCCTGATGAGTGGAAGAGGGACTCAGTTGTAGCGCAGGGTACCGAGCGTTGGTATTATGTGCTGCTGGAAAAGTAACGTGGGCCCCACCATGATGTGTGTAATTTTTTCATGCTGTCCATCATTTTTTTTTTAGCTGTGCATGAGTCCAAAAATGAGACGACCCCACCATTAGGAAACAGTGGTGATTGAACTCCCACCGTTAAAAAAGTTCCTGGGGGCTGAAATCTGTATTTTCCCTTCATCCAGATCTGTCTAACCTAAGATTTGGATCCGTCTCATTTTTCGGCTAGTTTCCTGAAATGAGATGAAAAAAAAAAAAAGGATAGATCGCGTGGATAAAATACATACACCACGGAAACCAGCGGGGAGAATGAGGCCCACCATTAAAAACTTCTAAGGGCCACGAAAGTTTTCGATCAAGCTTGTGTTTTCCATTATTTCACGTCTGTGTTAACTAGTGAACAGGTTGGATCTCAAATAAACATCATGGTGGACCTTAGGAAGGTTTCAACGGTGGGCGTCACTCTCCTCACTGTTTTCTGTGGTGGGGTACACTCCAGATTTGGATACGACTCATTCTTTGGATCATACCCTAAAATGATCTCTCCAAATGAATGGACAGTGTGGATACAAAACATACATCATGGTGGGACCACACAACTTTGAGACGTCACTTCAGTAGCGAGTCTCGCTACTCAACATCTCATAGCTAATCCGCGTCCGTCTCCATGGTGGGTTTGGTGGGGTTGGTAGCGTTACCGTCCAAATGGTACGGATTTCTTATGCAGCGAGGTCTTGGCGGGAAACAAGGTGCTCCACGACAAGTTAGCTTACTTTCAGGCCGTGGGTGATCATGTAGTTCTCTTTCAGAAAATGTACGGTGTCCATACTTCTTACCTGTCTATTTGCAAACCACGAATTGAAAGGTGGGATTACCTTGTAAAATTTTCTGTCCACGGAGGGCTCCAACAAAATAATATTATATACCACTGAAACATGCACTCACTTGTACGACCTGAAAATCTTAGGAGGTGTTTGGTCGCATGGTATTAGGAAGGATTACGTGGGATTGGGATTAAAAAACATAATTATTACATATGGCAGGATTGTTTACCGAATGGGATAAGTTTAATTCCATGCTATGTTTGTAATACGGTAGTACATTGGATGGATATACCCATCATCATTTGAAGCTATTGAGAATAACACATATGTGTTACATCCAAACTGTTCTTCTGTTCTGTAACCTCATTTTATGGCATGGCCTAGAAATGAGGCAGATCCAAAACTTATGTGGGTCCAAAGAAGTTTTCAACAGTAGGCATTCAATCTTCCCTGCTTTCTATGCATGGTGGGGTCCACTTGAGCTTTAGATCTACCTGATTTTTGGCCCACGCTCTAAAATGATCTCAAAAAATAGGTGGAAGGTGTGGATATAGCCCACACATCATGGTGGGATCTACACAACTTGCTAACATTGAGTGGAATTGGCACGGACCAATGCATTTCTATCTAATCTAATTCCAAGCTTTTCCCATCTTCCCAAACATTGAGTGAAATTGGCAGGGACAAATGCAATTTCATCCCACCCAATCTCATTGAATACCATGAGCCAAACGCCCCCTCAGTGTATTATCCGTACTGGGTTTTGAGGGTCATTTCATTCTTCTCATTTGAACCGAGGATATAGGAATAACATGACTCCTAACGTGCTAATATTCGTTGTATACTCAACATGCTTATTACATTTGGATCTCAAGTTCACGGAAGTGTGACCCATGATTCAGTGATCCAAACCTTGGTTTGTTGGGTCCATCTTGAATCGACCGTGGCAAAAAAAGTGCACATGGTTACATGACAGTATAACCTTATAATTTGTGGCCTGCAAATAGACGGTTAAGAACTGGATCCTAAATTCGCCGCTGCATTGAACTTAAGAAAACAAACATTGAATCCTAGTACATTGTTGGGGCATGATTCATCTTTCATGGGCTTTTTAGTTGGTGGCTTTTATAGTTATCAGTTTAGCAATTCTCGGCTTTTTATAAAAGCAAAGTAGCTCCCACTTACTGGTTAGTTTTTACATTCCCCATGCATACTTTTCTTCAGCTTTTCCTTAAAAAAATGGGGCAACATTTTGCTCCGGGATGAAAAACCCTAGAGAATTAAAGGCTTTTCTAGGCTTCCCAAGAATCAGAATGCACATATGGAACAAATTTGAGTTATTTACAAAAAAAATATATGCCAACTCTAACATTTACCATGCAGCTTACTGTTGCTCTTCAGTTTACAAATTGCCTAGAGTAAAAATAGCAAACACACAACGGACCTGGTGAAACCCTGAAATGGCGCCGAGGGCAAGAAGGTTTTCACCTCGCCCATTTTACTTTGGACACTTTTTTTTTTTTTTTAAATATCTTCGATCGATGGTTGGATTTCCTTCATTGTCAGTTGAATTGTGTCTTTCAAGGGAGCAACAGACTTTGAACAATAGGGCTCAAAGTTTTAAACCATTCTGGGAAACTTTGTGGTAGGGATGGAGGGTTTTTCCCCTAGGGGCCAATATTTATCACTTTCTTTCTTCTTTCTTTTTTCCATTTTTGTTGTTTCATACCCTTGTAATTCTTCGGAGCTTGGGCTATATATAATTTTTTCTTTTTCTCTCTTTTTATTTTTTGCTTATCGTACATTGGGGATGTTTTTGGGGAAATATGAAATTTCTCATTCTGATCACTAACCTCAAGCTACTTTTGCGATCGTATCTATTGTGATTTGAGTCACAATAAATCATAGAAAACTAAAAATGCCTGATTGAGGTATGTTTCATGATCAGAGAGAAAATCTCATTATAATATACTCATTCCCTCCGTGAGAATCCCTTTGCTACGAGTCGTGCCTTCTAATTTTTACCAATTTTCTCCGTTAATGCTTCATTTTTCTTATAGACCCATTTACACTCTATAACCCGCTGACCTTTTACAAGTTCTACTAACTCCCATTTTCTGATTGTTGTATGAAGATTCCATCTCTTTCGCCATGGGCGACGTCTACTTATCGTCATCCTTTTCAGATTTCGCCTCTTAAAAGGCACATGAATCTCCACTTCCTATTAATAACACAAAAGAGACCATATTCTCGAACCCATACTGAATTGAGGCTCTAATGGTTCTTATTATGGGTAAAAATGAAGACCATATGTACATACTTGAAGATTATGGATTGCTTGAGGGCCGAAAAATCACCTCGGCCTCGAATACGAACCTCGGCCTTGGGTATCAACCTCGGCCTTAGAGGTCATCTCGGATACCAATCTCGACCTTGGGTATCAACTTCGGCCTCGGAAGTCGGCCTCAGATATCGACCACCAGCTCAAATATCAATATACTTAGAATATATCGAGATAAGATCTTCCCGAGATCTTGGTCATGGATCTCGGGGAGATAACCACGACACATCCAGAAAAAGATCTCTTCCACAATACGCATACATCATTGAGAAGCATTGCCATATACGCCACCCCCCCAAAAGACTATAAATAAGGACTCATCTATACTAAAAGGTATGACAACTTGGTCGAGCTATGGGGCTAGAAAGAGGAGGCGAGGTCGCACCTAGCCATTGTCGAGGCCAAGTTGGCAAAGGTGGAGGCCAAGTTAGCAGAGTGAGGCTAAGTTGGCAGAGGCTGAGGCCTCTGTTCCTATAGTGCGTGTAGACAATGGCTGTAAAGGCATACAAGGCCTCCCAGGAGTGAACCGACAAGCTGGAGGGATATTTCATCCTCGGCTACGAGCGGTGCCAGGAGCATGTCTGACAGAGGTATCTAGAACTCGACATATGTTGTTTGGTCGATGAAGCTCCTGAAGATGTTGTTGCCGCTGAAGCTGAACAACCTCCTTGAGGATAAGTCGAGCCTTGCCTATCTCATCTTGTACTTGTACCCTTTTTTCATTATAATACTTATCCATTTTTAATTTTTATATATATATATATATATATATATATATATATATATATATATATAATATATATTATATATATATATATATATATATATATCTTATATATTTCGTTTTTTCAATTTGTGATTTTATAATGGACGGTCATGAATGTTGTGTACTGGTCTTCTCGAGTTTGTAGAATTCGTAGGCCAAAAAAGTAGAACTAGTAGATCGACCAAGTAGAACTGATAGGTCGAGCGAAGTAGAACTAATAGACCAATCATGTAGTAGGCCGAGTACTTGAAGGAGTGACTTCCCTTTGACTGAGGGAAGTCTTAGTGGTTAGTCGTATAGCTCGGGTGGTCTGGACAATATTATTAAAAGAAATTCCCTTCGCCTTAGCTAGGAGAAGTTCTTTTATCATTGGATTCATAAAATAGTAGAGAAAAAAACAATAGAAGCATCAAGAGCATTTTTTTCCCTTTGAAAAGGGAGGTCGCTCTTAGTTGGTCGAGCAATCGTTAGGTTGATTAAACATGGTCGGCATGCCCATAAAACTTCTCAAATCCCTTCTCAGGAATAGTAGATCTTTAGATGCTTGGCGTTCCACGAATGAGGCAAGGGCTTCACATCCATGTCCTCGAGTCGATATGTGTCTGGTCACGTCATGCCCATTACTCTGTAGGGTCCTTCCTAGCTTGGCCCTAATGTCCCTGAGCCAGGCTCTTTGGTGTTCTGAAAAGTTTCGCGAAGGACCAGGTCCCCTACCCGAAATCTGCGTACCTTTACTCTTGAGTTGTAGTACTGAGCAGTCCTTTATTGATAAGTGACGATCTTCAGCTATGCCCTCCCTCTTTCCTCCTCAAGAAGATCTAGACTCATAGTCATCTGCTTGGCATTCTGGCTTGGGTTGAATGATGCAATGCGTGTGGTTAGAATTCCAACTTCGATCAGAATAACAACTTTTGCTCCAAAGGCTAAGGAGAAAGGGGTCTCTCTAGTTGAGGTTCTAGCAGTTGTCTGGTACACTCAGAGGACATTTGGCAATTCCTCGACCCCAAGCACATTTGGACTTCTCGAGTTTGGTCTTGAGATGATTTTTTATGATCTTATTGACCGCCTCTACCTGCCCATTGGCCTGGGGATGCCAAAGTGAGGAGAAGGCATTGAGGATGCCAAGTCTCTCGCAGAGTCCTCGGAAGCGCACGTTGTCGAATTGCTTGTCGTTAACGATAACGATTATGTGCAGGATGTTGTATTTATAAATGATGTTCTTCCAAACGAAGTCAGTAATCTTTTGCTCGATAATTTTTGTGAGTGGTTCGGCTTCGGCCCACTTAGTGAAGTAGTCAATGGCTATAACATCCCGAATTTTCATGGCTAGAGTTTATACTCATACCCGAGAAAACCAGGTGTTAATAATGTATAACCTTGGATGCTTTAAAAATAACATCTTTTTTTTTTGTTGGTTTACATCCAGATACATTCATGAAGGCAACCATTCACAAGAATAAAATCAACCGTCATTATTATTAAAAGAATTCAATAAAACATTAATTGTCCTCTTAATGGGAGTGTATTACAATGTCAAAGTTCACAGCGGAAGTATAAAGTTAAATCATAAAGTTATCTTCTTATTCTTTCAGTATAATCTTCTAAATGGATATTGTTCTCTAAGTTTTCAATTTGTACGTCACCAGCATAATCTGTACAGTTGGGAGAGGGTCAATGTCATACTCATAGTAATGATTATCCTTTAAGATTAACAATAATTCAAGAGATTCATAACAGGTAAAGTAAGGGTTTGATATGTCCCGTGCTCCACTAACACGAGGGTATCAGCATGCGCAAACAACCTACATGAGATGCATGCCTAGCAAAGTATGTGGGGCTCATCATACGTAGTGATCATCACAATGTGGAATACGATTTATAAATAACCGGCTCGACCCGCACTCTCACTATACATGCCAACGCTATTGTAGATTTACAAGAACTCCCCAAGGCACACAACACAAGGGCTGGGTGAATTACGTGCAACGATTTGTTCATGGTGTGACTATTTGCGACATCCAATCCCGGAGTGATGTAACACTACATTTACGAATTACACACATCAATTTGTGCACCACTATCCGAAGGCTCAAGGACTTAAGTGCCCCAAGAGGGTCTCTACCTAGAGCGCATTACATCCATGATAGAATATTTGAATCACTTGTTGTGATACATCTTACACATCACTTGCAGTTATAGAGAATATAACTGAATCATAACGAATATAACTGAATTTGAATAATAAAGAATATTAACTGAATTATGGAGGTTCTGGAATAACAAGACACAAGCCCAAGCCGTAAAAATAGACGGCATAAGGCCAACATAATAAAGAGAAGAAAGACAATGTCAACTCAACAAAAGTGGCGATTGCTAACATAATAAGAGAAGAGTGATAATGGTCAACTCAATAATAAGGAGAGTGGCAATGGCCAACTCAATATAGAGACGAATGGCAGGGCCAATTCAAATAAAGAGACGATGCAAAGGCAAGGCTTGTATCCATGACCTCACATAAATTCAGAGAAATCTCTTGTATTTGACATCATGTCGTAAACCCAAAGGGTCAATAGTTGTAATGATATTAACCAAATCAATTGATAGGATAATTCTCAGAAAAACATGTAAACATGAAAGGCAGAATAATTCGCATCACCAAAGGCATGAAAAGGCGGGATAATTCACATCTATAAAAGCATGGAAAAGCGGAATAAATATAATAACTTAAATTAGTGTAAGCTTAAAGGATAAAACCCTCACCTTCGAAACTTGATTTCTTCTTAATGTTGGTAGATCTATGTCGTCGGGCCCCAATCCTAACATGATTAGCATGACTCTTCAAGTTAGGTTATCTTCTTATACAAGTTATATGATTAGGATCAATCTTAGGCTAAGATTTAGGACTAGTAATGAATCGATCTTCCTGATTAATCAAATTTGGTGTAAATACCTTTTGTTCCATAATTACCCTTAGACTCATCAAATTTCGGCTTTACTGAGTCATCCTGCTGAGTCAACTCGGTTTGACTCAGTGAGTTGCCGTCCTGTGCACCATACTCGATTTCTCTCCCTTTTCTTCTCTTTTCTTTTCTTTTCTTTTCTTTTCTTCTTCTTTCTTTCTTTCCTTTCCTTCTCTCTCTTTTTCCTTCTTTTCTGTTTTTTTCTTTCCTTCCCTTTTCTTTCCTTTCTCTTTTCTCTCCCTTTTCTTTCTCTTTTCTTCCTTTATTCTCTTTCTTTTCCTCTTCTTCCTTTCCTTTTCTTTTCTTTTTCTTCTTTCTTTCCCTGCTGATCGGACAGAGGTCCGGACGGAACGGAACCTGCACGTCTTCTCTCTTTCTCTCTCTCACATTTTCGTTTTTACGGACGGATAGCTCCTCCTTTATAGGTTGTTTGATTCCAGAAGGTTCGGTGCGAAATCCTTGTTTACGCAACAAGGAGAAAGTCGGATACCTTACGCAACAGCACCTTACGTAGCGGCTGTTCTGCGTAACTGAGACAGAGCTGCGATTTCGTTTGTGCAACAAGGAAACTGGCATATTTCTTTCCTTTTGGACTTCTTGGGGAGGGTCAGATTCCATTACAGATGTTCTTGAACAGCTGATTAACTGATAGGTCGGACGATTGGTGATGGTGCGGTAGTTCCTATCGGTTTATAGGTTTCAACCGGATTGGATTGCATACACAATCGCTTGTATGGGTGGAGAAAGACTCGAGGGTGTGGTCGGATTTTCGCCCTGATTATGATGGACGGTGTTGATCGTCCATCCGATCGTCTAGGTGGCCCATCGCGCCATCAAACGGCGGTCAGCCGGTGCAGCCCGACTTTAGATTCATTCGTGGGTGGTCTTTGGTTCTGATCGGCGGTTGAGATCACTCTCCTCTAGTCGAATTTTCATTTTATACACTATGTACGGTTTGGATCAGTGATATGATCCGCCGTGGTGGCCCACAAGACGACCCAGCGTCGTCCGTTCGAAACGCCCAGCGACGGAACTCCCGCGATTTCAAGGATTCCCGGGTCAATTGGTTTTGATCGGGATTCCTGGTCCAGTGCACCTCGCGTGCATGTGCAGAGCGTCCGCACACATCGCAGATGGGGCCCACGGGGATTTTTTCATGTAATCTAGTCCATCCATTCGTTATGTCCATCTATTTTAAGGAAGGGTTCCAAATTTGGAGCATATACAACGATCAGGTGGACCCCGAACTGGCGTTTAATGACTGATCTCAATCTGGCCCACTTTTACAATGATCTGATGGGTGAAACTCTGAATGTTCGGTTATTTTATGATACTTAAGCTCCGTACATGGTTTCATGCCAAAAGGATTGTGGAAATCATGTGATCTTGAATACAGGGGTTTAGTGTAATGGCATTTTCATAATTATTGTGGATATAAAAGTTTTGTGAAATCTAAGGGCCTGTTTTGGGAGCGTGGATTTGGAACCCCCAGGATTGGAAACCCCCTGGATTGGCAATCCTCTTGTTGTGTTTGGCACGATGGTGTGTGAATCAACTTTAATTCAAAAATACCTATCTATATATGAGATATTTACAGGGGTTTGAATTTAATTATTAAATCAACTTTAATATCCCCAATTAGTTAGATATATAATTTTTGACACTATGGTTGTGATAAGCCCGCTAAAATATATGTTTTGCCTAAAAATGATGAAATTCCAAGTCTTAGATGGACCGCAAGCACAAGATCATGTCTGAGTGACTAACCAACTATTTTTAATCGTTAATTAATATGGACAATGTTTGGACAGTGCTGGATAATATTTGGACGGTGCTGATCTACATGAATAATGTTTGGACGGTGCTGATCATCGTTAGTGGGCCATGTGCCCAGTAGAATGATAGTGTACAGTGACATACATTTATGCCTGCAACTATTGAAACGATTTTAGGTGTAATCCAAGCTCTCACCGTGGATTACAAACCCCCTCAAAGAGGGGATTGGAAACCCCCTGGATTGGCAATCCCCAGTTGCTTTACGCTGCCAAACAACCAAGGGGATTTGAAACCCCCTCCAATCCCCTCCAATCCAAGGTGCCAAATGACCCCTAATGGTTCTACCTTGTCGTAGGAGCGTTTCTAAACAATTCTTACAAAAGGTCTCACATCCGAATCATCCTGAATAAGAAGTTATTAGTCAATTCATTTGAGGAGAGGTGTGTACATCCATTTCATGATGGATAGTCTCATTACAAAATCAACGGTCAGATGACTCGATCTATGATTGGAGGTCATTCCCAACGGTTATATTTTTGTCAGGGCGCGGCTATAAGGCTAGGATAGTTGGATTGGTATTGTACACTTGTAAATATTATGTTACTTTTCATGGTAACGCTCGAGGACTTTCAATACTCGGTATTGAAAAGTTCGGGGCGTTACAACAACTACGACAATGAACTTGGTCTGGCCTCAGCCCATTGGTAGGGGTCCTGTGATATCCACCCCCCACTGAGAGAAGGGTCAGGAGCCGGTCATTGGGGTCAGCTGCTCGGATGGCTGTCGAGGTATCGCAATGAACCTTTGGCACTTATCGCATTTTCTTGCGTATTGCTTAACGTCCTCACGTATGGTCGACTAATAGTATCCCCTTTGGATTACTTTGTAGGCCAGGGCTCTTTCACTATATTAATTACCGCAAATGGCTTCGTGGATTTCCCTCAGGACATATTCGGCCTCGTCAGGTCGGAGGCACATAAGGTATGGTAGGAAAAATCTCATCTTATAGAGGACGTCCTTTATCATGGTGTACCAAGCTGCCCAGTTTTCGAATTCGTTGTGCTTAGAGCCTGTTATCAAGCATTTTTTTCCGTTGGAGATAGATTATAATCATGTCCATCTAGCTCGACGTCGGGGTGATAAAAAGTGCTTCATTCGGTTCACGTCGGCTGATGTTGGGCTCAGGTAGGAACTCGATTGGAACTGCATTGGTGATGCCGCGGTCGGCTGTTGCGGCCAGTTTTTCCAGAGCATCTGCATGGGAGTTCTCTACCCCAGGGACCAAGGTGACTTCACATTTTCCAAATTCGTCGATGTGCTCTTTCGCCTTCTGTAAGTAGGCCATCATTTTCTCCCCCTGGCCTATGTTGAGTGTGAAATATTACATATTTTCCCCTATTTATACGTTGATTTTATAAACTCGCTAGTGCTTAATTGATTTAATTATTTATATTTTCATGTACGAGGTGATTTCGAGAGCTTAAGTTGAAATCGATGTCAAAAAGAAGATTTATGTTCAAAAGATTACTAAATGAAGTTTGGAGATTTGAAAGTCATTAATAAAGAATTCACATGTCAAAGATTCAAGAAAACCAACTGAAGAATGAAGAGAATCAAAGATTTGAAGTGAAGAAAATGAATCATGAAATTACCCTGAAAACAAACATATTCTTGAAATTGTCCTGAAAAAGCATATTCAGAAACTTCGAATATATTTTGGGAAACTGCACAGAGTGCGTAAATTTGAGGCAGTTTAAACTCCGATCATATTTTGAAAAACTACGCAGAGTGCGTAAATTTGAGGCAATTTCTAAATTTTTCAAACTAGGGGCGAAAGTTGGAGTTCCACAACTATAAATAAGACTCCTTAAGATGCTCCAAAGCATCTTCTGGAGTTTGGAAAGGTCTCAAGGATCATAACACAAGGGTGAAGCAGCCACCAAAGAGTTTTTTTTTTTCTTCCCTAGTTTATTTCTCACGCTTTGTTTAAGAGATTTATTTTCAATCATGTCTATGGTTGGCTAAGCCTCTTAGCTAGGGCTAAGAGGTGAAGCTTGTAGTGTGTTTGAATGATTATCTTGCTTTAATTCTTGTTCTTATTGAACCTCATTAATTTGTAGTTTGATATTAAAGGAATATTTTCAGTTTTCTATGATTTATTGTAACTCAAATTACAATAGATGTTGTGATAGCTTTGGATATATTCTTTTCCTGTTTTGAGATAGTTAGATTAGTAAGCCTATTGTTCACCATCGTCTCCTGGGAATGGTAGGGTGATGGAATCCCTTTCAATCATCTGTAAATGTTATTGTGTAAATCTAGCACCCGTAGTGTTGTCAAATTTTGTTGTGCCAAACTATTTAATATTTGTATCATGCTTTAAGTTGAAGTGATCAGGTTCGTACATTTTAAAGTTCTCTGGATCTTCATCGAACTTGCCTACATCTTCAAGTTGAAGTGAAGAGTGTTGAAGTTCATGGTTTCAAGTTAAAATTCAAGAACTCAAGTTCAAGTTTGAAGTTCAACTACTGTATGCTAAAGACTCAATAACTCAAGCGTAGCTCAAGCTCAAGTTCAAGAGATCGAACTCAAGCTTCAAGTATCACAAGATATCAAGATTCGAAAGTGAATGATGTTTCATTTATTCCTACTCACAAACGGGTTTGGATGACCCTAGATTGACCTTAGGTTGTGTCATATTCATTGCATATTATATGTGGGTCATTTCATATTTTTATAGGTCATTTTCTCGACTAGTCTTAGACCTTGTTCGACTAGTTCAAGTACTGGCTTGACCAGCCTAAGAGTTTTCTCGACCAGTACAAGGTTTGTTGTGAATTTTTGAAATTTTCTTTTAAACCCTTGACCAGTCCAGGAGACTGCTCGACCAATCGAGTGAACAGTACTCGACCAGTCATGTAGGCTCGACTCAAAGTCCAGCAAGCTTTTCTGGTCCCACTCGACCAGTCGAGTGCATTGCTTGACCAGTTGAGCAGGCCACTCGACCACTCGAGCAAGCCACTTGACTAGTCGAGTAACGGTCTTATCTTATCGCGCTAGAAAATTTAAAATTTTATTGGTCCTTCGACCAGTCGAACCGACCCTTAGATCAGTCGAGTAAACAATATTTTCACCTATAAATAAAGCATGAATTTCAGAGTTTATTCATTCATTAAAAGCTAAATCAAGACACCACTCTGAGAGATAAGTTTGTGATATTATTAAGCTATATTGTGCTCATTTTATATTCTCTTTAATTAGCTTTTATAATTTGATTTTGAGATCTTTATTTCAATCTTACATTAAGAAGGAATTCGTGATTTTTCCTTTCTTGAGATCAAAATCAAATCAAGCTAGCCCAGGTTGATTTAATTATAAAAAAAATCATTTAGAACTAGAACCATTTCATCTGTGAGACTGGACATTGAACATCTTCGTCTATATCAAATTGGTTCTACCGGGCTTATTCAAAGGAGAATTTCCAAATAAGTATCATTTACAATTTTGTATATCTTTTTTGGTTTTTGAGGTTGTGCTAGAAAAATATCTTTTTGGTTTTGTCTGAGGTGATCCAGAAAATCTTAGAGTGTGGGCTTTTTGTAATCGTGTAAGCCCAATCAAAGACACAATTATGAAGGTTTTAAGGTGAACCTTGAAAAACCTTTTTCATAGTGAACGCTAATATCCCGAGGGAGTAGATATTAGGAGTGGAGTAGTTGTGTGGCTGTTTTCTAACAGTTGGTGTACACACAAGCGAACCATTATAATTCCTGGAGTTATGGTGATTGATTGAATGTGCTTATGTGTGTGAATATTGTAATTTACTTTAAGCATTTGTGGTGAATGGTATAATTTATTTTATGCACTTATGGGAATGTTGTAATAACTTAGTTTATTTTATTTGCTATTTCCTTTGCCTCTTTATTGGTTTGGGTTTTTGATACTAACAAACGTTCTAGTTAGGTTGTCCTGCCATAAGCCTTTGATTTTTGGTATTAGGTTGTCCTTAGAACTAAGTTTGTATCAACCTCTCAAGACTACTACATTTGAGGTTGCTATTTACTTGTGCTTATTTATTATTTGATTATGCTATCTTTCTTTCAATTCCGCATTTATTTTTTAATTTGGCATAGTCCTATTCACCCCCCTCCCCCCCCTCTAGGACGTATTGCTCGGCCTTTTCAAGTGGTATCAGAGCCTAATAGCTCTTTTTTATTTTGATTTATTCCTGAGCTAACCGATCTGAGCTTATAAGATGTCAAATTTTGATAGCCTCTCAATCACTAGGCCTCCACTGTTTGATGACTCCAATTATGCCTATTGGAAAGCCAGAATGAGGATCTTTTTAAGGTCCATAGATGAGAGCGTGTGGCAAGCCACAATGACTAGATAGACCCTTCCTACCACTGAAGTTCTAGGCACTGATGGGAATAAAACTATGAAGGTTACACCTTATTTTTCTTGGACCACACTTTAGAAAAATGAGAGTAGTGCCAATGCAAAGGCTTTAAATGCAATTACTTGCACACTATCACCAGATGAATTCAAAAGAATTATATCCTGTGATACTGCAAAGCAAGCCTAGGACATTCTAGAAATGACACACGAGGGTACGACTATTATCAAGAAATCTAAACTTCAAATCTTCACCACTCAGTTTGAGGAGATACGTATGGAAGAAAGTGAAACTTTCATGGACTTCTATACTAAGTTAAATAACATAGTCAACTCTATGTGGGGTCTTGGTGATAGTATCACAGAAAGCAAAGTTTGTGCAAAGATATTGCGCTCATTGCCTGATAGGTTCAATTCTAAGGTGATTGCGATCCAGGAACTTCAAGATACGGATAATATGAGGGTTGAAGAGCTGGTTGGTTCTTTACAAACCTACGAGTTAAACTTTAAGGCTCCTAAAGGTAAGTCCATAGCTTTTAAGTCTTCTAAAAGTATTTCTCATGAAAATGTTAGTAATTCTGATTTTGAAAACTCTAAAGATGATATGGCATTATTAGCCAAGAAGTTTTATAAAAATTTCAAAAGTAAAAAGAGGGTAGATTTTCAAAAACCTTCTAAAAAGAAAAGAACTAGATCTAAAACTTAGAAATCTATTAAAGACAACCAATGTTTCAACTGCCATGAATACAAGCATCTGACAAACAAATGTCCAAAGAGGGACAAATCTAAAAAGAAAGGCATGTTGGCTACATGGGATGAATTGTCCTACTCTGAAGCCTCTTCTGAGTCAGAAGATTCTGAACCCGAGTCTGCTAATGAGCTTAAAGCCTTAGTGACTCTAGCCAAATTCACTTTCTCAGATAGTTGTGATTCAACTAGTGAAAAAAATCTGAGAAGTGATCCTGAAAATGATGAAGATTTACAAGATGCCTATGATGCCCTATACAGGGAAAGTTCTAAGATAGCTGTAAAATTAAAACTTCAAAAAGAAAAGTTTTTAAAATTAAAAGAAAATTTTGATAATCTAGTCTTAGAAAAATCAAATTTTTCAGATTATTTTGAAAAAGCTAAGTATGATTTAGATTTCAAAACTTCTCAAATTGAAAACCTAAAATCTAAAAATGAAATACTAAAATTAGAAGTCTCTTCTCTCTTGAGTTTGAAGGATACTTGGAGGTATGCCCAGGGTGATCCTAAACTAGAAAAACTAGTAACCGGATCAAGGAAATGTGGCGATAAATCTGGTCTGGGCTATGATAAAAATACACCTCCTAAAAGCAAGTCTACTCCTCCTAAGTTTGTTAAAAGGGAGTCTTCTAACTCAAAAGGGAAAAGTCTAAATTAAAATAGTTTCAAAAATCCCAAAACTTTTCAAACTATGAAACCTAAAAGGAATCATATCAATTATAGAAATCAGAATCATAACCCCTTAGCTGAGAAAATTGTGGATTTACTCAAGGAGCTTCTAAAATCTAACTTAAATGGTAGAATATACAACAACTACAAGCATAGAAAAACTAATTATCTTCCAAAATCCAAAATTGTAATGAAATGGGTTCCTAAGGTTGCTTATCTGGTTACCCACACCACTTTCAAGGCTTCGAGTCAATCAAAGTGGTACCTAGACAGTGGTTGTTCTAGACACAAGACAGGTGATAAAGATTTGTTTACCAATCTTAAAGATATGACTGATGACTCAGTCACATTTGGTGATGGTAGCAACTGCAGGATTATTGGCCAAGGTATGGTTCAACTCTTTAATCTTCCTCCATTTGAGAATGTGTTATTTGTAGAGGGCCTTAAGCATAATCTCTTAAGCATTTCTCAAATTTGTGATAATAAACATACCATAAAATGGCTGGGTTGCCTGTGCATTTGGTGTAGCATTTGGCACTAGGAGAAGTAGTAACTCTTGCATTGTTCGAAGACTTTGGCCATTTTTTGCATAGTGGTATTGACTTGTGGGTCTGTTTGAGGTGCTGGTAGTGGCATAGGTGCAGGTGCGGGTGAGGGTGAGGATGTTTCGGGAGTTGGTTGAGGAGTTGGTTCTTCTTCATGGGTAGCTTGAGAGGCCATGGCTGCACGGGATCGAGTGGTCATGGTTCTATTCTCTGCCTAAGGAAGAACAGACCGAAGATTTTTTTTTTGTATGAATGCAAAGATGATATCCCTTGAGATTGAATATCACACGTTTTCAAGTCGGGTCTCAACTAGTGCGAGCTAGCAAATTCCCCAGTAGAGTCGTCATTCTGTAGACACTGGAAATCGGCGTCCACGCTGATTTAAATATTATGTTTTTGATGAATGGGGGTGATTAGGCTGATTTATGAATGTTGGAGTCGCCACTAGTCAATTAATCTCAGATTCCCGCAGTTGGCTAGAAACAACGGAATATGTAAGGTTAGAGGAATTCGGAGAATCTCCTTCCTTAAATTGACTCCTGGTCTGTGATCAGAGATTCCAGATAAGGGACCTCGGTTACAAAGAGGGAAGGTATTAGGCACCCTCTCTGCCCGTACAAACGTACGATCTCTACTTAGTGTGGTAGAATAATCTTAAGGGATGATGGATGCTGTGGTCATGATAGGACTAGTCGCACGTGGATTTCTGATGTGGGAAGATCCAAAATTTCGACAGTCCACAGAGCATACGTCCAGCAGCGTGTCTAGAAGGCGGATGTGATGTTTATGCAAAGAGGTAAAGAGAATGGACTTGGTCTCTAGGAATTTTCTAATGTGATAGGATCCGGTGTACGGCAAGTCACAGAGCATATGTTCACTAGAGATCTAGAGAAGCAGTGAAGTTGAGAGGAGAAATGATGTCATGATGAATGCATGTACGGTAAATGGGTCTTTGACTTGATCTTGAGTAGGCTAAGACATGGACTGAACCATGAGTAATCAAGGCTTAGGGGCTAGAAAGGTTGAGAGGAAGGCTAGGGGTTGGCTCAAAAGGTTTGGGCTTTGAAGGTTTGGGAGTTTCTTCCCTCTCCTTCACTCTCTTCCTCACTCACTCTCTTTTACTCTCACCCTCTTTCGCTCTCACTTTCTCTCCCTTGGTTGTTGTGTTGTAAATGAGAAGAGGAGAGGGTTATTTATACCCCTCTCCACTGGCTTTTTAGTAAATAGAGGGTAGGAGGAGGGTAAATGTTAATGTGGCAGGTGGTGATTGGTGAAGAGGAGAGAGATGCCACATGACACATTCCTATTGGATTCTAGGGCTGGTAAAAAGGGAAATAATGAGTTTTGAATGGGTAAATTTATAGTAAAGTTGACTTTTGGATGCTGGGACAGCTGTCCACATGCAGGCCGCGAGCGGCGGAACTCGAAGTGCCGCAGGCAGTAGTCAGACTGCCGCCCATGGCAGTCAGAATGCCGCCTGGGCCTGGTTCGGGTCTGGCTCGCACGTGCGGATTTCCTGTGGTGCTTTGGTTCGTCCGGTAGTCTCCTTTTTGGATTTTTGTGGCTCAAAGTGGTGGATTTTGGTACGGATAGGGGATTCTAGCCAGGGTATAGAGTATAGGTAAGGCTGTATGTATATTGAACGACTTAGATCATGATTTCGGGTTGCGGCTAGGAGTTTTGGGGATTTTTGGGTCAGGGTTTAATTTAGGCTAGGATTAGGGTTTAGTTCAAGGTATGATTATGTTTCCTGGATAGTCTTAGCCTCCTCAAGATATTAACCTAGGTGGGGTGTCTACAATACTAGAAAGTCTAATAAATAGACCGCATATGAACTATGGTTCAATAAGAAACCTACTATTAAATACTTTCGAGTTTTTGGCAGTAAGTGCTACATTTTACGTGAGCGGGAAAATCTAGAAAAATTCGACACTAAAAGTGACGAGGGTATATTCCTAGGATATGAGTTAAATAGTCGAGCGTATCGTGTTCTCAACAAGAGGACCAGTGTAATTCAATAATCCATTAATGTGGTTATAGATGATCACTTTAATACACCTATCTCAAGTTCAAAAGATGATGAAGTATCTTTATTTGATAAACCAGACTCTTCATCTAGTTAAAATGACACTGAACTGAGGTCAGTTAAAGACTATCCAACTGATCAAATTCTTAGGAACCCTCTCACTGGTGTACGCACTCTTAGACAATTAGAAAATATTTGTAATTATGTGTTCTTTACATCTCAGATTGAGCCGACCAATGTAAAAGAAGCTCTTACTGATGAAAATTGGATAGTATCAATGTAAGAAGAACTTAATCAATTCATAAGGAATGATATATGGTACTTAGTTCCTATACCTAATGATAAACACATTATTGGAACTAAATGGATCTTTAAAAATAAGTCTGATGAACTTGGTAATATTATAAGAAACAAGGCTAGATTGGTTGTACAAGGGTACACTTAGATAGAAGGCATCGATTATGATGAAACCTTTGCCCCAGTAGCTCATCTTGAATCTATCAGACTGTTTATATCCATTGCTTGTTACAAAAAGTTTAAAATTTACCAAATGGATGTTAAGAGTGCTTTCTTGAATGATGATATACATGAAGAAGTATATGTCGAACAGCCTAAGGGTTTTGAAGACCCTAAACATTCTGATCATGTTTATCGCCTGAAAAAGACACTCTATGGATTGAAACAAGCTCCTAGGGCATGGTACGAGAAATTGACTAAGTTTTTACTAAGTCATAATTTTATAATGGGGAGTGTTGATAAGACACTTTTTGTAAAGAAACAAAATGATCACATACTGATAGTACAGATATATGTTGATGACATTATCTATGGATCTACCTATTCTAACATGAATGTTGAGTTTGCAGATTTAATGAAGTCCAAATTTAAAATGAGCATAATTGGAGAACTGAACTATTTCTTAGGTTTGCAAGTAAAACAACTTCCTGATGGGTTCTTTATCTCTCAAACCAAATACGCTCTAAACTTGATTTAAAAGTTTGGTTTTGAGAGCGGTAAAATTTTTGATACTCCTATGAGTACGACAATTAAACTCTCTAAGGATTCGACAGGTAAAAGTGTAGATCCTAAGTTATATCGCAGTATGATAGGTAGTTTATTATATTTAACTGCGAGCCGACCTGATATTGCATTCAGCATAGGAATCTGTGCTACATATCAATCGGACCCTAAAGAGTCCCACCTGATTGCCATAAAGTACATTTTGAGATATGTCGCAAGTTCGGCCAAACTCGGCCTTTGGTATCCTCATGATACTATTGTTCAATTAGCCGGTTATTCGGATGCTGATTAGGCTAGTAATATTGATTACCACAAGTCTAAAGTGGTGGATGTTTTTATATCAAGAACTGTCTAGTTTCATGGCATAACAAGAAACAGAGTTCCGTATCACTTTCCACAGCTGAGGCTGAGTATATTACAGCTGGTAATGCATGCACCCAACTTGTGTGGATGAAAAGGATGTTAAGTGATTACGAATTTACGCAAGATTATATCGTATTGTATTGTGACAATTCTAGCGCAATTAACATTTCAAAAAATTCAATTCAGCATTCACGAACTAAGCATATTGACATTAGATATCATTATATTCGTAAATTAGTAAAAGATAAGATTATTTCTGTGGATTATATTTAGACTGAAAATCAACTTGTAGACATATTTACAAAACCGCTTGATAGAAACAGGTTTGCTAAGTTGAAATTAGATATGGGTATATGCAATATGATCTAAATTGCATGTGCTTATTTGTAATGTATTGCCTGTTTTTATTTTATTTATTTTTGCAAATTTATTAAAATTTCAAAAATACGAAAAATGCAGAAATTTTGAGGTGCACGACCAGTCAAGTACACACTCGACCAGTTGTGGCACGACCAGTCGAATATGTACTCAAATAGTTGAGCCGCTCGGGTTTGGGGCCTTTTATTGTATAAAAAGATTCTTCATTTGTTTCATCTTCCCCAACCAGCCCTACCACGACCGGTCGAACCCACCTTCGATTCCTTCATGATTAGTGCATCTTTTTCGATTTCCTTGTGCATTTAAGTTCTTTGCACTTCCATTTCCTTGTTTTTGTAGTTTATTTCAAGGTTTATGGTGGTTTATTAGGGTTTCTAGCATAAAATTTGATTTACATGAAACCCATCTCACCTTTCTTATATTACTTTTATTCCTTCTATTCCTTATTGCTATGGAAGGAAGAAATAAGAAGAGAGCCTCTCGTGGTCCCTCTTCTTCTCGTCCTGTTCTAATCACGGTGCACCCATCTTCGGTCATCCGAAGAAGACCCCGAGTATGTACGGGATATACGTCTTCGCAACGTGATTGTTGAACGGACAATCAACTCTAATCATTTGGAACCTTTCGGTATGGTTCCCCTCCTTCAAGTTGTTAGTTGGGCTAACATTTTAAATTGTGGTGGTCCGGCATACCGTTCCATTGCGCAGGCCATGTTTGCGTGCATAAGTGACTTCTCTTCTGAGAATTCAACTTTTACTATTACAACCAGAGAATGTCCTATTGATGTAGACCGTTACTTAATATTTGGATTGATGGATCTTCCAGTTAATGATGCCGGAATTCTTATTTCTACTTTAGTGGCAAAACCATCTGAATCAGAAAAATGAATGCTCACTAGAGTGTTATGCAACATAAATGTGGAATGAAATCCAGGAATGCGCTCAGTTCCAAATTTATGTTACCTAGATATAGGATTCTCCATCGTATTTTCATCTCCAATGTTTATCCTAGGTCTGGTAATAAGACTGAGATCACTACTTTCATGGCTCACATCCTTCACTCTATTGTTATTAGTGTTTCTGTATGTCTTTCATCTCTTATATGTTACATTATCATTCAGTTTCGTCTTCATCCAGGTCATAGTGATATTCCATTTACCTATCTTATGACAATCTTAGCCACCCATAGTCTTGTGGCTATGCCTAGTTGAGAAGCTCCCATTAACCATCTTCCCTTCAACAACTCGAACACAAATAAGATGAATCTGAGGTTGGCTCCTGGCCAAGTTGATGTGGGTGCTGGAGGAGCTACTGAAGCAACTGATGAGGAGGATGCATTGCCTCCTGATAATGTTAATATGGATGACTTATTTGATGAGATTGATGAGTCAGACTCTGCAGTTGATCTAAATTTTCAGCCTTCTGACTTTGATGGGCGATTGTGATCCCTTGAGGAGAAGGTAGAGGGTCTGTATGTATCCCAAGAAAATCAATTCAAATACATGCACAAATATCTTAGGCACATTAACAAGGGACTACATCAGATAGATCCTTCTATTCCTACTCCATCATCTGGATCTGATTAGCTTTTTATATTATTCTAGACATGTATTAATACTTTCTTCTCTTTGTGTGTTGGGATATTTCTTCGACATACTTTTACTTTTTAGTATGTGGACATGCTATTGTGCCTTTCGATTTTGATTATCATGGTGATGCTATTTCCTATCTTATTTCGTTTACTTCTCTTTTCTTTATAAATCTTTCCTTTGTCATATTGTAACAAAAGGGGGAGAAATTGTAGAGATGTGTGATTATGGAATATGAAGTGTAGTATGTATGGAATTTATTTTTACAGGTTCAGCAAATCACCTCTCCTTGATTGAGGGGGAGTAATGGAATGAGGGGGAGTTGTGTATGTTGATCACTTTTTACTCAAATGGTGCATGATTCTTTATTATGCTTATATAATTGATGCATGATTCCTTATTGGTGCATGATTGGTGCATGATTCTTTATTATGCGCATGATTCTTTATTTGGTTTTGTCACAAATTTGACAAAGGGGGAGATTGTAAATGTTATTGTGTAAATCTAACACCCGTAGTGTTGTCAAATTTTTTTGTGTCAAACCATTTAGTATTTATATCATGCTTTGAGTTGAAGTGATCAGGTTCGTACATTTTAAAGTTCTCTTGATCTTCATCGAACTTGCCTACAACTTCAAGTTGAATTGAAGAGTGTTGAAGTTCATGGTTTTAAGCTAAAATTCAAGAACTCAAGTTCAAGTTTGAAGCTCAACTACTGTACGCTAAAGAGTCAAGAATTCAAGCATAACTCAAGCTCAAGTTCAAGAGATCGAACTCAAGCTTCAAGTATCACAAGATATCAAGATTCGAAAGCGAATGATGTTTCATTTGTTCCTACTCACAGATAGGTTTGGATGACCCTAGATTGACCTTAGGTTGTGTCATATTCATTGCATATTGTATATGGGTCATTTCATATGTTTATAGGTCATTTTCTCGACTACTCTTAGACCTTGTTCGACTAGTCCAAGTACTGGCTCGACCAGTCTAAGAGTTTTTGAAATGGCGGTGAAGACCGTACTAATTGAAGAAGGAATATGTCAATATGTCCTAGAGGGGGGTGAATAAGACTTTTAAGAGTTTGTATGGTTTATTTAAAATCTTATTTCACTAATCCTTTTAAATATACAATTATTAGGATTACTCAAATGTAACTCTACTGGCTTCCAAGCCTGGTAGAGGATCCAATCACAAACTGCTTAAAAAGTGAATAATATAAGTCTAGTTCATGATGGATATGACTGTGTAGGTGTGTGATAAGTGATTATATATTCAGATATGGAAGTATTAAAGCAAATCACATAATCAAAATAATAATCTCAAACACACTCATTTTTATAGTGGTTCGACGATAAGTTTACTCCACTCCCGGTAATCGCACTCAACCCTTGAGTGTACCGGATTTCACTAAGGAGGTTTCACATGGTTCACCTCAAACCTAAGGTTTTAAATCAGGTTCACTTTTAACCTTTACAACCTACACTGAGGCTGACTGTTTATGCTCTCATGAGCAAGGGTCAACACAAAACACCCACTTTTAGGCACACTAGCTAAGGATCTTCCATAACTGGAGGTTTCTACACGGTTGACCTCTAACCCTAAGATTTTACCAGGTTCACCTAAAACCTAGAGTTTTTACTGGTTCACTCCAAACCAGATGTTTATGCTCTCCACAGAGCAAGGGTCCACACAACACACCCACCATGTACACTCCCGTCGGAGGCCTCCTTGAGGACTTCAAAGGGTGAGAACCACTTAAGACCCAATCCTAGAAAGGAATGATCACAAGTGTCCTCTTGGACTCTAGGTACTTACAAATAAGCTGATGAGTCTCATTTAGCACAATGTTGAAGATTTCCTCCTCCTTGTTGACGAAGAGTCTTCTGCTCCCTTGATCCGCAACACAAGATAGTATACCAATACTCGACTTCGGGTTGGGTCAAGGTTATGATGGAATCCTACTCTCTAAAGATTTTTCTATAAGGAAGATAGAGTAGTTCCAATCTTATGCATTTAAGGCATCCTAGCTTAATGATTTGCCATTAAGGTAGAGATGGAGGATCCTTGAATGCGAAAGTTCATTCCCTAATCCACTCTATTGAATATCAATGGTGAGGGTGGATTGGAGGATGAACTCCCTTGAGAGAAAGGGCTTAAGATATAGGATGTAAGTTAAAACACACAAAAGCTCTCTCTACTTTCTCTCACAGTAATAAAAGACAAGCCCTCTATGTATAGGCAAAAAGTTCCAACAGATATAAAACAGTCACATTTATGACAGAGTTCGATATCATCGAGCGTATACTCTCGATAGCATCGATGGTCTGCTCGATGACTCAACTCAATGTCATACACTTTTGAAACTCTGCCAAATGGTCAATGAATCGAAACTATTGTCGATGTCATCGAATTTCGAACTCCGATTCCATCGATGACAGGTTCGATTAATCGACACTTGAAAAATGAGAGAGACTTGACTTTGAAATATTTCAGGTTTTCATGAATGATCGGGGGAACCGTCGAGATCATCGGAATTTGAAAGTCGATGATATGGAGATCAGAGTCGATGCATCGATAAATCCAGCGGATTTATCTTTAAGCTTGCTGGACAATTTGTGTCCTTGTTCGATGCAATCGACCTGGTGCCGATATCATCAATATTTGAATATAGATTCTATCGAAGGGTCCCCGATCATAGTTAAAAATAACCTGAAATATCTGCTGTAAGAAATGCGCGCCCACTATCGATATCATCGATGGACCTCCGATCTTATCGATATTTGAATTCAGATCATATCGGACGGTCATCGATATATCGAAGGAATTTGAGATTTTCATTAAAAAATAGGGGCGCCGAAAATCTGGTTGTCGATCTTATCGAGCTACTTTTGATGGACTCGAGATTTGAATATCGATGATATCGATATGTGTATCGATACATCGATAATTCATCCGGATATGTTGTGAAGTTGTTGGACATATTTAGTGCTTATATCGATGATATCGATAGGTGTATCGATACATCAATAAATCCGTCCAGATGAATATTTAGTTGCTGGACATTTTTGGTCCTCTCATCGATAATATCGTTAAGGTATCGAGGACATCGACATGCAGGTCAATCGTATCGAGGGTGCATCGATAAAATCAACAAGGCGAGAAAAACTTACAGATTTTTCTATTTGTAAAAAATTTTCTCACCTTAAAAATTCTAAGATGTCTATCTTGTTTTAAGGGTTTTAATCACCTGGTATTTTGGGACATGGGATGTGAAGCTATGATTTACCTATGGCGAGCTTCCACACATCTGGATGAGGTAGATGCTTGAATTGTTCTTCCTATCAAGTTTTGTAGACAGTCTGACCCACCACTCACGTAACTTGACAAACTAGGGCACTTTCAATCTCCCCCTTTGTCAACTACGTGACAAAATCCCTAAAATACCCTAAAACACTTATAGACAAACACACCCTAAATTGTGTGTACATGCTTTTACACAATTTAACAATTTTCTAACCCATGTACACAACCAGTATCTACTCCCCCTTACTTCAAAAAATCCCCATTTCTTGGTGCAACTGCTCCCCCTAACACCTGCAACACCATTAGATATACAATTTTCCGCTTGGGGTGTTTGTAAATGTTCTCCCCCTTTTTGTCAGTCATTGGCAAAGGTATAGCAGGTGATTTTGACTGAAATGTGAAATACTTGGGATAACCCATCAGGTAGAAGCAGAACATTGATGTATAAAAGTTAACTCGATTTAATCAAACATCAATTTCAGAATTTATGAATGCATATTGGATAAGATATAGCAGTTAGATAGCAGTTTTCAATCATATGCAATCCATAACTTG
Source organism: Magnolia officinalis (assembly GCA_021015155.1). Classification (NCBI taxonomy): domain Eukaryota; kingdom Viridiplantae; phylum Streptophyta; class Magnoliopsida; order Magnoliales; family Magnoliaceae; genus Magnolia; species Magnolia officinalis. The sequence goes on from JAJHSJ010000009.1 coordinate 25,625,899, forward strand.
ATAAATCAGGGGAACATTAACACAAATATGGCAGTAAAAGATATGAATTCCATTTAGCCATAAAAGAACCAAAACTGCCCCAGACAGCAGTAGATTCCAAACCTAAAAAAATCAGTCCAACCCAAAAAAAAAAAACGGATATACTGCTTCATATAGCAGTAACCGATCAACCATCAATAAATAAAAAATAAAAAAATCAAGCCCATGTATGGGCACCCAACATCATCCATCAGCATTAGCCCAGCTGTGGGCATATACAACAATAAAAATATAAAAAATATATAAAAAAAACTGTGTATATCTAGAAGGTTGTCATACACACCAATGATAGCGAAGAACATCCAAAAAGATACTGATGTTCAAACGTGAGATAAGATTAAAGTGTGTATGTGACTCGGCCATACGGAGCAGAATGAGATGGCATCGTGTCGTCCCGTCGGCACGTCAGCAGATCCACCAGCTGTTGTACAGACTGCTGCACTTTCTGGACGACTCGCTCCAATACTGTCAGCTGCTCACGTACAGAATGAATATCTCTCTGGATTACCCCGATTCTGTCCATTTTGAACCTTTTGCCATATCCGGCTGATGACGTGGATAGGGCTGGATCAGGTCCAGGAGGTGCATCTTCAGCCATTTCCGCCCCTTCCATGGGATCTCCACCTTCTCCTTCAACCTCTTCTGCCTGGATTTCTTCTTCAGGGTTCTCCTTATACTCGTGAAATTCCAAATTCATTCTCCGGATATTTTTCTTATTGAAAACTTGGAGTGGGAACACCAGATCAGTAGTCGATGGGAACCCGATTTGGTTGCATATCATGTTGATAATCCAGGGGTACGTTGGATGGAGGTCTCTAGATGTGTGGATGACGTTTACCAACTGAGAAACAATTAGAGATGGAAGGCAAATCTTTGACCCACTGGCAACTGAGTATACGATCATGGTCATGAGCCTGGTGAGATCAGATCTGTTGGTACTTCTAGGATAGACGTTCGTTGTGAAGATACCGTGAAAGATCCGAAATATGGGATCCATATACCTGGATTTTAGTGCATTCCCTTGATACCAAGGGATATCCCTACCATTGCAAAGGTATTTTGTGACCTTGGATCGAATGTCCACATTATCCAGATCCATCTCTGGGATACCTTCTAGGACCATGTTGAGTCCGATTGCTTCAGCTATTGTAGTCGACGTGATAAACACATCATCACCACCCAAGGACACCATAAAGAAGGAGGATTAGCCATCGGTGAATGACACGCGGCAAGGAAATTTTGAGTACTCTCAAGTTGACATGGCCCACCAAAATTCAAAACAGGCAGCCAATCTATTGCGGTAAACGGGGTTTCAATTTGTATGGTTTGAGGCATTCCCTGTCAACCCTTCTCTCTTGAATAAGTTTCCTGCTCATGTATTTGGGTGGTTGTGAACTTGCTCCAGTCGGAGGAGGTGGTGCCGGAGATTCGGTCTGGGACCCACCTCGTGACGTCTGTGATCTTTGCCTAGTGGGGATCCCACTTTCCAGGGCCCTCGCTCTTTCTCTAGAGGCGAGGACTTTTTGTCGGGTAGATCTGGAGGACTCCCCCTGACCGGATGCTACACCTTTGTCTTTACCCATGTGACAGATAGAGTATTAAATGATTTGGGCAAGACAACAAAAAATTGACAAAACGACAAATACCCAAAAGAGAATGGACTCTTGACGTGTTAGAAGGGTATTACTCGATTTGTGGAATGATGTGAGCAGTCCGATGTGGCTCCAACTGATTCGGTCGAGAGAATCGAGCAGAGAGGGTGACAGTGAAACCCTTGAGACAAATGACCCCTTTTTCGTTTCACTCATTTTTATTGGCCAGCATCTTTCGATATGATTGATCGTTGTTTCGATAATATCGAGAGGTTGCTTATCGATTCCATCGAGTCTGTCTTCGATATCATTCTTAGCCACCTGTCAATCCGTATCCTAAGGAATCGTCGATAATATTGACCTTCCATCGATAAATCAAGAGTGGCATATCGATAGTTACATCGAAGATGAAGATTTTCAATTTTGAGCATTCAGACGAATCTCAAGTATACTTAGCAAAAATTATGTACACACACTGCACACAGCAAAATTATAAACATTTGAATGTTTATACAAAAATAATGGAGGTGAAGTACCTCAAATACATCATTCGAAGTTCAGCAAAAAAAAATAAAAATAAAAAATCCTCATTTTTAGCACAGGTTCAGATTCTGACACTAATTCTTTCTTACCCATTTCATTTCGTTGATTGATTTGAGTGGTGGTGTAGGGGCATTGCCTCTATTCATATTCTTAAGAGGACTGTTGAAGTTTTGTATTTCTTTGGTTGATAATTTGTTAATATGTTTCTGACCAGAGTTAGATTCAGTCCTTCTAGGTGTTATGCATTCAAACTTGTAATGGCCTGAATCACCACACAAATGACATGCTGGAATTGTTCTGGTTTTGCTTCCAGAAGCAGCAGATTTTTTAGTTCTGAGATCTGCATTTCCAGTCTTAGGTTTTTCATATCCAAGCCCGCTTTTATCCTTACCAGGTCTTCCCATTCCTAACAATTTTTCTAGCTTTTCGCCACTCTGGGAAAACTTGTAATTTATCTTGGCTATCTTCTTAGATTCTTTCAAATCAGACAAGAGTGTATGATTTTCGTTTTGAAGAAGCATATTTTCGTCTTTTAATTGCTCAACCTGTTTGTTCAATTTTTCAGACTCGTTTTTAAGAAGAGTCTTAGCTAGTTCAAGTCTGTCATTATCCATATGATATTGCTACAGATCATTTACCAAATGTGTGTTGATTTCCAATGCTTTATCCAAGTCTTTTTGCAGCAACTTGCTTTTGTTCTCCGCTATTCCGAGTCTTTTGAGGATATTGATGCTATGAATATGAAGTTGATTATAGGCATCTTGCAATTTATCTTCTTCGATTTCTTCTTCTTCTTTTTCTTCAGTTTCCTCATTGTTAGATGAAAATGATTCAGTGGCTAGTTGTTCTTTCTCATTCTCAGATTCAGTGGGGATGATTGAAGTAGTGGAGACCATGAGTATTTTCAATGATTTTTTATCTCCGACACTTTCTGAGTCACTAGATTCTGAATTTGACTCCTCAGTATCATCCCATGTGGCAGCCATAGCCTTACCCTTAGTTTTTCTATTTGAGCATTCGGTTGATAGGTATCCATACTCATGACAGGCATAACATTGTGGTTCTTTGGTCTTTTTATCAAATTTGCGTGGAGAAGGTTTGTTGTTCACCTTTCTTCCTCTAGAAGGACGGCCGCGATTCTTATGAAAGAATCTTCTGAATTTTTATGCCAGCAAAGCCACTTCTTCATCTTCATCTTCCTTTTCACTTTCACTGTCCTCATGAATTGTTTTCTTTAAGGTTTTTAGGACAGTGTTTTTAGATTTTTAGGGTTATGTGAAATATAGTTCAAAAGTTTGTAGGGAACCCACCAGTTCTTCTACTTTCATTTCATCTATGTTCCTACACTCCTCAATTGTTGTAACCTTGGGATTAAATCGTTCCGGTAGGGATCTTAGAATTTTCCTACAAATTTTTGGTACCGGAACTTTCTCTCCCAATCCACCCATGGAGTTGTAAATAATGTTAACTTGGTGAAAAACTCCATAAATGTCTCATGCTCTTCCATTCTGAGACATTCGAACTGTGAAGTCAGGAGTTAAAAGTTTGGATCGCTTCATGGTACTTGTGCCTTCATGGGTTATTTCTAATAAATCTCATGCTTCCTTGGATGTACCACACATACTTATCTGATTGAATATATCCTAGGACATGGCACAGTAGATAACATTCATAGCCTTGGCTTCAGATGTTTGTCTTTCTTTGTCGAATGTTGTCCACTTTTCTTTGGGTCTGGGCTTTGTGATTGTTGTGCCACTATAAAGTACAGTTTGTTTAATAGGTGGCACATATCCACTTTCAACTATATCCCAAACGTCATGATCCAAAGATCTCAGAAAGTTGTGCATCATAGCCTTCCAGTATGCATAGTTTGAGCAGTCAAATACTGGAGGTTTAGTGACTGATGAGTCCTCTCCTTTGGCCATATTCCCAACTTCAGTCAAGATCACTCTCTAGGCGGTGAAGCTCTTAAAGAGAGACCTGCTCTGATACTAATTGAAATGGCGGTGAAGACCGCACTAGTTGAAGAAGGAATATGCCAATATGTCCTAGAGGGGGGTGAATAGGACTTTTAAGAGTTTTTATGGTTTATTTAAAATCCTATTTCACTAATCCTTTTAAATATACAATTGTCAGGATTACTCAAATGTAACTTTACTAGCTTCCAAGCCTGGTAGAGGATTCAATCACAAATGCTTAAAGAGTGAATAATATAAAGTCTAGTTCATGATGGATATGACTGTGTAGGTGTGTGATAAGTGATTAGATATTCAGATATGGAAGTATTAAAGCAAATCACACAATCAAAATAACAATCTCAAACACAGTCATTTTTATAGTGGTTCGACGATAAGTCTACTCCACTCTCTGTAATCGCACTCAACCCTTGAGTGTACCGGATTTCACTAAGGAGGTTTCACATGGTTCACCTCAAACCTAAGGTTTTAAATCAGGTTCACCTTCAACCTTTACAACCTAAACTGACACTGACTGTTTATGTTCTCATGAGCAAGGGTCAACACAACGCACCCACTTTTAGGCACACTGGCCAAGGATATTCCATAAGACCCTACTGGAGGTTTCTACACAGTTGACCTCTAACCCTAAGGTTTTACCAAGTTCACCTAAAACCTAGAGTTTTACTGGTTCACTCCAAACCAGATGTTTATGCTCTCCACAAAGCAAGGGTCCACACAACGCACCCACCACGTATACTCCCGCCAGAGGCCTCCTTGAGGAATTCAAAGGGTGAGAACCACTTAAGACCCAATCCTAGAAAGGAATGATCATAAGTGTCCTCTTGGACTCTGAGTACTTAAAAATAAGCTGATGAGTCCCGTTTAGCACAATGCCGAAGATCTCCTCCTCCTTGTTGACGAAGAGTCTTCTGCTCCCTTGATCCGCAACACAAGATAGTATACCAATACTCGACTTCGGGTTGGGTCAAGGTTATGATGGAATCCTACTCTCTAAAGATTTTCCTATAAGGAAGATAGAGTAGTTCCAATCTTATGCATTCAAGGCATCCCAGCTTAATGATTTGTCATTAAGGTAGTAAATGGAGGATCCTTGAATGCGAAAGTTTATTCCCTAATCCACTCTATTGAATATCAATGGTGAGGGTGGATTGGAGGATGAACTCCCTTGAGAGAAAGGGCTTAAGATATAGGATGTAAGTTGACACATAAAAGCTCTCTCTACTTTCTCTCACAGCAATAAAAGAAAAGTCCTCTATATATAGGCAAAAAGTTCCAACGGATATAAAACGGTCACATTTATGACAGAGTTCGATATCATCGAGCAGGTTCGATATGATCGAGCGTATACTCTCGACAGCATCGATGGTCTGTTCGATGACTCGGACTCAATGTCATACACTTTTGAAACTCTTTAGCAAATGGTCGATGAATCGAAACTATTATCGATGTCATCGGATTTCGAACTCCAATTCCATCGATGACAGGTTTGATTAATCGACACTTGAAAAATGAGAGAGACTTGACTTTGAAATATTTCAGGTTTTCATGAATGATCGGGGGAACCGTCGAGATCATCTGAATTTGAATGTTGATGATATCGAGATCATAGTCGATGCATCGATAAATCCAGTAGATTTGTCTTTAAGCTTACTGGATGATTTGTGTCCTTGTTTGATGCAATTGACCTGGTGCCGATATCATCGAAATTTGAATATCGATTCTATCGAAGGGCCCCGATTATAGTTAAAAACAACCTGAAATATCTGTTGTAAGAAATGCGAGCCCACTATCAATATCATTGATGGACTTCCGATCTTATCGATATTTGAATTCAGATCATATTGGACGGTCATTGATATATCGAAGGAATTTGAGATTTTCATTAAAAAACAGGGGCTCCAAAAATCTGGTTGTCGATCTTATCGAGCCACTTTCAATGGACTCGAGATTTGAATATCGATGATATCGATATGTGTATCGATACATCGATAATTCGTCCAGATATGTTGTGAAGTTGATGGACATATTTAGTGCTTATATCGATGATATCGATAGGTGTATCTATACATCAATAAATCCATCCAAATGAATATTTAGTTGCTGGACATTTTTGGTCCTCTCATCGATAATATCGTTAATGTATCGAGGACATCGACAGTGCATGTCGATCGTATCGAGGGTGCATCGATAAAATCGACAAGGCGAGAAAAACTTACAGATTTTCCTATTTGCAAAAAATTTTCTTACCTTAAAAATCCTAAGATGTCTATCTTGTTTTAAGGGTTTTAATCACCTGGTGTTTTGGGACATGGGATGTGAGGCTATGATTTACCTATGGCGAGCTTCCACACATCTCGATGAGGCAGACGCTTGACTTGTTCTTCCTATCGAGTTCTGTAGATAATCTGACCCACCACTCACGTAACTTGACAAACCAGGGCACTTTCAGTTTTCTCGACCAGTCCAAGGTTTGTTGTGAATTTTCAGAATTTTCTGTTGGACCCTCAACCAGTCCAAGAGACTGCTCGACCAATCGAGTGAACAGTGCTCGACCAGTCGTGCAGGCTTAACTCAAAGTCCAACAAGCTTTTCTGATCTCACTCTACCAGTCGAGTGCATTGCTCGACCAGTTGAGTAACGGTCTTATCTTATCGCGCCAGAAAATTTAAAATTTTATTGGTCCTTCGACTAGTCGAAACGACCCTTAGACCAGTCGAGTGAACAGTATTTTCACCTATAAATAGAGTACGAATTTTAAAGTTTATTTATTCATTAAAAGCTAAATCAAGACACCAATCTGAGAGATAAGTTTGTAATATTATTAAGTTATATTGTGCTCATTTTATATTTTCTTTAATTTGCTTTTGTAATTTAATTTTGAGATCGTTATTCCAATCTTACATTAAGAAGGGATTTGTGATTTTCCCTTTCTTGAGATCAAAATCAAATCAAGCTAGCCCAGGTTGATTTAATTAAAAAAATCATTTAGAAGTAGAACCATTTCATCTGTGAGACTGGACATTGAACATCTTTATTTACATTGAATTGGTTCTACCTGGCTTATTCAAAGGAGAATTTACAGATAAGTATCATTTACAATTTTGTATATCCTTTTTGGTTTTTGTGGTTGTGCTAGAAAAATCTCTTTTTGATTTTATGGTGATCCAGAAAATCTCAAAGTGTGGGGTTTTTTTAATTGTGTAAGCCCAATCAAAGACACAATTGTGAAGGTTTTAAGGTGAACCTTGGAAAACCTTTTTCATAGTGAACGCTAATATCCCAAGGGAGTGGATATTAAGAGTGGAGTAGTTGTGTGACTATTTTCTAACAGTTGGTGTACATACAAGCAAATCACTATAATTCCTGGAGTTGTGGTGATTGATTGAATGTGCTTGTGTGTGTGAATGTTGTAATTTACTTTAAGCATTTGTGGTGAATGGTGTAATTTATTTTATGCACCTGTGGAAATGTTGTAATAACTTAGTTTATTTTATTTGCTATTTCCTTTGCCTCTTTATTGGTTTGGGTTTTTGATACTTACAAATGTTCTAGTAAGGTTGTCCTGCCATAAGCCTTTGGGTTTTGGTGTTAGGTTGTGCTTAGAACTAAGTTTGTATCAACCTCTCAAGACTATTACATTTGAGGTTGCTATTTACTTGTGCTTATTTATTATCTGATTGTGTTATCTTTCTTTCAATTCCGCGTTTATTTTTTAATTTGGCATAGTCCTATTCACCCCCCCCCCCCTCTAGGACGTATTACTCGACCTTTTCATCATCACAATTCTCCTTCATTAAGAATTAGGTTAATAAAAAGCTCAGATTTGATTTAAATTGCTTTATCTTCCAATTGAATGGGATAGGACTCCAATTCCAATTGTGTTCCTTGAATCAAGTAAGGTAGCATCTTCATAGCTACAAGTGGATCCTTGGCACCCTAGTTCCCACATTTAATTGATAGTTTAAACATTATTCACAATTACTCTCTTTTATTCTAAAATTCATATTTAGATCTTCTTCTAGTTCTAATTCTAGTTCTTTTCAGAATGCATACAAGTTTAGTCCCTGTGGATTCGACCTCGTTCTCACGAGTTATTACTACATCGCGACCCTACACTTGGGGTTGTGAACAAGTTTTTGGTGCATTGTCAGGGACTACGTCTACGTTTTTCTGGAATTAATTGGTATTAGAATTAGGTTAAAATTAGGGCTAACTTTTTTGCTTCTTCTTTTTAGGCTATGATTTTTTTCTAAAATTGATTTTAGAAACTAACATTTTTTTCTGTTTTGTAGGATCTTAACATAGCAATTCCAATCCGGTAACCTCTTTCCAATTCTCTATTTCTTTTTTAGATTTCTTATTTGTTTTAGTTTTCTTTCTTCTAAGTTTTAGTTGTTTGGTGCTTAAGCGTTGTGCGTGTTTGATGCCCAAGTGGGTTTGTTAAAACACTCAACATCTCTTGAGTGAAGGAGAATTAGTTGAAGGGTTGCCTATCCATCAAAGGATTAAACACCACTTGAGATCCTCTTAGTTAATTGAAGTAATGGTTACAAATCAACCTCAATCACCAGTTGAGGAAGTTCAAAATGAAAACGAGGTGCATAATGCACCCCCGCCTCGTACTCTATGAGATTATTTACAGCCGGCAGGAGTAAGTATACCTTCCTGCATGATATTTTCATTGAATGCAGGAACTATGGATATTAAACCAGGGGTAATTCAACTCCTCCCTATGTTTCATGGACCAGAATCTGAAAGTCCATACTTGCATATGAAAGAGTTCGATGAAATCATATCTACATTATACTTCCTAAACGTGTCTGAGGACACAATTAGACTGAAATTATTTCCTTTCTCTTTGAAATAAAAGGCTAAGTCATGGTTACATTCCTTAAGACCAAGGTCCATTGGCACATGGGCTGAGATGATAAGGGAGTTCCTTAAAAAGTTCTTTCCCTATCATAAAATAAATACCATAAAGAAAGCAATCATGAATTATGCGCAAAAAGAGGATGAGACCTTCTTCCAATGTTGGGAGCGATTTAAGGATCTCATAAATTCATGTCCACAATATGGCTACGAAACATGGCGTATAACAAGCTTTTTCTATGAGGAATTGACCTCACCCATGCACCAATTTGTGGAGATGATGTGTAATGGGGAATTCATGAATAAGGAAACCGATGATGCCTAGGATTATTTTGATAAACTTGTTAAAAACGCGCAATCATGGGATACCTCTATTAGTGCACTTATTTGCACCCATGTTTATCAATTACGTAACTAGTTGTGTCTTGTAGTCAGATGAGTTCTTGACAAATGAAGACCGATGACACAACTGGATCAGAAGCATCAAAACCATATTGAAGATAAAAAACTGCTTCTACGATCTTGACCTTACAAATATATGATCTCAACCCAAATAGGAATATCTACTTAAGTCATTTATTATAAGCCAATCCCAAATCCATATTTTATATTCTATAATGTTGGTTTTTGCATATCCCAAGTTGTTGAATGATTTATTGGACAAAACAGGAAAATCTATCCGTTTTTGGTAGGACGAAGGTACCACCGAATAGCACATTCGGTACCACCGAAGATACCTTCGATGTTACCGAAGGGGCTCAAAATAGTACAGCAAGCTTACAACGTCAATTCAGTGTCACCGATTGGATATTTTGGTGACATTGACTGCCACCGACGAACAAAGTTCGGTACCACCGAAAGAGACTCAACCAGCAACTTGGAAATTTAATTCGGTACCACCGAAGCAAGTTCGGTGATACTGAAGGTCACTTCGGTAGCACCGTAAACTATCCTTTTTATAGCCGTTTTCTATATGTTGGAAGCTTTTGTCTATAAAAGCAGTTTGTAGAAACTTGCAAAATTAGTGGAAATAGGCATTATAGATTCTCTAGTGTATCCCAAGCTTATCCTAGACCATTTAGACTCTATCCATACGGGCTCATGTTCTCTTCATTGTGATCCTTCACTCCTATGAGCATTCAAAACTCCTATTTGATGAAGAACATGAACTCGTGCCTTCTCTAGAGTACAAAGACCAAACCAATAGGAATATCCTTGGTTCTTTGATACTCTAGAGCATCCATAGGTTGAATCCCTTAGGAAATCCACTCATTATCCTAGATAGGAGATTCAACTAACTCCCATAACCTTGGTCACTTTTTAGGTACATCTTATGCAAGGTTTTTTATCGTGAAGCTGAGCCTATAGGTAAATCTAAGCTATGCGATCGGGGGAGCACCGGGAAGCTGATTCAAGCACGAGAGCGCAAAGATCTAGTAACCCAAGGCAAGCTACAAAAGAGAACTCAATCCGACAAGTAAGTGTCATTATAAGAGTTCAAAAGTTTAGTCTCTTTCCTCATAGTAGATTGAGGCTAAGAGTTTGTTATCAACAAACTCAATTAGGTTCCTAGTGTGGGACCTTGGCCGATGGGCTTAAAAGTAGGTGCCTTGTGTGGGACATTGGCTGGTGGGCCTAAACAGTAGGTGCCTAGTGTGAGACCTTATCCGGTGGGCCTAAACGTGGGTTCTAGGTGTAGAACATTTGCTCTTGCGAAGAGCATAAATTGTGTCCTTAGTGTAGGACTGTAAAGGTTATTCGTGAACCTATTTAAAACCATTGATAGTGAAATCCGGTGCACTCTGGGATTGTGTGTGGTTGCCAGGAGTGGAGTGGGCATGTAGCCGAACCACTATAAGTGCTTGTGTTTGGAATTGTCATTTGCACATCTGTTTAATCATGTTTATATATGCTTGAATATTTAATTTTGTATACATGTTTGGATAAATGTTATTCATTGATAGGAAACACATTCCACATTCAAGCACACAACACTAGGCTAATCATTATATTCTACATATCCTTTGTAGCCTTTGTGATTGGAACCTCTAACTGGCTTGGACGTCATTAGAGTTATTTTGCCTAACTAAGTTAAAATTGAATGATTATTTAAGTTAGGCAATTAGGTCTTTAAATAGGGAAAAATAATTGAAAAAGTCATATTCACCCCCTTTAGGACCTTTAGCTCAGATTCCTTCTTTAGTATCAGCGGTGTAAACCACAATTTCAACCTCTTCAAGAATTACCACTTCTGAGCCTACTCAATCAAAGGAAGTGGGAGGAATTTATGTTCTAAAAGAGGAAGATGATATAAATGCAAGAGTGTCCAAACTCATAAGAAAAGTAGAGGTCGTGAAAGTTAAGAAGGTAGAACTTGAAAAGGCTGTGGAAGTTATTTGTGGTATTTGTGCTTATAACATACATACAACTGAGAATTGCCCAACAATTCCTGCTTTTTAAGAGATATTGAATGAGCAATCAAATGTCGTAAACAACTACCAAAAACCTTTCAGTGGACCCACCTCAAATACATATAACTCAAGCTGGAGGAACCATCCAAACTTCAGTTGGAGGAATGAACAAACGACTACTCCTTAAGGGATCCTTAACCAATTTCTGAATCAAAGGAAACCTCAAGAGGATCCGGTCTTAAAACATATACAAAACCAAGAGCTTTTTAATTAGGGTATGTTGTAAGCCTTTCAAGACCTTACAAAGGCCATACAAGGGCTTGAAACAAAAAATTCGATTGGAGAGAAAGGAATCCTTTCGGCTCAGCCTCTCCCCAACCCAAAACAACAATATGAAATCAGTGACCCAAGCTCTTCAAAACAGATGGAGCAGGCTAAGTCTATTACCACTCTTAGGAGTGGGAAGACAATTGACAAATCTATTCCGGTGAGGGCTGAAAAGACTAAAGACACATAAATAGATGATAATGATAGACCTAGAAATGCTCCACATAGGTTAGAGCTGAAACCTTAAAGTAAGTCGATTGCGTCATTCCCTCAATGGTTGATTGCACCAAAACCCCTCTCTAACTCTCAGGATATTGTAGAGGTGCTTAAGCAAGTGAAGGTCAACATCCCTCTACTAGATGTTGTTAAACAAATCCCTTCATATGCCAAATTTCTAAAAGATTTATGTACGAACAGACGGCAAAACATATAAAAGAAATTTTTTTTTGACAGAAAAAGTGAGTGTCATCCTCAAGCAAGATGTGCCACAAAAATACAAAGATCCTGGTAGCCCAACCATCACTTATGTAATTGGGAACCATCGGATTGAGCACGCACTTCGTGACTTGGGGACGAGAGTAAATCTAATCCCTTACTCGATTTATGAACAATTGGGTTTAGGTGAATTAAAACCCACCCGGACCACATTACAACTTGTCGATCACTCAGTTCGTGTACTAAGAGGGATGATTGAGGATGTGTTGGTCCAAGTTGATAAATTCTATTATCCAGTAGATTTTATTATCCTGAATACTCAACCCATCATAGATGTGAACACTCAAATACCCATCATTCTTGGTCGCCCATTCCTTGCTACATCAAATGCTATTATTAATTGTCGGAATGAAATTATAAATTTATCTTTCAGAAATATGACATTGGATCTCAACATCTTTTTCAATATGAATAAACAATTAGAGGATGATGACGATACCCATGGCATTAACATGATCGATTCTTTCGTGGAAGATAGAACACTTTTGATTCTATACTCTGACACTCTAGAGACATGCTTGGCCCACTCGTCTAATTTAGATGATGACATGATTAGGGAAATGCATGCCTTGATGCTACACTGGTACATGAAGTTAACCAGTGGAGGATACAATTTGAGAAATTGCCCCAAACCGATGTAGTGCCTCTACCATCTAACCTCAAAGCACCGAAGCTTGACCTAAAACCTTTGGCCGCCGATCTTAAATATGTCTATTTAGGTCAAGATGAGACATACATGATGGTGATCTCTTCCCACCTTGAGAAAGAACAAGAGAGTGTGCACATTTTCACTCTCATTGAGCATGATGGAGCTCTTGGATGGTCGATTGCAGACCTGAAGGGAATTGACCCTTTGATTTGCACTCACCGCATCCATCTTGAGGATAATGCGAAAATCTCCCGACAACCACAACGTCGACTTAATCCAAATATGAAAGAAGTGGTTAAGGCTGAGGTAATTAAGTTGTTGGATGTGGGTATCATATACCCTATATCCGACAGTCAATGGGTGAATCCAACTCAGGAAGTTCCTAAAAAGTCCGGAATCACCATCATAGCCAATGTCGACAATGAACTCGTGCCGACTAGAGTTACTACTGGTTGGAGAATGTGCATTGACTACAAAAAGTTAAATACTGTCACAAGGAAGGACCACTTTCCTTTGCCCTTCATTGATCAAATTTTGGAAAGGCTAGCCAGTCATTCTTACTATTGCTTAATTGACGGATATTCGGGCGACAATCAGATAGAGATAGCCCTTAAATACCAAAAGAAGACAACATTCACATGTCCATTTGACACCTTTGCTTACCGAATGATGCCATTCGGACTATGTAATGTCCCCGCCACTTTTAAGCGATGCATGTTGAGTATTTTTTCTGACATGGTGGGGCAATATTTAGAGGTCTTCATGGACGACTTCTCTGTTTTTGGTCCATCCTTCAGTGAGTGTTTAGAAAATCTTAAATGTGTGCTGAAGCGATGCAAGGAAAAAAATTTGGTTCTGAATTGGGAGAAATGTCATTTCATGGTTCCTAAGGGAATTGTGCTTGGACACATAATTTCGTCCAAGGAAATTGAGGTAGATTAGGCAAAAATTGATCTTATCTCTAACCTATCTCCACCCAAGAGTGTACATGACGTGCGATCCTTCCTAGGACACGTCAGATTCTATAGACAATTCATAAAGGACTTTAGTCATCTCTCTCGTCCCTTATGCAATCTACTTCAAAAGGATGTACCATACGAGTGGATTGAATAATGTAAAGAAGCTTTCACTAAGCTCAAGAGCATGTTAAATACCGCACCTATCATACAGCCACCCGATTGGATCATCCCTTTTGAGATTATGTGTGATGTATCTGACTATGTTATTGGGGTGGTGTTAGGCTAGAGAAAAGAAAAGAAGCCTTATGTTATTCATTATGCAAGTAGAACTCTAAATTCTACCCAAGTGAACTACTCTACTACGGAGAAGGAACTATTAGCCGTAGTGTTCACTTTGGACAAATTTAGGTCCTACCTAATCGGATCTAAGATCATCATCTACACAGACCATGCGGCGCTAAAGTATCTTCTTTGTAAGACGGATGTTAAGCCCCGCCTGATAAGATGGATCCTCTTACTCCAAGAATTTGATATTGAAATACGAGATAAAAAAAAGGAGTAGAAAACGTAGCTGCTGACCACCTTTCTCGACTTGACATCCTTGATTCCCTTGAGCCGACACTGATAAACGATATGTTCCCTGACGAATAATTGTTTAAACTTTCCCAACTACTTTGGTTTGCTAACATTGTAAATTATCTTGCTACAGGTTTCACTCCAACATATTGGATTGCACAAGATAAGAAAAAATTCTTCGCCGAGGTAGGTAAGTTTTTCTGGGATGATCCTTATTTGTTTAAATATTTCTCAGACCAAATTCTAAGGAGATGTGTGTCAGACAATGAACATTAGAGTGTCATCTCCTTTTGTCATTCTCAAGCCTGTGGTGTTCACTTTTCTACTAAAAAGACTATGACCAAAATTCTGCAGTGTGGCTTTTACTAACCCACAATGTTCAGAGATACTCATGCATTTTGCAAATCTTGTGAGAGTTGTCAGAAATTGAGAGGGTTGTCCTGGCGAAATATGATGCCTCTGAATCTCATTCTTATCGTTGAAGCATTTAATCGTTGGAGCATCAATTTTATGGGACCATTCCCCTAATCCTTTGGGAATATTTACATTTTGTTAGCAGTAGACTATGTCACTACGTGGGTCGAAGTGATCCCGTGCCGGAATAATGATCATAAAATGGTCATTCAATTTTTAAAAGAAAATATCCTTTCCCAATTCGGAATGCCTCTGGCCATCATTAGTGATGGAGGTTCACACTGTTGAAATAGGCCATTTGAGAACTTAATAAAGAAATATGACATCTCTCATAAAGTGAGCACTCCATACCACCTGCAGACAAGCGGGCAATCCGAGATTTCCAATAGGAAAATTAAACAAATTTTAGAAAAAACGGTTAACCCTGACTATAAAGATTGGTCAATCCATTTGACTGATGCTTTATGGGCTTACCGTACAGCTTAAAAAAACCCCATTGAAATGTCTCCCTTTAGACTCATCTATGGGAATGCCTGTCACTTGCCTGTGGAGTTTGTGAGGCCCGTATCCTAGCCCGTATTGTTCCGTAGGCTTCCGCAGTCCTCCCGGTCGAATTCGGTGACCCGCAATCTATTATCGGTAGTTGCGCGCAACCTTGAGTCATGTCCCGTATTATAGAGTCGGATCAACCCGAGACTTGTACCCTAGTAACCGCGCCGTCCCGTAGTTCCGATGTCGCATATTACTTGTCGAGGCGATACACAGGCCAGGAGATGTGGGACCGCATTCAGTTCGAGGATGAACGTCGTGTGTTGCAATCCCCAGAAAATATCCCATCAATCCCATCAATCAAGTACACATCACTCCCATCACTCACACCCATCCCCAAGTACAACCACCCCCTTTAAAGTCAACTCTCTCTCTTACACAAGTACTCCCATCACTCACTTACCCATCACTCACATCTCTCACCTATCACCTCTCTCTCCCTCTCTCTCATTTCTCTCTCATTTCCTCCCAAGCTCCATGAGAGCAACCCACGTCCAAGCTCCATGGGAGAGAGCTAGTGTGGCCCACCTTTCTACCACCCAATCCCACCATCCTAAGCCCATCTTAACTGTTGAAATTGTCCCTTTGGGACTCTATCATGCATTGGCAGAAGAATGAAGAAGAGATCTCGAGGTGGGTGTTCTTTAGGTAGATCCTTTCATTTTCTTTCTTAGGGTAAGTGGGACCCACCAACCAATGGTGAGGATACCATCTTGGTCCCTAGGTGTGGCAATGGCCCACCTTGATTGCATGCATATATTGTAATGTACGAGGGGCCCATAGTGGCAGGGCCCCTCCACAACCGTTTTCTCTCTTTCTCTCTCTCTATTTTTTTTAATGATGTGTGGTCCACCTGATGTGCACAACACATCCAGACCGTCTAGGACCAACAGGCCCCCCATGATGCATTTTATCCATGCTATCTATCCAGCTGGTGGAGCCCACCTTGCTGTCCAGTTTGGGACCAACATGGATGAAGGGAAAATATTAATATCAGCTTGTTTCAAATCAAGTGGGCCACATACATGTGGGACCCACCAAATGCAAGCATTTCATCCAGGTTGCCTGCCCATTTTGCTGGATATGGGGGCACCTTGATGATGCGTCCATCTAGGCCGTCCGTCAGCAGGACGTCCAGTATGCCTGAACGGATACTTGGAAAACACAAGTATCTGCTTGATGCAAGCAGCTGGTGGCCCACACGTGTGGACCCACCTGATGTACACGTTTCATCCATGCTGCCCACCGTCCACACGTGGGACGGTGGAGCCCACATGATGTATGAGTTTTATATCCACACCGTCCACCATCCATCCCTGGACAGTGGGAACCCCATGACGTTAGTGTGTTTTCACATCCTCTGTCCGTTTTACTGAACATGGGACCCACCTTGATGTATGTTATATCTCCACCGTTCATCCAATTTCCTAGCTCATTTTAGGCATTGATCCGAAAAAAGGAGCCAAACCGAGTCTCTGGCGGGCCACATTGTAGAAAATAGTAGTTTTAGGGCTATAAAGTGTTAGGGTCTGCTGTGATGTTTCTATACACCAAAAGCTATTGTATATCAGGCTCATTAGACCCGTCACGAATCGAAGAATATAGCAAGCGGACTGGATCATCCTAATGTGGGCCCCACCTATGAAAATCCATCGAAAAAAAAATAAATAAATATGCAGACGCTGCTGCTACCAGCGTCCTGCGGCTTGGAATAGAGGCTGATCCATGGGCCTCACCACCGGTCTTACTATGATGCATGTTGACCATCTACACTATGCAATTGATGGGTCCCCTCTTAAAAATGGGATACGCCAAAAATCAGCCGTACACGGAACTCAGGTTGTCCACACTACAAGAAGCGGCGGGGGATTGAACATCTACCATTGAAACCCTTTTTGGGTCATGGAAGTTTTGGATAAATATGAAATTTGTTTTTCCTCTTAATTTAGGTCTTGGTGACCTTATAAATAGATGGGATGGAAAATAAACGTTATGGGGGGCCCTACGTGGGAGCTGATTGGCTGGGACACCTCACACCAGTTATATAGCTGTTGTGGCAGCGTCAACAAGTTCTATGGGACTCACCCTTGATGTATGGGTCTTATTCACACCGTCAAGATGGCTGGACGGTGGGACCCACCTCTACAGATGCATTTCATCAAAGTCATCCATTTCTTTGGGGACCCACCTGTTATAAGAGGTTTGGCTGGTGTATGCTTACGCTAGCTATATAACTGCTATGTTTATAATATAATATCTTATTATTATACATATATATAGCTGGTGTATATCTAGTGGGCCACCACATGGACCCCACCCTGATTTATGTATTTGATCTCCACCATCCAGATATATGGGACGGTTGGATCCACCTGATGAACGTGTTACATCCTCACTGTCCAGACAGCATGGGATGGTGGGGCACACGTGATGTACATGTTATATCCTCACTGTCCACACGTGGGACTCACCATTGATGTATGTGGTTTATTCACACCATCCGCCTGCCGGGCCCACCTTGATAGATGTGTTTCATCCAACCATCCATCTGCTGGGTCACACCAGCTACATAGCTGTTGTAGTGGCGTCAACAAGTGTGGGTCTAATCATGAGGCATGTATTATATCTAAGCCTTCCATCCAATTAGTAAGCTTGTCTTAAGGCTTGAGACTAAAAATGAGGTAGATCTATCAGGTGGACCACACTACAGAAAACAGTGGAGAGTTGAACGCCTACTATTGAAATCATTTAGGGATCACGGAAGTCCTGGATCAATATGATATTCGTTTTTCCTCTTGATTTAGGTCTTTCTGATCGTTTGAAATGATTGGATGGAAAATGGTGAGCCCTGGTAATTTTAAGGGTGGGAATCATTATCTCCGTTGACTTTTGTGGTATGGTCCAAATGACCTTCCAATGTGATTCAGTTTTAGGTATGCTCTAAAAAGATCTTTAAAATAGATGAATGGTGCAGATGGTGAGGCCCAATATGTTGTTTATGTGGCCCATGAGTGAGGCTCAATGTGATGTTTATGTGGCCACGAGTGAGGTCCGATGTGATGTATATGTGGCCTTTGAGTCAAGCCCATTGTGATATATGTTAGGCCCTTATGTGAGACCATGGACGTATTATATGTTTGGCCTTATGTGAGCCACTTCTTGGGAGCAATGTTGGTTAAATGTCCACATTGATGGGCAATGATGGTTGAATGTCCACATTGTGACTTTCCCTTACGCCGATTGTCGAGGTCGATTTCGATTGTTGAGGTCGAGGCCGATTCCGATTGTTAAGGCCGATTGTCGAGGCCGATTCCAATTGTCAAGGCCGATTCCGATTGTTGAGGTCGAGAACGATTGTTGAGGCTGATTCTGATTGTCGAGGCCGATTGTTGAGGCCGATTCTGATTGTTAAGTCCGATTGTCGAGACCGATTCCGATTGTCGAGGCCAATTTCGATTGTTGAGGTCGAGGCCGATTCCGATTGTCGAGGCCGATTCCGATTGTCGAAGCCGATTCCGATTGTTGAGGTCGATTTCAATTGTCAAGGCCGATTCCAATTATTAAGGTCGAAGCTGATTGTCGAGGCCTATTTCGATTGTTGAGGTTGAGGCCGATTGTCAAGGCCGATTGTTGACGCCGATTTCGATTGTCGAGGCCGATTTCGATTGTTGAGGCCGATTTCGATTGTCGTGACCGATTCCGATTGTCAAGGCCAATTCCGATTGTATAGGCCGATTTCGATTGTTGAGGCCTAATGAGATGTATGTGCGGTCCATATTTGAGGCCCATTGTGATGTGTATTCAGCCCATGTTTAAGGCCAATGTGATGTATATCTGGCCTATGTGATGAGGCTCATTATGGTGCATTTAAGGGCCAGCGATGGAGCCCATTGTGATGTATATTAAGTCCATGTGAGAGGCCCATCGTGATGTGTATTAAGCCCTTGAGTAAGGCCCATGGTGTTGTATATTAGGCCCTTTTGCAAGGCCATGAGTCCACTATATGTTAGGCTCTATGTGGGTCATTCCTTGGGGGCAATATTGGTTAAATGTCGACATTGTCGAGGCCGATTATTGATGCTGGTTATTGATACCGATTATGAGTATGTAATAGCAAAACATCATGATACATGCCCATACGCATCATCTGCATGATTGTTATAAGATGTGGTTGACCATTGCATATGTCATTGGACAGGTTGTTATGAGACTCCCTGATAGGTGGAGGTTATCTCACATGAGCGCACGATATGTGCAGGATTGATACATGACTGGATTGTATGACTCATGCATCTTGCATTGTGTGTTGTGATTACTGTACGCCCTAGCAACATTAGGGTTGTTACCTCCACAGGCATATCGTGGATGTCGTGGTCGGTTGGGAGGGGGTGTGGCCTTACCCGCTTGAGAGAGTAGGCAATGCTAGGCTGAGTCTGTCCAACTCGTAAATGGGTCCGCTATCGATAAGCTGGGCCGATATTGGTAGGCGGATAGTGAGGTCTCTTCCACTTACCCAGTTGTGCGCTTGATGGGGCGGCAAGCTGGTGTGGAGTGTACTAGACCCCGGTGATGATCCCAGAGAGGAACTGTACTGATTTGTGGAGTACGAATTGCATACTCATTCATTCATTCATTCACTATCCACTTGGGCTGGTGGTGCACAAATATTTTTTACGTGTACTTTTGTAATGGCTAGGATTTCGGTTGGGGTGCGCGAGTAACCTGAGATCAAGAGTTTACCACATTGAGTCTGACTATCTAAATTTAGGTATGGGACTGGTTTGGATAAAAGTCCCTTGTCGTGGGCCACATAGCTTGCGATACTACGTACCATCATCCCGACTTCACACTCCAGCATGACCATTCCATTTGCACCGCATATTGCATTACATCCTCGACATATGGCATTTTGGGTTACTACGTTTCTGCATTTATATGGCCTAGATATGGCTGACGGTGTTCGCGGACTCAGAATGATTTGCATAATTGCATTGCATCATCGACATCTGATATTGGCTTGCTGTCTCCACATTACATAGCTGATCTACATTGCTTCATCAGTATATGATATATATTTTTATTATATTTCTGCATCGCATAACCTGGATAAGGCTGATGGTATTTATGGGCCTATCAGTATGTTTTCGCATTACTCTGATACTGTATGATTTATGAACTTGCCAGTATTTCTGATATTGTATGATTTATGAGTTTGTCAGTATTTCTGCTTACTCTGATTATTCAAATATTGCTTACTTAGTACTTACCTTGTGCACACACTTTCACCACCCATTAAGCTTTCTATAAGCTTATGCACGATAGATGTGCGCAGGTGGCATTAGGTTTCAGCAGCGTGGAGCATGTAGCTGATTCTGAAGCTTTGACTTTGACATATGTATTTTCCTTTCAGCACTGTATTCAAATGTTTATATTAGTGAAAATGTGATGATGTTGTTGCCTTTATGATTTGAGTAAACTTGTGGTTATGCTTATTACGAGATAAATGTACGTTGGAAAAAAAATCCTCCTCGTTGGATCTCAGGATCGGAATCTGGCGTATAGGCGTTGGGAGCCGAGAATGAGGTACTATGGAGGCTGTCAGCACCGGATTCGGCGATCGAAAATTTCGTGAGCCTGATTTCCAAGTTTGGGGCGTGACAGAGCTGGAATATAGAGCCTACTGGGCTATCAAAAATTTGAACTTTAACTTGGACAACGCTAGTTCACTGCGCATGCTCCAACTAAATGAACTTGAGGAAATCCGGAATGACGCTTATAAGAACTTGAGAATTTACAAGGACAGGATGTGTTCCATGATAGGAACATTCTTTGGAAATCATTCTAACCGGTCAAAAAATCCTTCTGTACAATTCTCAATTACATCTTTTTCTGAAAAAATTTCGATCTTGTTGAACCGGCTATTTCATTGATACTAATGTCTATCCTCATGGGGCCATTGAGATAAATAATCTGACAAATAACAATGTTTTCAAAGTGAATAGACATCGTCTCAAGCCATTTGTTGAGAAGTTTGATTCAAAGAACATGTTCATGCATCTGACTGATCCTATGTACCAAGATTAACCTCCTAATCTTAATAGAATTTAGGATTAGGATAGTTTGATTTTAGTTTGTTTAGTCTTCGTGCTAACCCATTTACATGTTAAGAACTTTGGAAAACCTTCAATTCTCATTCTTTAGGTATTATCTTCCCATCACTTCCCATTTCTTTTTGTTGTCTTATGTGCATTGCATGCTTATATCTTTTACATTGAAGACAATGTAGGTTTTAGGTTGGGGGTGTGGATTAGGTAAACTAATCAGTGTTTTCTTAGTTTTGAGCAAAAATTGTGAAAATTTTCAATTTTTGAAGCTAAAAACATGTTTGGAAAATGATAATTTATGGAATTAAGAATGCTTTGAGTATGATGATAAGATGGAGATTGAACTTTGAATTATTGGAGTTTAATCAACCGAGTAGACTATCATATAAATTCTTGCATTTAAATAAATAAGAGAAAGTTTGAATATCATGTTAATCTAAGTCACAAGACACGTTCAATTTGCTTTCTGTGAGCCTAATACTTAGTGGAAACTTGGTTGACAATGAGCTGGGAATTGCAGTGAATCTTCAAAGTTCGAGCTCCCATAGTCTTCGCCAGTCTGAGCCCAGTGAGGAGTGCTTCATACTCCTCGTTGTTGGAGGTCGAGAACCCAAACCTTAGGGCATACTGTATGTAGGTCTGGTCGAGGGCTATAAGGATCATGCCTGCTTCGCTGCCCTTTGAGATTGAAGATCCATCAATGTGGAGGGTTCATTCTTGCAGATCGATTTTCTCCTTATTTTCGATCTTCTCTGGAGGCTCTACATTGGTAAACTCAGTGATGAAGTCAACCACTACCTGACCTTTAATGACAACTCGGGACCGGTACACAATATCGAACTCATCGAGCTTGATCGCCCACTTTGTGAGTCTTCCTGATACCTTGGGTTTTTGAAGTACTTGACGGAGTGGCTAATTGGTCAGGACGATAATGGTGTGGGCCTGGAAGTAGCGATGGAGACGTCGTGATGACACAATTAGGGCCAGTGCGAGCTTCTCTATATTTGGGTATCTGGTCTTAACTTGGACCAGGGCTTTACTAACATAATACATGGGAAGCTGCTTACCTCCAACCTCTCATACCAAGGCCAAGCTAATCGCTGCGGTTGAGACAACCAAGTAAAGAGCAGCGGTTCTCCCTGTTCGGGTTTGGAGAGCAGCGGGGGTGACCTAAGTACAGCTTGAGTTGTCAAAAACTTGTTCACAGTCATTGGTCCATGTTAGCTTCGTCTTGCCTTTCAGTTGTCTGAAGAAGGACATTCACTTATCGGTGGCTTTGGAGACAAATCTGTTAAGGGCTAAGACCCTACCTGTGAGACACTAAATTTCTTTTGTGGTCTTAGGTAAGCTCATGTCCAGTTGGTCAATCCTCGGGAGAGGAAAACTATCATTTGGACATGCTTTATTTAGGTTGGCGTAGTCAACACATACTTGCCATCTTCCATTAGATTTCTTCACAAGCATGACATTTGCTATCCGGTCGGGATAGTAGATCTCTTCGATAAACCCAGCCTTGAGAAGCTTATTGACCTCCTCATCGATGACTGTATATCGTTCTGGTTCGAACATATATCATTTTTGTCTCACAGGTCGGTGGTCAAGGTCGACGTTCAATCTGTGAACCATTACATCTGGGTTAATGTTGGGCATGTCCCGGTGGGACCATGCAAAGACCTGACTTGAACTATGCAAGGCAGGTCAGTCTCGCAAAGAGGTACAACCACTAGGTGTTCCACAGGAGACCCTCTTTTGACGGATTCTTCTCGGAGGTCCAGAGATGTGATGGTCATTGTTTGTTGTTGCGCTTTCACCCTAAGCATTGTTGAGTAGCATTGTCGGGCCTCGTGTTGATCACCTTGACCTGACCAATGTCGTGCTCAGCTAGAAACTTCATTGCGAGGTGGTATGTAGACACTGTTGCCCTCATAACATTAAGGGATGGTTG
Source organism: Magnolia officinalis (assembly GCA_021015155.1). Lineage (NCBI taxonomy): Eukaryota > Viridiplantae > Streptophyta > Magnoliopsida > Magnoliales > Magnoliaceae > Magnolia > Magnolia officinalis. The sequence goes on from JAJHSJ010000009.1 coordinate 25,649,350, forward strand.
CCCCAATATTATGTTGTAGATAGAGGGGTAGTCGACCACAAGAAAGTCGATCATGGTGGTCGTCTGGTTATGACCTTCTCCTATGGTCACGGGCAACAATATACTTCTTTAGGAGGTGTTTCTTTCCTCAGTAAACCTGAGCAAGGGAGTGCAGACAGGGTGTAGCTTGGACCTCCCGATCCCCATCTTATCTAAGGCGGCAACGAAGAGGATGTCGAACGAGCTGCCGATGTCCACAATACGTGATGCACCTTGTAGTTGGCTACAATCATGGTGACCACTAGGGAGTCATCGCGTGGGTGGTGGATTCCTCAGGCATCTTACTCATTGAAGGTCAGGCTTCATTGGCTTAACTTTAGTTCTTTCACAACCTTGTTGGTGAGGTATAAATGTTGCTCCATGCTGCTATTGCAAATGTTTCAGGAATGAGCCTTGCATGCTTTATTTGAATCTCCACCTCCAGCCGTTCCCCCCAATATCGTACATATCTCGCAAGTCGCTTTGTTGTTGTTTCTATCGCCTTGTTGCTTGTCCCATTTGTCTGGTTGGTCATCCCTTCTTTTATTGACATACTCCTGCAGGTGCCCGCCCTGGATGAGGGACTTGATTTCTTCTTTGACATCGAAACATTCGGCGGTGGTGTGGCCGTGATCACGGTGGAAGTGGAAATACTTCCACTTATATCTCTTGTTGGCGTTAGCTTTCATCCTGCTCGGCCATATCAGGATCCTCTTGTCATGAATCTCCATGAGGACTTGCTCTGGAGTTGCGTTCAATGGGGTGTATGAGTGGAATCGGTTCTCTGGTCGTTGGTTTGGGCATTGACCTCTGCTCGGATCATCTTCCTTTCTCTTCATACTGTTAACGGTAGGCGGTTCCTTTTCCTCCTCGTGCATCCTTTCCTTAGCCGAGCTACCCGCGCTCCGAGTAGCTTTTTGCGAGCTAAAAAGCTCCTCTGCATTAGAGTACTTTTGGGCTCGGTTAAAGAGATCGACCAGGGTAGTCGAGGGGTTCTTGCCAATTAAGAAGAGGAGATTTCCTTCCCTTAACCGGATATCATGACAACTAGAGCAATCTGGTTAGAGTAGTCGTCCACCGTATTGCCTCCTTGTTGAAGCAGATGATGTAGTCCTTTAACAGCTCATTTTTCCTTTGTGTGATAGTGAGGAGGTGTGTTGTTGGTTTCCTTCTGTCCTTCCCACTGATGAACTGTGTGATAAAGACCTTGCTGAGCTGTGTAAAGGAGTTGATAGACTTCGGTTTTAGCTGTCTGTACCATTTTTGTGCCGCTCCTGACAGAGTCAGAGAGAATGCCCGACACATCACCGAGCTTAAAGCCTCGTGAAGTTCCATTCAGGCTCTGAAAGACTCAAGATGCTCGGTCGGGTCTTCGGATCCAAAGTAAGGGGTGATCTAGGGCATCCAGAACCTTGACGGGAGTTGAGACTTCATGATGTCGTCGGTAAATGGAGGTTCTGATTTCTCCAACATGGCTTCAACGGAGGTCGGGCCCCTGGCGCGATAGGCTTGTTGGATGTCGCTGAACTGTCCTCAGATTTCTTTGAGCTCGCCTTCCCACGGGACCTCACTTTCTACGACGACCTCGGGGGCCTTCCCACGCCTCCCTTTCTCTAAAGTGTGGTGTAAGTCGGAGTCAGCGAGTGCAGTGGTTCCCGCAGCATGCATGGGAGCTTGGTCATGCTGCCCTAGTCGCTGCTTTACTATGTGAGAGTCGTGGGGTACCTGAGGAGGTCAACACAATTCGATCGACGCACCTGCTTTCGTGCCACGATTAGGAAGTGGTTGCTGTGTCTCTAATATATGCATTATTCGGTCGACGTTAGTGGCTAGGGCTTCGACCCGGTTTTCCAAGGAGATGAGCATACCTCTCCTGTTGTGGGACCTTTGTGCAGTCACTATAGGAGGAGGGTCGGTATGATGTTCTGAAGGCGAATTTAGGAGATTTTCAAGCTGTTATTCTGGCACGAGGATTGGTGGAGTGATGGCGGCCAAAGCCCTCTTCATTCCTTTAGGCATGGTAGGGTAGACGAAGATACGATAGATGATTTCTAATGGTTTCACTATCGATTCCCACAGACGGTGCCAAATTGTTGATGCTACAATCCGGACGTCACTGCTACTTAGTCGCGTACCTGCAAAACAAGAAGACACATGGGGCGCTGGTTATCACTGGATGCCCTCTGATGCCTAAGTTAACTAGGCGCATAATGGGGGTAATAGTGTTAGGGTAATTGAGTGTACTTTTATCTTTAATCTATATCCTTATTTATAAGCCCTTGAGATTACTTACGTATGTGGCCATGAATTCTGCCAAATAGATGTGTATCATAATATGACTTTGTTCCTGGATACATCGCACCTTCCTAAGTGGGATCCTCGGCTGAAAACTCGGAAGACAATCCCACCAGTATACGGGGAGGATCCTCCCTTCTATTTTGAAGTAGAGGTCGGCGCCCAAGGCCAAGGTTGATAACTGAGGCCGACCTTTGACTTGATGGTGGAGCCTGACCTCTAGGTCGATAGTTAAGGCCGACCTATGAGGTCAGGGCCCTTGGTCGAAGCTGGTCCTTGAGGCTAATCGATCGAGGTCGCCCCTCGAGGTCAGCATACATAGCCAACCCATTGGTTGAGACCATGAAGTATTAGCTCGGTGGCTGATGTCGTTATCCATAAGTGCCACTGGTGTTGGTCATGAAAGTTGTGGACGGTCGCCATATGAGACCGAGCTGATATCTGATCCTTTAGATTTGGGTATTTCATCTTACCTTCCCATTTTACTCCAGGTGTTTAGTCAGTCCAATTTTACCCATAACACAATTTAAGTGAGGAAATTGTTTGCCTTTTGCCATGGCCCACCAGAGTTTTGTATCGGGTTGAAAGTTGAGCTTGTGAGATTTCAAGGGGTGCCACATCAGGTTGATAGTTCAAATTCCATGCCTAAGACGTGTGCAAAGGTGCTCACGGGTGCTCACGTAAGAAAGTGTGCAGGTGAGCATTCCTCTTTATATATCGTTTTATTCATGCAACTATGTTGCATCAGATGGTCCAACCTATATACCTAGTGGGCAGGGTAGATGGAAAATTTCTCATCAGTCTCTACAGGATCATGCCTTGAAATGTGCTTTCAAAATGGTTGGATGGTGTGGATTTAAGGCACGTACATCACTGTGAGCCCCACAGTCACGGATCCCACCCACCTTGGCTGGTCCCGGTATCTCCTAATCGGCTCTCGCCCATCCCTATCCGTTTAGGTATTCTTTGGGAGTGGATTAGTTGCGGCTTCTACCTCACCTAAGAAAGACGCTGCAACCCTTAACGTGGCCCACCTTGTTGTATGTATTCTATATCCAAGCCGTCCTTCCTTTTTGAAAGATTATCTTAGGACATGATCTCAGCAGATCCAAAATATCAGGCAGACCATTAAAATCTTCTTAGCCCACCTTAAATTTTTTGTATGTTTTCTTGCCTTTCAACCTTAATTTAATTTTTTTCTTTTTAAAAAAAAAACAAATCTTAGATTGATCCAAAACTTTTGCAGCCCACGGAGAAGTTTTTACTGGTCAATCACTACTGTTTACTAGGGTATAGTCCACATGAGACTAGATCTGCTTCACTTTTGGAATCATGCCCTATAATGACCGTTCAAAACTGATGGACAGCATGGATGTAAAATACATTCATCAAGGTGGGTCCATCGTAAGTGCCGCACGGTCTTAGGTGAGGCCGGGGCCTCACCTAATCTTTTCTTTGTTAGCAAGAGATTAAAAGAAACTTGTTATTCCGGCACAGTGTGATGGATAATACACTGGCACTTAGAAATTACATATCTGACTCAAATTAAACTTTTAAATCATGTGTTCCTATTTACATGTACCGTAGAGTAAAGTTAAGCTTGTTAGATCATGTGTGTATTAGATTGGTTGTAAGACCCGCATCTTAGACCGTACCGTTCCGTAGGTTCCCACGGTCTTTCTGGTCAAATTTCGGCAACTTTCGACCCTTAACCGGCGTTGCGCGCGACCCTGATTCACACGCTGTCAACCCGAGTCGACTCGACCCGAGACTTGTACCATTGCGACCGCACCGTCGCCGCGGTTCCGATGCCGCGACTCACGCGCCGAGGCGATACTCTGGCTAGGAGATGTAGGCCAGCGTTCGGTGCGAGGAAAACGCCGCGCGTTGCGAAACCCAAGAGAATCTCTACGATGTGTCACATCAATCTATCAATCCATCAATCCATCAACCATCAATCTCAAGGGTCAAGTACACATCACTCACACTCTTCCCCAAACAACCCCAAAGTCAAAAAGTTCTTACACCACCATACCTTTCTTACACCAAAAGCCACAAAAGTCAAGAAAAGTGGCTCTTACATCCCATCACACCACATCAAACATCACCCATCTCTCTCTCCCTTTACAACAACCCTCTCTCTCTATGCAAACCATTCCCAAGCCAAGAGAAAAAAAAAAAAAAAAAACCCATACGTGAGCCCTTCCCCACTCCTTCCAAGCCACAAATGTGTCCCACCTCTCCACCCTCTCATCTCCCATCCTAGCCTTCCATTTCTCATCTTCACCATCAAAGAGGAGCGCAAGGAGACCGGCAAGCCGAGGGAGCAAGAAGATCAAGCGGTGGGTGTTTGTAGCTCCCTATTCCCTTCATTTTGTTGATTTAGGGTCCATAACGTGGGACCCACCTTGATGTACTTTTGAATAAGGGGCCCACAGTGGCGGGGTCCCTCCATACTCACCGATCATCTCTCTATGTCTCACTCTCTATCTCTCTCTATTTTTTTTATTTTATTTTTATTTTTTTAGATCATGTGGTGTTTGTGTGGCCCACCAAGATGGACCCCCACATGAAATACGTACTTTATCCAAGCCATTCATCGGTGGGGCCACTTTAAATGTGTTGTACCCACACCATCTATTCATTTGGTGGCCCACCTAAGTGGGGGCCCACCTCAATGCATGTACAACAGAACCGTCCAGCGTCCAGGGACGCTGGACGTGGTTGAGAAAAAGACACAAATATCAGCTTTTGTTCAAAGCTTTTGGGTGGGTCCCATGCATGGGCCCCACCTTGTTGTATGTGTTCAATCCACGCCGTCCATCCTCTCCACAAGAAGGTTTAGGCGTTGAGCCGAAAGATGAGGTCGATCCTATACTCAGGCGGGCCGTACTGTAGGAAACGGTATCCTCTACCGTTTTAAAACTTCTAGGACCCACCATGCCTTAACCACCCATCAAAAAAATTCGAACCTTGGACTTGTTTGATGTAATCCGGGCCCGAGAACACAGTGGGCGGGCTAGATCTGCAGGTAGTGGGCCTCACACATCTATTTCTGCAAGAAAACACGAAAAACAAAGAAAGGAAAAAAAAATGAAAGAAGGAAGGGGTGAGGTTGCTGTTGCAGCGTTGTCAGAAGGGGCAGGCGCTGCCTACGCCTGCTCCCTGCGGACGGCGGGTGGGCGAGCTGGCCCCACCCACGGCTAGAGTTGTGGACCCCACCGTGATGTCTATCTGTCATCCAACCTATTTATAAGGTGGGCCACCCCCTGAAGCGGGCCCCCTCCAAAAATCGGGTTGATCTGAGTTCTGGGTGGCCCACACCAAGGGAAATAGTGTGAATTGAAAGTCTACTGTTGAAACATTCTTGTGGCCCACAGAAGTTTTGGATCAAGATGAAATTTGTGTTTTCCCTTCACTGAGGTCCATATGACCCTTTTCAACGGGTCGGATGGCATGTAAACACTATGGTGGGCCCCACTTGGAGCCCACAGTGATGTATGTGTCTATCCCACCGTCCAGGCGGGCGGTGGGGGGCCTACTGTGATGTTTATGTTTTACCCACCGTCAAGGCAGACGGTGGGGCCCCTGTGTGTGTGTGCGTGCGTGTGTGTATGTGTGTGGTGTGTGTGCAGGCATGTGCATGTGTGTGTGTATATATATATATATGTATGTATGTGTATGTATATACATATTTAATGGTGGGCCTTCTTGTGGGCCCATCCGTGATGCATGTGTTGCCTCTAAAGCCATGCACCATTTGACCAGCCTGGCTTAAGGCTTGAGGCTAATAATGAGCCAAATCCATAGTCCAAGTGGGCTCCACCTTACAATGTTTCGAGGCCCACTTTGAGATATAAGGCCGATGGGTTAAGGCCCATTGAATTGTATTAGGACCTATGAGTTGAGGCCCATTTGCTACACATATAGGGCCCAATTGGTGTGGCCCATTTGATACACATAAGGCCCATGGGAATAGGCCCATTTGATATATGTCAGGCCCATGGGATTGGACTCATGTGATGTATTCTAAGGCCCATGTTAGGAGGCCCATTCGATGTAACTAAGGCCCATGAGTCGAGGCTCAATAGGATGTACACAAGTCCATTATAATACGTAACCCTACCATGGTGTAAGTAATGATGTTCATGGCAGTCGTGCCTTGGGAGCAATGTTGGTTTGACGTCCACATTGTGAGAATAATGTTGGTTAGATGTCCGCATTATAATACTCCCTAGGGCGCACTGTTAGGCCCACACTTGTAGGCCGTCTAGGCCCATCTTTGTTATGAATAGCATCCATCACCGTTTAACATGTGTAGTATAGTTCCATGATTCATGATCATACGCATCATATGTATGCTTGACATGAGAAGTGACTGATCATAGCATATGCCTTCGGGCAGGTTGTTTAGGGGCTCCCGGTTAGGCGGTGTTGCCCTACATGAGCGCACGATACGCGCAGGATTGCTGCATGATTGGATAGTGTGTTTCATGCATTCGCATTGTGTGATGTGGTTACTGTACGCCCTAGCAACATCAGGGCCATAGCCTCCACAGGCGTATCGTGGTTGGCAGGATTGGATACCGGAAATCTTGTTCTACATGGGATGCTATAGATATCCCTGGGTGAAAGTCCCTAAACCCTTATGGTACCAAGAGGTTGCTCCAACGTCTAGACCGAGTGGGTGCATGAGCGCCGATAGCCGATTACCAGGAGGCTGCGCTTTCCACTGTGTCGTGGTCGGTTGGAAGGGGGTGCGGCCTTACCTGCCCGAGAGGAGGGGGCAATGCTAGGCTGAGTTTGACCAGCTCAAGGAATGGGTCCGCTATCGACGAGCCGCGCCCGATATTGGCAGGCGGATAGTGAGGTCTCTTCCACTTACCTTATTGCGTGCGATGGGGCGACAATCTGGTTTAGAGTGTACTAGACCCTGGTGATATCCCAGATTTTGAGTTATACTGATATGTGGATTTAGATGAGGATTTGTATGCTTGAGTTGCATTTCGCATCGCATGGCCTTGGTAGGGCCGACATCTTTCATGCCTTGCATTGCATAGCCTTGGTACGGCTAGTGGTATTCATGGATTCACCAGCATGTTCTGCATTACTCTGACACTGCATACTGCATTACTACCTTGCGCACACACTTTCACCACCCTCTAAGCTTTCTATAAGCTTATGCACGACCGTTGCGTGCAGGTGACGCGAGGACGCAGCAGCGCTGAGGTAGGAGCGCAGAGCAGATCTTTTGGAGCTTTTTGTCCATTCTCATTGTATTTCCCTTCATGCTCATTGTACTTGTTAAGTTTTTTTATCATAGTGGAAATGTGATGGAATTTTTGGTTGTTGTTTGTGGGTTATGCCTTTAGTTATGCTTATTACAAATTAAACGGATGTTGAAAAAATCCTCCTCGTAGCATCCCAGGATCGGAACCTGGCGAATGGGCGCCGGGAGCCGAGAATGGGGTTCTACGGAGGCTGTCGGCGCCGGATTCGGCGATCGGGAATTTTGTGAGCCCGGTCCCCGAGTTTGGGGCGTGACATTGGTGGACATTTATTAGACAGTTAAAAATAAAAAAGTATTCAGTTATCATATTTCAACAAATAAGTGTCTTCTAATCAGTTGTTAGGATTGCTCAAGCAATCTGATTTTGGGACCGTGAATTAGTGTTTCGTTAAACTCGATTCAATGTACCGTGAATTAGTGTTTCGTTTAATTCGATTCAATGTATGCCATATTTGACATTTCTGAGTGTCTGCCTATCAAGCGGCATACCCTACCCGAGCAAATAGCTCCCCTTATTATATATAACACGTGTACCACATTTTTATACAAGATACACGAGTTTTCAATTTCTGCAGGTGAACCCCATTTTCCTGGTAATCCATACCATCGATCTGTTGTGCCTCGCCATGGATGGGCTATACGTGAGAAAATGTCCTTTAAGAAAATGTTTAGACCCCTAGATTGACGGTTGAAAGCTAAAGAAATACGGCAGTGATCCACGTTCATTAACCGAAAATATGATAATATTGATTTTTGGATCTCTCTACCTGCCACATGGTGGGGCATTCACCATTCAAGGTGGTCTTCAACGGAAACGGATTGGCTACTCCCCCTGCCATCAGCCAATGGCTAGCGGTCGGTGCTCTGTGGGCCCCACTATGATGTATGTGTTTCATCCATGCCGTCCATCTATTTTTCTAGATCATTTTATTTTATGAGAGAAAAAATGAGGTATATCCCGATCTCAAGTGGACCACATTACAGGAAACAGTGTTGAATGAATTTTGACCATTAAAAACTTTTTGGGGGCTGATCTTTGTAAAAGTTTTGGATCAAGCTGATCTTTGTTTTTTCCCTTCATCTGGGTCTGTATAATCTAATCAATATATTGGATGTCAAATAAACAGTACAGTGGGCCTTAGGAGGATTTTAATGGTGGGTATCCAATCGCTTATGTTTTCGTATGGTGTGGTCCTCCAGAGATTTATATTCTTATTGTTTTTTGTGTCAAGCCCTAAAATGATCTGTAAAAATGAATGAACGGAATGGATGAAGCACATACGTCATGATGGGGCCCACAGAACACCGACCATCAGCCACGGGGCTGGTGGCAGTGAGAGTGGCCAATCCGTTCGACCAATAGTCTGGATTGCCGAGCTATGCGGCCCACGGCATATCATATAATTCCTTCCTTGTTTGGAAAGAGAATAAAACGTTGAGCCCCACACAGAGACAGTGGATCTTCCTCGCCGTGGTCGTTCTTCTTCATCCGACGGTCATGCTTCGCCGAAAAGCGATGACGTGGCGAAATCTGCGCATGCTCTCGCTGCCTACGGCTTGCTTTTCTCATTCACCCGTCTTGTCGTTTTCAAGCTCGATCGAGCCGTCTCTTACTCATAGTGGTCAGTTCTACTCTCTCTCTCTCTCTCTGATTATTTTCTTTTCATTTCCTCAATTCGGACAAGGAGAAACTGAATTGTCCGTTTGGAATTTGACGCCATTTCTGTTCTAATTTGTACAATTGGTGCGTTTGGATGTAACCCCAATTGCAAATGGTTTGAGTATTTTGGTTCCGTTGTGTGTTTGGGGAATCGCAGGAGTCGAAACCTTCTAGAAAAAGAGGAAGTGGTTTGATGTAACCCAAATTGGTGTGTTTGGATGTAACCCAAATTTCAAATGGTTTGAGTATTTCGGTTCGTTGTGTGTTTGGGAAAGCACAGTAGTCGAAACCTTTTAGAAAAAAAAAAGGAGGTAGTGAGAAAATGATGAAATTTGAGATGATAAGGGTTCAAGTCCTGACTTGAATTGTCAATATCTCAAGACAGATTTGCTGCCCTTTTCCAGATATTCCAACAAGTGTAAAAGAGGGGAGATGACAAATTGTCTTCAGGATACAATGAACTCACGTTTCCATAATTCAACAGGAAGATTTGCACTTCTAAATGTTGAACAAATCTCCAAGTGTTGACACTGAAATGCCTAACAAGAAATTTCTCAAGAGGACAAGTGCAAGAGTGCAGAAAGGAGAGTACAAGGCTATGGATGGCTTGACATGGGAATGTTCTTGTGTCTCTGGAAATATCTGGTAGAGAACCTGTAGGGACATGGTGTTTGACGCAGGGAAGAGCGTGTAGAGATAATGAGAAAGATCACTGTCTTCCTTAAATGATTAAAACCTTGAATCCACAGGGGTATTTTATTGAATACACAAGAAAAAGAGATAAAACTCGAATAATTTTATTGAATAATGTGTAATGTGTATCAATTACATCATTAATAAAGAAAAAAAAACTAAAATTCGTAATTACAAAAAAATAGCAAAATTCTAACCCCAACAAAAGTCCTAATTATAGCAAAACTCATTTAAAGCCTAATTTGCCAAAAATAGAAAGTCCAAATAAATCTTACTAGAAGAGTCATAGCATGATTAGAAGTTATTTCTTAAAAAAAAGATGGAATTTAAAACTAAGAAAAAAGGAAATACAAAAAAAAATTGGAATTACTAAAAATATTAATTTTTTCCTAAAATCCCGTTTTTGAGCCGGAACTGCACATTTTCTTGCCAAACGGGCTGACACGACCCATTTCGTGGGTTGGTTGACCCTGAATGGCCTATTGCAATAAAGATTGATAGGTTGTGTGTTCCGTAACGATACTCGGATAAAAAGTTATGGCCAATTTACTGTTTGCACTTGAAATGACAATTTCTCCCTATACATAAAAAAACGTTCTTCAAACCGGACACGCCTGGGGCCCAATTACGTCATGCCCTATGTAAGAATGGGCCCGGATCTAGCAGACTACGTTCGCTTTCGTTTGACCTTCTTTTGGTCTAGCCATGCTAAGAATGTACCTGTGCCACATCCTACATTAGCGTTCTTCTTGGAGAGACACTCTTGTGCCTCTTCAAGGGGTATTAGGCAGGGCAATCCTTTCTCTTTATTTGTTTGCTATGGTCGGGGAAGCACTGAGCAAGATGCTTCATAGAGGGGAGGAAACAAGTTTAATTAAAGGCTTTTGGTCTAATTAAAGGCTTTCAAGTAGTGGGAGGCCTCAGATTAGTCACCTTCGACACACAGATGACATCCTATTGTTTTGTGATGTGGATTCGGGAGTGATAGATAATCTCTGAAAAATCATCGTCTGCTTTGAAGCGGTTTTATGGCTAAGTGTCATTGTTGCAAAATCTGTAATGCTTGGAGTTCATGTGGAGAGTGAGGACTTGTTGTGGTTGGTTGCTATCTTTGGATGTAAAGTTGGGTCCTTTCCTTTGACATATTGAGGTTTGCCCCTCTGTATAGGCAAGTCGGCTAGACACTTGTGGGATAAGGTTACTGAGAGGATTGAGAGAGTTTTCGAGGTGGAAGCGTTGTTAGCTTTCCCTAGCTGGCTGCTTAACTCTCATCAAGGCCGCCATTTCTAATATGCCGGTATATTTTTTTTGTCTCTGTTTAAATGCCCCAAGTTAGTCTTAGAAAGATTGGAAAAGTTGATAAGAGATCAAGAGCCTTCTTGTGGCAAGGGATGGAGGAGGCAAAGAAGTTCCATCTCCTAAAGTGGGAAGATGTTTGCAAGCTGATAGTTGAAGGTAGAGTAGGGATTAAGGATTTTGGTTATATGAATATGACTTTGCTTGGGAAGTGGCTTTGGAGATTTAGCATTGAAGAGAAGACTTTGGAAGGAGATTATTGTTTGTAAATATGGTGTGAAGGAAGGGGGATGGCAAGTGAAGAGAGTTCTTCTCTGTACAACGCTTCTAGCATGTGGAAAACAATTGCTTCTGTTGAGCATCTGTTTAGTAGTGGGATTTCCTTTTCTTTGGGAATGGAAATCGCATTCACTTTTGGTTAGATGTTTGGTGTGGAGATCATATACTTTAAGAAGATTTTCCCAAGTTGGCTTGGATTGCTTCAGACAGGTTCATCTTTATGATGGATGCTTCTTCATAGTTGGTGAATCCGTGGTGTGGGCTCCCCCATGCTATAGGAATCTAACAAATGGGAAATTATGGAATTGTCTGAGTTGTTCTCTCGTCTGAATAGTGTGGTCCTTCCAAGAGGAAGATTCAGTAGTCTGGCATGTCCATAGTTAAGGATGCTTCTCCGTTCGATCATTCTTCAATCTGATATGTGGATCATCTCAACCTCATTCATTCTCGTTTAATATGTGGCCTTATGGAGCCTTGCCTTAGGTGGCGACTTTCGTTTAGTTAGTGGGAAGAAAGAGAGCGCTAACTATTGATAATTCACAAAGAAGATATCTTATTCTTCCAAACTTTTTGGATGCTTTTCATGTTGCTTGGGTGATGCCAAAGCCCGTGGCGAATCTTTTGTGGGCTTGTCATGGAAGTTTTTGGGAAAGTTGGGAAAGTGGTTTGAAGATTGCTTATTATGGCAGTTTTATGGTCCATTTGGGGGGAGCACAAAGGTGATGCTTTCAAAATAGGAGTTTATCGACTCAAGAAGTCATCAAGGGTATTAAATATAATATGTTGGTTGGGCTTCTTATGTAAAGGTGGCTAAATCTACCAATATCTACTCCTTTTTTGAGTTGTATGTTTTCGCGATTCTTTGGTGTGTTTCTACTAAATTTCAGTAATCTCTAAACCAAAATTAACATGACCTAACCTAGGATGCCATAAAGATACAGAATCTACAATATGAATGGAAACATCACTGTTATTATTGATATGAATATCATTCCATTACATGAATATCCTTTACCTACAAAGAGACCATTCTTGGTGATAACCAACTTATCAGCCCATACATTATTTTGAATCCTCTCTTATTGAGAAGATTTCCTAACATTAAATTTTTGGACATGTAAGGTATATGGAATACATTTATTAAATATGTTTATTGCGCAATGTAAACTAAAGCTCCACGGTTCCTTTTCCAACAACTTTCGCTCAAACTTTGTTACCCATCCTCATTTCCTGTACATTGGCAATGCCCTCATAGGTCTTGAAGACGTTTTGGTCCTTAGATACGTGAACCACTATCGGATTCTACTGCATTGGCCTTAGTCACCATTGTTACAACTTGGTCTTTTGCCATGTTTTCCTGAGCCTATAGTCGCTTCTTCCCGTATTAACATTTCTTTATGTAGTGTCTTGGCTGGCTACAGAAGTGATAATTACCAGTCTTTTTGCTATTTTCTTTAAACTTCGTATCCAATTTTGGAGGGATGGATTTGTTGTTTTGGGATTTTGGCTTGGCTTTTTCCACTACATTTGCTTTGGAATGATTTTCCGAAACATCTTCTCTCTTGTATCGGTTTCTGAATTCTTCTTCTATATGAAGATGTCATTAAATCTTTTCAAGAGTGTACTTCTTTTTATTGTGTTTTAGTTTCTTTTTATAATCAAACCATGACGAGGTTAACCTTGCAATTGCTACACTGACTAGAAATTATTTAGGAAGATTTATACTGCCAATCATTAATTTGTCCACCAAGTTTTGTAGTTCACTTGGGAGAGAATTGGCTGATCATTCTTGAACTTGAAGTGAATATAGTTATTGATAAAAAAATTTCTGAGTACTATATATATATATATATATATATATATATATATATATATATATATATATATATATATATATATATATATATATATATATATAAAATCTTTGTCCACAATGCCTTTTTAGAGGGTATTTTACCGTATGAGTTATGAGTTATAGATGGAATTAGAAAGGGTGTTAGAGATCTGACCTTTGCACAAGAAACAGTCCTCATTTCTTTTCTTTCACTTTGCCTTGACTAATTCTTAATTGTCATCTTTTGGCTTAGGTAGAGAAGGTAGATAGTCATTAGAAAGAAAAACATCATCTGTTGCCACCTTGAGAAGAATTGACTGTCGAAACTATCCAGTCGTACAAATTCTTGGTTCATCAATTGAATAGAATGAATTGCCTCCATTGTTATTAAAGTAACAAATCTATCTTGATTGTTGGAAGAAAGAAAGCACTACACAATGGAGAAAATGAAGGAATTTGAGATGAAAATATCATATTTGTGGGTTTAAGTCTTAACTCGAATAGTCAATATCTTAAAATAGATTTGCTGCCATTTTCTAGATATTTTAGCAAATGCAAAAGAAGCGAGATGGCAGACTATCTTTAGGATGCAATGAATTCACAAATCTGTGATTCAATATGAAGATTTGCACCTTTAAGTGTTGAACATATTTCTAAGTGTTGGTATTGATGCCTCACAAAAATATTCTCAAGAGGACAAGTGCAAAAGGGTAGAGATGAGAGCACAAGCTTATGGATGACTTGATTTGGGAATGTTCTTGTCTTTGGATTATAATGTCCAAGTTGTAAAACCTATAGGGACGGGTTATATAGAATCTGTAGGGATATGGTGTCTTTCCTAGGGAGACATTCTTGTGCCTCTTCAGGACATCTATACACCTATTTACATACAATAGTCATTTTGCCATGAATGGACATGACCTTTCTTATGTCAATTATTTCTATCTCATTTTAGCATGACAATTATACAATGTTAAAAAACTGTAACCACATGACAACACATGTAACTACCACCCAGCTGTAATCAACCCAACTGCCACCATGTGTATAGCATGTTTCACCGATGGTAGTGGCACATGCACTCAGCCAACACTATGGCTAGAACCTTAGACACCAGTGGGTCAAAACCCTAGTTAGTCCTTGGTTCACTCCCTAATTGCACCAAAGCTCATATGAGTCCGAACCAAGTGTTGAAAAGATTAGGCTCGTTAGGTTCCTTGCAACGATGCGAATATGTGAGGTGCAAAATGCGCCTTATAAAGTGCCAAAAAGCGCCCAAGCAGCCCTATAGCCCATGTCGCGCTCACATGTATGTGCATGCAAAGCACCACCCTCGTGGAGATTTGAACCTAGGTTTCCGATGGGAAAAAATCCATTCTCTTTCACTAATCCATGAGTTTTTTTAGAAAGTTTCCATATTATAATATATTTATTTATTTTCTAAAAATAAATATTTTAATTTTGAAAATTTATATTTCTTATAACAACACAACAAAACCGATGTACAGTGGGATACTGTTTTCTGATGTTGATTTGGGATGGAAAAGTTGGGAATGGAATCCCACAAAATTGGGTTTTCAATATCAGTACCAAACTTCAGCTGAACGGACTGCATCTGTGCTGCTGGAAAGTATTCAGATCAGTTGCAAATTTGGGTACATCCAAACGCGGTGTTGGGACTTGCTACTGTGCTGCTGATTGAATTTACCTGGTTTTACCGTTGGAACTTGTTGTAATTTGTTAAATTATGGCAAGTCATCCACTGTACACATGTTGTACTTGTATTTCAACCTCGAATGTTGTAAACTTGGGCTCCATCATGGATGGAGCATGGCCTAGCGATCATGCATATCAGGTGATGATCTTATCTTAACAATATGATTTTGACGGTTCAATTGGGACTGCTGACTGACTTCTTTTTGACTGATCTTTTGATGGACCCCAATTGGAGGGTTAGGAATGCCTGATTGCTGCAATTTTTGGGATGTGGTTTATCCATAATGGTTCTCATGTTTCCAAATGTTTGGGTTGACATTCATGGATGCGAGTTTTATGATGGATGATTCACTACAATTTCATCATTATAATCATCATCATCATCATCTTAGCCTCACTCCCGGCAATTTAGGGTCGGGTTTTATATGGTAGATTGGCAAAAGTTTCATGCTCAACTGCCTAGTAGACATCAACCTTCCTCTTTTACCCTGGCAAACTCATGTTGTGGGAAGCCGAAGCACGTATTGTATTCTATCATTCAATGGAGTTGCTTGAGTTAATTGAGGTGATGAGATTGGTAGGGTTAAATAGGAAGAAGGGGTAACCATCAATTTTTTCTTTTTTTCATTTCCCACCTTTTTTGTTTCCCCTGGTCTACACGTTGCCCAGAAAAATAAGAAGAAAGAGTCATCTCATGACAGTTAACTACTATTTTGCTGGTTTTGTTTGGAAGATTAAAATTTACTGCAATTTTGACTAGGAACTATGTCAATCCCAAAAAGGGTCTCCTTTTGAATGAAAGTTGAGGTGTTTGAGCATAGTTGCACAAAGCTTGAAGCAAATCGACAACTTAAATTGCTTGGTGGGATAGTCTACCACGGCATGTGCGGAAGTCTGACGGAGCTATAGAATTATGGCGAAGTCCTGGGGAGGGGAGGGGGTGATTAGTACCAATTTAAAATTCTACAATTAAATCTAATTGCCTAAAATAATTTCCTAATTTAAATAACATTAAGGCAAAATAACACTAAGGCTTCCAAGCGAAAGTGGGTCCAATCACATAGACTACAAATGATGTTCCAAGTAAACAACTAGTCTATAGGGATAGTGAATTCATTTGTTTTGCAAGTTAAGTGCTTAGCATACAATTCAATTCAAGCATTCATATAATCTAACTAATCAACTAGATCAACATGAATAGAATTGTGCTCAAGGACAATCGCAAACACATGCATGTATAGTGGTTCGGTTTCCTTACTCCACTCCTCGCAGATGCACTCTTCTCGAGTGTACCGGTATTCATTATTGAAGGTTTTAAATCGCGGATGCACTCTTCTCGAGTGTACCGGTATTTACTATCGAAGGTTTTAAATCAGGTTCACCTCTAACCTTTACAAGCGTACACCCTTGCCGGAGGCCTATACAAGAACTTATTCACGTAATCACTCACGTTGGTGGCTCCCGTAAGAGACTTTAGTTAGTTTTCTATCAGCTAACCAACAACCACTAGTAGTTCTGATCCAAGGCCCAATGTATACTCCCGTCGGAGGCTCCCTAAAGAAACTAACATATACATATTCATGTCTGGTGAATTCGACCCTACACAAGAGCCTAATCCTATACAAGAACCCATCGAGTTTGGGTCACGAACTTTTACACTTAATCCTACACAAGGAGAGAGTGTATGTGGACTCTTACAAATGATAACTTGTTCGATTGAGCCCCTTTTGTAGCGCCTAGCTTGAGATGTTTCTTCAATGCTCTCCCGTGCATGAATCAACTTCTCTATTACTCCCTCGATCGTTGATTCCGTTGCTTCAGCTCTTAGGAACATTCGCCTTGCATTTGATGTTCCAATGAGGTGACTAAGGCAAGGGAGGATAGTGGAATCTTCTACAATTAAAGATGTGAGTAGGCTCCTAGTAGGGATTCATTTAGATGGGTCTTCTTAGAGGATTTTGACTAGGATATACCAATAGGCTTAGTGTTTAATCTCTAGAGAAGGGGAGAGTTCATCCACATCTTCGTAATGGAGCATGGAATGCTCATTAGAGTGAATAAACACAAAAAGATTGGCATGGAACTCTTTGCTATAGGGTGTAGGATGTATGATTTGAATGGGGAAACACATAGGCTTTATTTGCACCAAAAACCCATGCAAATGCCTAAGAACCGAATGCCCTATATAAAGGAGCCGAGCTCCAATGGTAAAAAAAATGGGCAAAAAACAACACTCAATCGATTGAGCGATGCCTTCGATCGATCGAGCTCTCCTTCAATGGGATTGAAGACCAGTTCGATGGCATCAAGAAACTCCAAAAAATAGGTATTTAGTTGCTGGACGTTTTTGGGCACCTTCGATTGCTTGAGCCTTAAGTTCGATCACTCGAACCCTGATCTTCGATTGATCGAAGGTTCGCTTAAGAGGCATTGACGGTCTGTCGATGGGATCGAGCTACACTAAAAAACTGTTGTTTTGGGCTGGAATTTCTACAGGAGCTTTGCACCTTTTTTAGCTTGACTTATCATGTTCCAACGTGGCTCTTAAGGCCAAGTGATGATCAATCAATGTTTACCAATAAATGTTAGGATCATTAATAGGGACATCACGCGCACACACACGGCCCTCCTACACACGTACGCACGGAGGAGGGCCTGACCATCAATCTGGATCGATGACGACGTCCAAGGAGGGCATCCTAATTAGAGGATTGAGTTTTGGTTCGTTGGAGTGGACCCAATAGTCATGTGAATCCCACTATGGGTTTTTATGATCGTGGCCCACTATTCTAATTAATCTAGTACTTTGGGCTTTGCTTATTATTGTTATTAGGAATATCATGGACGGTTTAGATTGATTTAATTAGTTGTTATTTTTGATTACTTTGTCTCCAAGTAATAGGTTGCGCACATGACGCAAGTTTTTGGGTATATGGTTTTATTATAAATAAGCACCCCTTGTAGTCTTTTTGGCTCATTGAAGATTAATAAAATTTCTGCGTTTTTCTGCTCTAAATTTCTGAGTTGTGGAGATTTAATTGGGTGTGAAGCCCTCCCTTCCTCGAAGGGCTGACTACTGTGGTGCGAAGCCATATCTATCCCGATTCGCCCCCACCTTCTACCATTCATATTTCTCCTCCTACAATCATCTACGCTTCAAATCCATTCTCTATTGCAGCCGTTGTTCTCTCTACAACAGATTTCCAGAATCTGACCCTGTAGGAGGGCTGAAACTTCGGCGGAGCACCACACACAGACTGCATCGGATCAGGCTGAAATTTGGAGGTTTTGTGGCTCACCCCTGGCCGACCAGGTCCAAGGTGGCCGTTTTCCGATTTGTGGGCCCCACACATGCGGGACACCTCCAGCGCACGTGCATCTGGGTCTTCTCTGTTGTCCACTCGTGTGACGCTTTTCTGGTTCTTCTCTCTCATCTCTTTTACCCCTCTTTCACCCCTAATCCCTAACCCTAACCCTAAATTACTCAAATCCCCAATTTTATGCCCTTTCTTCAACCTTAGGGTTCCCTGAATTGAAATCTGTGAATCCCTTGGATTGGAGAATTATTTCCGTGCACGTGTGGATGAATTTACCCTCCTCTGATTATTGTTTGGTCTATAATTTTGATTGATCCAGCCCTAGCTTGTGTAGGCCTGGGCCTGCATAGATTCCCTTTGATTGAATGGTTGAACTTTTGTGTGGGATATGAAATTTTGTGTAATTGTTTCTGAACTAGCTTGAAAATCTTGCACATCATATTTGAATTTCATGTCCTACATCAAATTTGGTATCAGTGCACAAGGTTTTTATAGGGGAATGCATCACATGTTTAGGGTTTAGTTTATTTGTGTCCATTATGCATTAAGTATCATCATAAAGAGATGTTTAGAGGTCCATAATTTCTGATATAAGCTGCTGAATTTTCTGCCATCAGAAAATCCGCATCTCTTTGCTGGATTTTCTGTTGACAGATTCTTTGAATAGATAGGGTGCTGGAAATTGAGTAGTATTATGTCGTTTCCCCCATATAGAGTCCTATAGGAACATTTAGTCCCATCTAGGCGCATATAGTCGTATTAGAAGGTCCTTAAGTTGAGTTAATAGTTGTATGCCCACACGTACGGGTTGTGGTTTTGGCTTGCACCCTATACTAAACATGGAGCAATTGCAAGAATCAATGAACAAGCTGACCCAACAGTTTGAGTCTTTGGGTAAGCGCTTGGAACAACATATGGACCAATGCTTTGAGCAGTTTAATGTGCGTGTTACCCAATTAGAGACCTCCATTGGGGCAAACCCCACCATTGGGGAAGATGCCCAATCTCAGGCAGGTGGTCAGGAGGTTAGACCAAAGAATGGAGGTGGCCAAGGAATTGGTCATGGGCGCGCACCTGTGCACCCACCCTGCGAGGGACATCATGATCAATATGACCTGGATGCTCAACTCCTCAAGGGAGTTAGAGTATATGCCCCTACGTTTGATGGCCACTTGGACCCTAATGCCTTTTTAGACTGGCTGGTGGATATGGACCACTATTTTGAGTGGTATGACATGTCGGATGCTTGTCGAGTCCGATTCGACAAGATGAAGCTTATGGGCCAAACAAAGAGGTTTTGGGCTACTGTAGAGCGAAAGAAATAAAGAGCAAGGGAGCTCTCAATAGTTCATTGGAGAGAAATGAAAGAAACTCTTAAGGAGAAGTACCTCCCTTTCTCTTATTGCTTATGGTTGATTGAGGAATGACAGTCTCTTTGACAAGGTTCCATGAGTGTAGCGGAATACATTAAGAAGTTCAAAGAGTACTTGACCAGGTGTGAAGTTGATGAGGATCCCGTACTCACCCTTGCTCGATTTAAAACGGGCCTCCGTTCTGACATTATGAGAGAATTGCTTGCTAAAGATATAAACACTATTGAACAGTTGTATCAAGTAGTGTTGGAGGTTGAGTAATACCTCAAAGCATCTGTGGGAAGGTGGTTTGAGTTTTGCGATTCTCGCGCTAAGGCCAACCCTTTTGGGACTAAGCCTAATACTGGATACTAAAGCAAACCTTCCAGTAAATTTTAGCCCAGGCCCAAGGATGATAAGGGAAAAGAAGTTATCGGGTGGAGCAACTAGGTGTTTTAGGTGTTAAGAGTTTGGTCACTTTGCCCACCAGTGCGGCATGAGAGAGGGCACCAAGGTGCTCTTTATTGATGGGCAAATAGAAGTAGTGCTCTCAGAGAGTGACGACGAAGAGGAAGAATATGAGCTAGTAGAAACCCCTAGTGATGAGGAAGAGGGAGCGCAAGAGTTTGCAACCCTTGCAGTTGTGCGTTGCGCCCTTGCTCAAGACAAGAGCACTGGCGATTGGTGCCACAAGATCTTCTATACTTGTGCAAAATGTGGAGAAAAGAGTTGTAAGATGATCGTGGATAGTGGTAGTTGTGCCAACGTGGCATCAACTAGCACTGTGAACCATTTGGGCTTGAAGCTTGAAGCCCATCCTCAACCCTATAGAGTGTCCTAGGTTAATGCAACTTCCATTCCAGTCTCGCACCGTTGTCTTGTTCCTATTTAGTTTGGATCTTATAAAGACACTTTGGTGTGATGTTGTTCCCATGGATGTGTGCCATATCATTTTAGGTAGACCTTGACTCTATGACAGGGATGTCACCATATTTGGCTGTTCGAATGTGTGTACATTCTGGTTCGAGGGCAAGAAAGTCAAGTTAAATCCACTTCCACCTAAGAACACTACTAGAAAGGAGTCCACTACGCAGAGTGGTGTGAGCGGTTCAAAAGTATCGAAGGAGTCGAAGTCCAAGTTCAAGTCTCTCCATATTCTAAATGCCAAAGACTATGAGCGAAAAACTGAGGCGGACTCGATGGTATACGCCTTTGTGACTAGGGAAAGTACACCAGAGGCTAGTGTGGAGTTACCCACTGAGGCCATTCAAGTAGTGCATGAGTTTCGTGATGTCTTTCCTGATGATCTATCGAATGAGCTTCCCCCTATGAGGGATATACAACATGCCATTGATTTAGTCCCTGGGGGACCCTACCAAACCTCCCTCATTACAGAATGAACCCAAAGGAGCTTGCAGAGTTGAAGAGACAGATTGATGAGCTCTTAGAAAAGGGTTTCATTCGAGAGAGCATGAGCCCGTTTGCCGTGCCTGCCCTTCTTACACCTAAGAAGGATGACACATGGAGGATGTGTGTTGATAGTAGAGTCATCAACAAAATCACAGTCAAGTATCGGTTTCCCATACCGCGTCTTGATAACATGTTGGATATGACGGCTAATGCTACTATCTTCTCAAAAATTGACCTCAAAAGTGGTTATCACCAAATTCGTGTACGCCCTGGTGATGAGTGGAAGACGTCCTTTAAGATGAAGTATGGGCTATATGAGTGGCTAGTTATGCTTTTTGGGTTAACTAACGCCCCAAGCACTTTCATGCGTGTGATGACACAACTGTTGAGGCCTTTCATGGGGAAGTTCCTGGTCGTATACTTTGATTACATCTTAATTTATATCATGACCAAGGAACAACACCTTAGCCATTTGAGGCAGGTTTGTGGGATCCTTAGAGCCGAGAAATTGTACGCCAACCTAAAGAAGTGTGCGTTTTTGTCTAGTAGTGTTATCTTCTTAGATTTTATTGTGTCAGCTGAGGGCGTATCGGCGGATCCCAAGAAGGTCAAGGCCATTATCAATTGGCCTGAACCCCGTAATATTCATGAGGTGCGCAACTTTCATGGCTTAGCCACCTTCTATAGGTAATTCATTTGAGGCTTCAGTTCCATTATGGCTCCCATCACGGATTGTATAAAAAAGGGAGAGTTTCAATGGACAAAGGCAACCTCGAAGGCCTTCAAGGAGATAAAGGTCAAGATGATCGAAGCTCCAGTTACGCGACTTCCAAATTTTTCAAAAGATTTCGAAGTCGCACGTGACGCGTCAAGAGTCGGCATAGGAGGAGTATTTAGTCAGGAAAGGCACCCTGTCCCCTTTTTTAGTGAGAAACTGAATGAGGCTAAACAAAAGTATTCCACCTATGACAAAGGCACGCCAAGTGGGTTAAATTCCTTCAAGAGTACACTTTTGTACTTAAGCACAAGGCCGGTGTAGAGAATCAGCTTGCCGATGCGTTGAGTCGTTGAGTCGCGTTACTCAATTCCATGAGCGTCGAAGTCACGGGCTTCGAGCGCATCAAAGAAGATTATTCTGAGTGTCCAGATTTTGGAGTTGTGTACGCATCGTTGTTAGAGAGTTCGTCAGGAGCTAGTAGTGAGTACTTGATTTTAGACGGATATTTGTTTAGGAGTGACCGCTTGTGCATACCTCACACCTCCCTCCGCGATTTTCTTGTCTGGGAGTTACATTTGGGAGGGGTCGCGGGTCATTTCGGTCGAGACAAGACCATTGCCTTAGTGGAGGATAGGTTTCATTGGCTAAGCCTCAAGCGAGACATGATCAAAATTATAGGGCAATGTCGTACTTATCAACTAGCAAAGCAGAAAAAGCAAAATACAGGATTATACACACCTTTGCCAGTTTCATTCACCCTTGATAGGACATCAGTATGGACTTCGTACTTGGACTCCCCAAGACTATTCGGAAACACGATTCCATATTTGTTGTCATGGACCATTTTTCTAAAATGGCCCACTTCATTCCTTGTTCTAAAACCTTTGACGCATCTCATGTTGCCAAACTGTTCTTTAGTGAGGTCGTCAAACTGCATGGGTTACCAAAAACCATAGTGTCTGACCGTGACGTGCGATTCATGAGTTACTTTTGGAAGATACTATGGCACATGATGAATACTAGGCTTTAATTTTCTTCTGCCTACCACCCTCAGACCGATGGTCAGACTGAGGTGGTCTATAGGAGCCTGGGGAGTTTGCTCAGATGTTTAGTGGGGGAGCATACCAGGATGTGGGACACCGTATTACCTATAGCCGAATTTTAGTTCAATAGTTCTGTCAATAGGTCCACAGGACTAAGTTGTTTTGAAGTCGTTATTGGTTATAAGCCTAAGAAGCCTATTGACCTTGTCCCTATGTCATTGTCCCATAGGCCATCAGAGTCTGTAGAGTCCTTTCCGCATTACATTCATTCATTGCATCAAGAAATCAGGCGAAAGATCATTACTAGTAATGAACATTACAAATTTTCTGCAGACCAGCATAAACGTTTTAAGGAATTCAATGTAATGTACGAGATTCTGTGATGGTCCGCATTAGGCCTGAACAGTATTCTCATAGGGCCGTTCGCAAATTACACGCGCGTAGCACTGGACTCTTCAAAATTATAAAACGAAACGGTCTCAATGCGTATGTGGTAGATCTTCCACCTTCCATGGGAATTAGTTTCATATTCAATGTGGATGATCTAGTTACTTTTTAGGGGACCACTGATACTTTGTCTAGCTCTTCGCCCAACCATCTTGATTTTCCAGACCTGTCCCTTGATCCATGGCCTCTTCCCGACCCTTCTTCCCAGCCTCTACCTCCTATAGCTACCCTTCCTACACCCAGAGAGGACAGAGGATATTTTGGACTATCAGATAGTATCAATGTTGGACGGCGGGTTTTAGAAGTACCTGGTTAAGTGGAAGTCACGCTCAACTTCTGACAGTACGTGTCTCATTGAGGAGGTGCTTCAGTGATGGGGACATCACGTGCGCACGCACACGCACGCTGCCCCCCGTACGCACGTACACGAGGAGGGCCCCACCGTCGATCGGGATCGATGACGACGTCCAGGGAGGGCCTCCTAGTTAGAAGATTGAGTTTTGGTTTGTTGGAGTGGGCCCGGTAGTCAAGTAAAGCCTATCATGGGATCTCATGATCGTGACCCACTAGTCTGATTGATCTCATATTTTAGGTTTTGCTTATTAATGTTATTTAGAATATCACGGAAGGTTTAGATTTCTTTGATTAGTTTTTATTTTGGTTTACTTCATCGCCAAGTAATAGGCTGTGCACATGGCGCGAGTTTGGGGTATAGGGTTTTTCTTATAAATAGGCACCCCTTGCAGCTTTTTGATTCATTGCAGATTAACAAAAATTCTGCTTACTCCTCTGAGTTCTTGAGTTGTGGAAATCCAATTGGGTGCGAATCATTCCCTTCATCGAAGGGCTAACTACTGTGGTGCGAAGCCACATCTATACTGATTCGCCTCCATCTTCTACCATTCGTACTTCTCATCTCGTATAATCATCTATGACTCAAATCCATTCTTTATTGTAACAGTTTTCCTTTTTACAGCAGAATTCCAGATTCTGGCCCTACAGGAGGGCTGAAACTTCGGCGGAGTACCACGGACAGATCGCACTTTGGATCGCCACGAAACTCGGAGGTTTTGAAGCCCTCCCCTGGCCGACCAGAGCCAAGAAGGCGCTTACTGCATTCGGCGCCCTCTCGCACGTGCGGCCAGCCCCCTGCGCACGTGTGACAGGCCTGGCACGGTGTCCGCGCGCGGGAACTATCTCCAGGTTCAAATTTTCTGTCTATTTCACTCCACTCCCCTCATGCCTATTTTCCCTATCCCTAACCCTAGATTGCATTACTTTCAATTTATTTGCCCCTTTTCTAATCCTAGGGTTCTCTAAACTGAAGTTGATGAATCCCTTGGATTAGGGACTGTTGCTATGCATGTGTGGATGAGTTTTACTTCCCTTTGAGTACTGTTTGACTTATAATTTTTATTGATCCAGCCCTAACATGTGTAGGCCTGGACCCGCACAGATTCCCCTTGCTTGAATGTTTGAACTTTTGTGTGGGATGTGGAGATTTTATGTGAATGTTTCTGAATTAGTTTGATCTAAAGGCTGAGATCTTGCATATCATAGTTAATTTTCATGTCCTGCATCATTCAGAGACTTGATCCTGACATCTTGGAGCGGTTCAAGAGTTTTATTTCGCCAGTGGCGAAATCTTCACAGTTGGGGACATCACGTGCACACGCACGCCCCCCTATGCACGTACGCACGGAGGAGGGCCCCACCATCGATTTGGATCGATGACGACGTCCAAGGAGAGCCTCCTAGTTAAAGGACTGCGTTTTGGTTCGTTGGAGTGGATCCGATAGTCATGTGAATCCCACCATGGGTTTTCATGATCGTGGCTCACTATTCCAATTAATATAGTACTTTGAGTTTTGCTTATTATTGTTATTAGGAATGTCATGGACGGTTTAGATTGCTTTGATTAGTTGTTATTTTTTATTACTTTGTCTCCAAGTAATAGGTTGTGCACATGACGTGAGTTTTGAGGTATAAGGTTTTATTATAAATAGGCACCCCTTGTACTTTTTTTTTTGGCTCATTGAAGATTAATAAAATTTATGCGTTTTTCTGCTCCTCTAAATTTCTGAGTCGTGGAGATTCAATTGGGTGTGAAACCCTCCCTTCCTCGAAGGGCTGACTGCCGTGGTGTGAAGCCACACTTATCCTGATTCGCTCCCACCTTCTACCATTCATATTTCTCTTCTCCTACAATCATCTACGCTTCAAATCCATCCTCTATTGCAGCCATTTTCTCTCTACAACAGATTTCAAGAATCTGGCTCTGCAGGAGGGTTGAAACTTCGGCGGAGCACCACGCACAGACTGTGCATCAGATTAGGCTGAAATTTGGAGGTTTTGTGGCTCACCCCTGGCCGACCAGGGCCAAGGTGGCCATTTTCCGATTCGTGGGCCCCACACACATGCTGGTCACCTCCAGCGCACGTGCGTCTAGGTCTTCTCCGTTGTCCACGCGTGTGACGCTTTTTTGGTTTGTCTCTCTCCTCTCTTTCACCCCTCTTTCACCCCTAATCCTTAACCCTAACTCTAAATTACTCAAATCTCCAAATTTATGCCCTTTCTTCAACCTTAGGGTTCCCCCAATTGAAATCTGTGAATCTCTTGGATTGGGAAATTATTTCTTTGCATGTGTGGATGAATTTACCTTCCTCTGATTATTGTTTGGTCTATAATTTTGATTGATCCAGCCCTAGCTTGTGTAGGCCTGGGCCTGCATAGATTCTCCTTGATTGAATGCTTGAACTTTTGTATGGGATATGGAATTTTGTGTAATTGTTTCTTAACTAGCGTGATCGAAAGCCTGGAAATCTTGCACATCATATTTGAATTTCATGTCCTATATCAATCATCTAAAGGCTATAGTTGTTTTGGGTCTTAGGTTAGGGTTGCCAAGGCACCTCATTTACCTGTTCTTCACTTCTTAATGCTCCGTGTCATCTTGTGTTTTTAGTCTTCAGCTTCTAAGGACCCAACCGACTACATGACACACCGACTCACGTGATTGGCAAACAAGGTGCACTAACAGCGACAAGTTCTGTTGCGAGAGCGGAGAAGCGTTTGTTTGGAAATGTTAGCAAGTATAAATAGCTAAGAAGTAGGAGCACGAGTAGAAAGGCAATTGAAAGCAGAAGCAACACCTTAGTTAGGAAGGATGCTGCAACTGCAACTAAGTGTTTGAGCCTTTGAGCTGTCATTTAAGGTTTTGCCCCAGTTTAATTGTTCCATGATTATTTCTGGAGACTGTTGCATGCAGTACTTTGTTAAATGCGATTCCTTAATTGAATTTAATGAAAACTTGTTTAAGAGGACTCCAGTCAATGCAAATCAGGCAGTACTGGCTCAATGCTGATCCAACAAACCATCCTGGCCATATAAGATAGTTATGGACACACATTATAACTCCATGTGTGTCCTCGCACACTTTTAGAAAGATGTTTGCGTTCACATACACTGTTGGGCACATGTCAACAACCAACATGCGCATGCCCAAACTGCCTGGTGAATATAAGTTGTTTGTGTGGGCTCATTCACATCTAAACAGTTTGTGAGCTCTGCTGGATTCATCTATGAATTCAAAAATATTAAAAATATAATGTTTATAGCTGCATTAATTTAACACATGAACTGTATGATTTCAATAGGTCGGTTAGCTTCTAGGCAAGGAGTGTACAGTTGCAACTTGGGATTCAAAAGCTGTCTTTTGATTTCCTTTCTGGTTGATATTTGTCAGCTTTTTTTGTTCATTATCAAAAGACGGAAAAGGTGAATATCTATCATTTGGGATTTAAACATGCAGGACCAATTTTCTCCCGCTCTGGCTATTTCACATAGTTGTTGCATGAGGCAGATTCTCTTTACCTGCTCCATCGTTACCCCACGATCATCATGTATGATTTAATTCTTGCGGTTCCATGGAGATAATTCCTATTCGATAACTAGTGCATTTAATCGAGTAAAAAACATTTGTTATTTCCTTCTGTAAGTTTACTGATCATGGATTATATATGCCATTCTCTTACTTGGGCAGTGGGCACCTTGTCATTCCATAGTCACAACGCCATTGCTTGTTGCATTTGAGCTACTCCTTTGTATGTATCTTGAGAGCAACTATGGTACATCAGCAGCACCTGCAACATAATTGAGGGTTGAACATTATATTCAATCTAGCTGATCTTGTTCTACCATCATGAGCTTGTTGTTTTTCTAGTGAACATTGAATGATGTTGCTCTGTGCCCTTCCAAAAGCAGTCATGTACATATCAAGACATATATTCCCGTGCTAGGACATGGAATTGTTTAGTCTATGGAACTTAAAAGTCCTTTTTACCCCTTTGTGTCTCATTTGTTTTGAAGGGTTTGTTTACAGTTCATGGCAGGCCGGTTGTAAACTTGAAGATCATCTTTGTTCCATTGTTGGCATTTGAAGTTTTCATTTTGGTTGACAATTGCAGGTACTTTCTCTATCAATTTAAGGAACTATCCACATTTTCATTTTTCTTTCCCCAGAAGCTGTACTTGGTTTTACTGGGAATTGCAGAATATTTAGAAGAACCTCAAATGTTTGTCTTATTCTAGATGTTCTTGAATCCAATGTGACAAGGATAAGCCACTTTTTTTGAAACCCTGCCATGTCAACACATGTGCGTTCAACATTGGACCCAAGTCATATGGGAGGCTAGTTTTTACGTTTTAATTATCATTGTCTTTTGTGCATGTAGTACTTTTTTACATATGTGCATTCAATATTGGTTGATTGTTATTTTTAGTTTTTGGGTGTTTTACATCAATAATTACAACATAGTATTCAAATATATGGTCTTATTGTTCCAATAATTATTTTAAATATCTGAATTGATATATTGACAAATCTTTCTTTTAGAGGCACCATATGTGACACCCCATATCCTTATTCCATATTGACACAAGTGTGTGTCCAAATTATGTAGATTGAATATATGTTTGGTAGTTCTACCGAGGCCTGAGGGTGATATATAGTCAGGATGGAACCCTTTTAGAGTAATGAAAGTCTTCCCAAATATTTGCCTTTTATGTTGTAGAAGATGTATTAATGCATCTTGACTTGAAGTCCAATCACTTTGATCAGCCAAGCCCAAGATGTTATTTTCTTAATTGTTTTCGAGTGATAACTAAGATTTTATTAAGACAAGAAAAAGATAATACAAGCAATGGTAGGCAATGATGAGGATCATCGATTTCGAAACAAAATCGAGTTTGCTTCCCAACTAGAATTAAAGAACTCTAAAGGACATATATCGAAAACACTTAAATTGGCCCATCCAACCACATGCCTCTTAGCCTTCAGAAACACCTCTTCAGGACAGCATGCTAAGTTGGGGAACAATCTGCTATTACATTCTGCCCAAGTTGACTATGAGCCTGCAAGCAAGGAAAGCCTACCTAGGATCTTCCCTTTTGGATTATAACTGCCCCCTTGCCAAGCCAGGAAATGGATCTTTTGGAGCTCCAAAATCCTCCCCAAACAGCCCATGGTCCACCGATTTTGTAACCCGAAGACAAGAATGCATGCATTGGGAATGGTCATTTGCCTTCTTCTCATTATGGTCTAGGCATGGATTTACGTAGCGGTTTTGGAGTGCAACTAGCTAGGGGAGTGAAACTGTTACAACTCACCCTTTGTTTGGCCCTTTTTGGTCCCATTTTAGTATATGATGACTCGTTTCATTTCAAACTGAAATTGATGTCTTGGATGATACCTAGTTGTATTAGACGATATTTAAAACCATGGTCTTAGGTCAACACACATGTCTGGAGCTTGGGGTTAGAGCTCTCACATTGTGCAATAGAAGAAATTCTCTGAGAAGTAAATATTATAATTGTTTTTGTTCTCGTTTATCACGGGCTGTTTGGATCGATTTGCGGTTGGGTATAAATATTGCATATACATTCACATTCACATTGACATCCATAGACATTCACAAGACATTGCTACATCCAGACAAGAGAGACGGGCATATAGTTGGAAGCCTTTTATTATTATCTTGGGTTCTTATTATATTCTAAGCTGTGACATACCACAAGCTGATGCAAGACATATGATTTAATGCTAGCATGCAACGTGGAGATTATGAAAGAGTTCAGAAAGTAATTCAATTAACAAAAGATGCTAATCCACCAAGTAATTAAGAGTAAATAATAAGAAATAAAAACTTATTTAACTTAAATCACATGCCCGCATGCTAAGAAATCACATAAATCAATTAAAATTAGGCTCGATGGAAGAATAAAACTTCCAATTTAGCATAGGCATGTTCCACACTCAAGGGATATATTTGTAGGTTTTATGATTAGGGTTAAGATGGGGAAAATTTGAAATTTAAAGAATGGGTTCATGGGAATTGAGAATTTTGGAATTAGGGTTTTTTTTATTTATTTTTATTATTATTATTTTTTTTTTTATAGAAATTGGGGAAAATCTAGGAAAGTTAGGGATTTTAGGTTTAGGGTTAGGGTTTTGGGAATAGAAGAAAGGAGTTTTGATATAAAGATGATGGAAAGCCAAAAGGGGCTAGGTGGGATTCACACGTGTGGTGTGGGAGGATGGGTTTAGGTCGGTTAGGGTTTAGATTGTGAATGGGTATGGGAAAGTTGGATTTGGGAGAAGACGAAGATCTGAGATGGGAGAATTAAAAACCTGAAGAAAATACTTGGATGGGGAAGAAAATTGAATATGGCGTGGGGATAGATGGAGACCTCGCACCTCCGTTGATGAAGATTAGCTTCGCACCAATCTTTCTTCCAAATCGCATGGAAGTATCTTCAAATCGCATGAAGATGAGAGAAGAAAGCTAGAGCTTTTCTCTCTCTCTCTTTTTTTTTTTAATCACAAAATCCAATGAGGGTTGGATCTCCACCCCCTTGTGTTTTTATTATTAAAAATTCGGAATTAAAAATTCAGCATAATTACAACTATGCCACTCACTTAAGTAAAGTGGTCCATCGTCCAAAATAAGAAAACTAAAACATTATTACCAATCTCAACCATCAAATAAATCCTAAAAATACCAAAAAATATAGAGAAAGCAAGATCAGAGTCGAATGGGTCTAAATCTAAAATATATGGTGGCCCGATGGCCTGATCGACAAGATCTAACGGTCGGATCGACACGAAATAACAATCCTATGACTAAAATGATCTCCTAAGTAGCCTACATGCATCATCCCAAGGTAGGGTCTTCCTGATGCATGTCCAATGCATGTGGGGTCTTCAAAATGGCCTGGCGGGCTCTATCTGGAACTCGTCTCCCATCCACAAAGAAAGTTGCGCTGATGTAGGTGGTCGTCTCCCTCTCTGGTACATCCGAGTAGGTCCTCCGATGTCCCCATCACAAGCCCTTAATTATACTACATAAAGTAACCCTTGATTATGAGACAATAGTAGTAAGAAAATAGTTTATTTAAAACAGAGTTAAAGTTGTTGGTTAATGCATATGCGAATGAATGCAATGTAGATGCATAATGATGCATGATGCATGCAATACAAAACAGAGCGTAGCCCTTGGCATTGCAAACAAGATGTGAGAGCAACCCAAATGAAATTCAATTTCATTTCTAAATATATACAACTGTTTAAATACATTGTTATAGTTCTAACAGAAACTACTAAGCTAATTGGGAAGTCGTATCTTTTCTCGCTCAGCTACCTTGGCTAGATAGGGTTCCCTAAAAAATTAAACAACAATTTCCAAAGCTACCCAGACGATTTCCAAATGTATCTAATTCATTCAACGCATTTATTTGCATATCTAAGTCATGCTTTAATCTCTTTATCACATTCTTTAGCCCGACACGGACTTCATTATCCGCAACAAATGATTAGGCATATCTGTATCTAGGATTTATGTAGTAACCTGCTGCATGAAGATCGTGATGGAGTTGTCTTGTCCATCTCTTGTTGATCATTCTCCAATAAGACTCAGCTTCTGCAATCATGTTGAATTGCTAACTTTGCCTTATCCATGACATCGTATAGGAAGCCCATGGCAGGTGCTTCGTCGGTTTCAACAAGACGAAGTACCCTCATTAGTGGCTCTATATGGGTTTCCTAGGCTCATTTACTTCTTCATCCAAATGTATAGGGGCATTACGTGAAGATATCTCTCGTCGGCTCCCAAACATACTTCGTAACCCACCAAACCTACCCCCACCTGCAGAAGCAGTCGTCCCACTCCCCCCCACCCCCCAGTCCCCCCCCCCCCGTATCACATATTGACCCACTCGCGCCAAACATGCGGCGACGTTCTTCTTCTTCACAAGCTAGATGCAAGCTCTCTCATAGCTATAGTTAATTCCTGATCTGAATCTTCGTCAGAATCAATAATATCTTCATTATAAACGCCCATGTATTCAGGACCAAACACTTGTCTAGCTGCATCCAAAATCTCATCTCTCTTCTTTTGCCCAGCAGCACGTTTACCCTTCGACTCATCCAGACTAACTTGCATTAAAATTATTATCTCTTTAAGTACTCTAGTACATCCCACAACTTGACCTTTTTGATGTGCCAAATGTTGTTTGAGACGCGTAATTCAACTAGTTACTACTCTATTACAATAGTTGCACTTCATTTGGTGCCTAGTATCACTAACCCTTTGACAATGTTGCCATCCAATATCCTAACTTGTTGGCCAGACCCAGGCATTTCAGGTAGATACTAGATATAGATTAGATATGACCTGTCTATGTGAGATTGTGAGTCTACTCGCTATTCTAAATTTATATACAGTTTTCAGAATCTAATCAATAAAGATGATTTTATGTTCTAAACCCTAAGAAGCTCCAAAACTTGTCCAATATGAGAAAATATAAACATAAAGTCACTAATTCGAAAATATAAAAAAAAATAAAATCACATTAAGAATCTGTAAAATGGACATTAATATGTTCTACTATGATTAACACATCATATTCTACCATTAAAACAACAACACATTGAATAAAAAAATGATTTTTCGAATTAAAAAAAAAGGGCCGAAAATAGTGCGTAAATAGAAAAAAATTATAAAAAAATATAAAATCACAATAAGAATATGTAAAATGGACATTAATATGTTCTATTATGATTAACACATCATATTCTACCATTAAAACAACAACACATTAAATAAAAAATGATTTTTCAAATTAAAAAAAAGGGCCGAAAATAGTGCGTAAATAGAAAATAATTATAAAAAATCACAATAAGAATCTGTAAAATGGACATTAATATGTTCTACTATGATTAACACATCATATTCTACCATTAAAACGACAATGCATTGAATAAAAAATGATTTTTCGAATTAAAAAAAAGGGCCGAAAATAGTGCGTAAATAGAAAAAATTATAAAAAAAAGTTATAAAATCATAGTAAGAATCTGTAAAATGGACATTAATATGTTCTACTATGATTAACACATCATATTCTACCATTAAAATAACAACATATTAAATAAAAAAAATGAACTTTCGAATTAAAAAAAGGGCCGAAAATAGTGCGTAAATAGAAAATAATTATAAAAAAATATATAATTACAATAAGAATCTGTAAAATAGACATTAATATGTTCTACTATGATTAACACCATATTTTACCATTAAAACAACAACACATTAAATAAAAAATGATTATTATTATTTTATTTATTTATTATTATTATTTTTAAAGGGCCGAAAATAGTGCGTAAATAGAAAATTTTTTAAAAAAATATAAAATCACAATAAGAATCTGTAAAATAGACATTAATATGTTCTATTATGATTAACACATCATATTCTACCATTAAAACAACAACACATTGAATAAAAATTGATTTTTCGAATTAAAAAAAAAAGGCCCGAAAATAGTGCATAAATAGAAAATAATTATAAAAAAAATATAAAATCGCAACAACAATCTGTAAAATGGACATTAATATGTTCTATTATGATTAACATATTATATTCTACCATTAAAACAACAACACATTGAATAAAAAGTATAAATACTTATTTTTGAGAAATTTTTGAAAAGTGGCCCTCAGAGTTTCGAATCAAGAAAATCCTTAATATAAGTTGTTTTTATCTGTAATTTCAAGCTAAGAGTGGTTGAAAATTGCAATAGAATGATTTAGAAAGAGTTTGGAAGAAAGAAGTATAAAAAAAAGCGAAAAATCGGACCTTAAAAAGAAGAAAAAAAATAGCCGTTTTTCGACCGTGACGCCCTAACCGTTACGGCCGTTACGCATACAGAATCGGGGGGGGGGTGGGGGGGGGGGGGGGGGGGGAGGGGGCCTTCGACCCCATAACGGCCAGACCGTTACCGTTACGTATCGGCCGATACGACCGATACATAACCGATTCTGAATTCCTTGTTTAAAGCTCAAAAAGAGATAAAGCTCAAAGATGATGAAGAATTGGAGATTTGAAAGACAATATTGAAGATTTCAAGTGCTAAAGATCCAAGAAAACTAAGTACCGAAGATGAGGAAAAGTCTGGAAAATCACACAGTCCAATAATAGAAATGAAAGATTGTTTGGTCCCACTCCCACCTGAGGTTGGTTCGGTCCGACCCAAGGTGCTAAAAACAATCCAGTAAGAAACAATGATTTTCAAACTTAATTTGGTTCGACTGTGAGGTCTGACAGAAGTGATGTTCGGTGCTACCTAAGGGGGGTTCGGTGTGACCTAAAGGAGATAGAGACTTCAGACAGATTTTGATGAAATTCGGCTGTAATCGAAGACAAGTTCGGTTGGACATAGCTCGACTTCGGTGTGACTAAAGGCTATCTTGTGCGACCAAAGCATAACAAAAGTGCAGAAATTTGAAGTCCGCTCAAAGTTGGTGTGGATTTTCATATTTAAAGAGGTGTTTTAGGCTATTCTAGTTACGAATTAGCGCTTGGGAGAGACCACGGGGTGGTGGAGCTTGTACGAAGACGTTCTTCTTCTTCAATCCTTCGGTTTTAGTTTGTCTTTTATTTTTGTTATAAGATGTTAGTCATGTTAGGCTAATCTCTTAGCTAAGGCTAGGGGATGAAGTTTGTAGTTAATTACAATAGTTAGTTTATTTGATTCAATAACAATGGTTTGAATGATATAGATTGAATTGGTTTGAATTTACTTTATGAAAGTTTGTGTTGTTTATTTCATTGATTCGTTGTGAACTACAGTTACAATGGATGTTTTGAATGAGCAATTACTTAGTTTGATTAGAGAAGGAATTAATCTGTATAATCGATTGATCTATTGTCGCCTCCGGGTGCTTTAGATGCTCTTGATTCCTTGTGATTGAGATCCGAATGCTTCACGAGAGAATCGTTCAATTGAATTCATATTTTGATTGGTGTTAATGACTGATTTAATAAAATTATTTTCCGATTAGATAGGATAAGACTTCAACTCCAATTGAGTTATAAGAGTTGAATCAGTGAATCAGATATTGTGATTCCCTTAATCGTTTTTATTATTTATTTTAAAACCCTTCTACTTCACTGGATTAAAAACCCAGACAATTGTTTACCTTTAGATTAGCTCTAGTTGTGTTTCCCATTCCTTGAGGATTTGACCTTGGTCTCACTGAGTTATTACTGCATCGTAGCCGTGCACTTGGGGTTGTCCACCCTTGGGTTCGATCAACATTCACACAATCATGGTGTGCCCAACCATCCAACTAATGGGCCTACACTCATAACATCACTGTGGACCCCTCTACCCAACAATGGTCTTGAAAACTCACCTGGCTAGCCCATTTAGGGCCAGTAAGCACAAACGATATGGTAGGCTCCACTGTCCAAGATAGTGGGCCCTACACAATGCACAGCTGGCCCGATTAGGAATTGCACGTGCACATGTCCATGGTGGGGCTCCATGATTTCATGGGTTCCACGACACATACATACCTAGAATGGTGGGCCTCATGGTGCATACATATACACCACACGGTTGGCCTAATGTAGCGGGCCTTATCATGCACACGTGCACATCTTGGTGGGGCTCGCGGCCTCACGGGCCTCACAACACCACGCAGACATCACGGCGGGCCCCATGGACCACGTGAATAAGATGCACACATTAAGGTGGGACCCAAGGAACGCGTGAATAAGACAAACATTAAGGTGGGCCCCAAGGACTGCACACATATGACACATACATCGGGGCAGGCCCCATGGACCGCATGAATAAGACATGTACATCAAGACGGGCCCCAAGGACTACGCACATAAGACACATACATCAAGGCGGCCACCATGGACTGCGTGAATAAGACACCTACATCATGGCCGGCCCTAGGATTGCTCGCATAAGACACATACATCGAGGCAGGCCCCATGGATCGTGTGAATAAGACATACATCAAGGCGGGCCCCATGAACCGCGTGAATACGACACATACATCAAGGTAGGCCCCATGGACTGCATGAATGAAACACATATCATGGTTGGTCTCACTATCCCGTGACAACGAGATTAAAACACACATCATGGTGGATCCCATTGTCCAGTGGCCCCCCCTTCAACATACGCATCACTGTGGACCCCACTGTCCAGTGGGCCACCCTCAACACACACGTAGGCCCCACTGTCTAGTCAATGGACAGTGTGGGTATGACATACATCACACCGAGCCTTTGGAAGGTTTCAAGGTTTCAATGGGGGATGCCAATCCTTGCTATTTTCTATGGTACAATCTACTTAAGCTTTGGATCTACCGTAGTTTTGGGCCCGCACCCTATCTTGATTTGGCGAAATGGGGAGGAAAGGTGTGGCATATACAACATCTTCGAGCCCGAGGGAAGTAAAGCTAGAGGGGATGACCCACTTGAGCCCTTGAGGTTGAGGTGATGGTGTGATGTGGCATGTGGGGACCACTCCAAAGTCAACGGTCGACAAGTTTAAGACTTTGGTCAATGGTCAAAGTGTAGGGATTTGTGCGCACGTGTGTGAGAGAATGTGGGCATGTAGTGCACATGTGCGAGAGTAGGTATGTGTGTGGAGTAGTGCACTTGTGCAAGGTTGTGTTGGTAGGTGTGCGTTTGCAGAAAGTACACATGAATGGTAAATCTTCAGCTCTAAGCATGCACATCGAAAATTAGGGCATTACAGAGAACATTGCAACTAGGAAGATGGAAAGGGCCCGGCGGTCTTTGGAATGGGAGAAGGGTGCGAGTGTAAGCGGTAGATGGACATTGTCCCACTAAGCCTGTGAAGACGTTGATGTGTGGGGCCACCTTGATAACGACACTGATAAAAGAAAAGAACCATGCTGTTGTTTTGTGATGGATTGCACCCAACATAAAACTCCCCTTGGTGTAGCTCAAAGTGGGAATGCACTAATTGCATCAAGGCAGACTCCCTCTTGGTGCAGCTGGGAGTGGAAATGCACTACCTGCACTAAGGGCTGAATTTCTCTTGCTGCAATTGGCAAATTGAGAAGAGTGCGAGCTCTCGATCTTCAACCTAAAGCATTTCTCTGAGAGTGGGGGAATTGCCCCGGATGTCCAAAATGAGACCTCCAATTGGGTATTTATAGACGCACTGTCGAGTCCGTACTTGAATAAGGCTCCCATGTGGTGGCAACTATCACGTAATGGCTTTTACGCCCTTCTAGGGTTGGAAGGTTTTGGTTAGGTCGCGCCCTTGTGGTCGCTCCCCCTTGTTCGTGCCCCTTCAGACTTCGAATAATTTTGCAATTTTCCTGCAAGGTTGGCAGCATTGCGAAGTCTTACGAAAACGCCCACAACTTCTTCGTTACACGTTGGATCGAGACAATCTTGTGCTCATTGGAAGGATAATTTGATAACCTTTCACAAGGGACTGTAATCACCTCAATTATACACCATTTTTAATATGTCAAAAGTGGGCCCAAAGTCCTTGTAGCGTCATCCACTTGGCCCGCAAAATCAGGTACGTGCAGTTTTAGTAAGTGGATCAGATCTTCCTCATTATAACTTGAATCAAAGCAAACTTGGGCCTATTGGAAAGATAATTTGATCACCTTTCCAATGAAATCATAAATCACTTTGATCCGAGATCATTTGGTTTGCCATCATCTCTTGTTTTGTCGAAAAAATGGGATCACCTAAAGGGTCAACCTCTCCTGTTTTGTCAACAAAGTGG
This sequence comes from Magnolia officinalis, assembly GCA_021015155.1. Lineage (NCBI taxonomy): Eukaryota > Viridiplantae > Streptophyta > Magnoliopsida > Magnoliales > Magnoliaceae > Magnolia > Magnolia officinalis. Next base: position 25,686,848 of record JAJHSJ010000009.1, read on the forward strand.
GATAACCTAAAGGGTCTCCCTTGCTCCACATCCACATCCCCATCATCTGGAGCTACTGGAGCAGTTGGAGACGGTCGTCGGGTGCTAAAGGCACATTGTAGACTTCTTCATAGGTGTCCTACTCCACTAACTCTTAGATAGGTGTCCTAATCCATTAACACTCTTAGTCACAGTCCGACTCTCCCCTTCCATCACAAACTGACTCTCGTCCTCAAATAATTCGTTGCCGTCGTTGCATCCCCAATAAAAATTTCACCCGATTCTACATCATTATCGCCCATATCAGCTCCAAAAATCTCAGCTGGAGTTGCATCATGAGCATCCTGCTTCTTCTCTTTAGTACCTTTCTTCTCCATAATATCTTCCAGATGTTTTCTTATCAGCTCCCTTACCTCTTTGGGACACTTTGACCAGTGTTCGAATTATCTTTGATATTATCGAAATATCTCCGAAATTTTCTTTATCTCCAGCTCAGCGATACCGATAACACTGGTAGTATCAGAAATTCTAGGTATTAGCAATGCATCACTAAGTATTCCCAATGTATCAATGTCGCTAAGGTAATCGTCAATAATTTCAACTATGTAAATTCTAGGTGTCGCTTGTATTGCCAATGCCTCAATATCGCCAATGTATCGCCAATATTTTTGACTATCTAAATTCTAGGTAATGCTCGTATCATAAGTGTATCGATGATATTTCAATAATATCGCCAAAGTATTGATATCATCAGAATTTTGTTTATTAGAAAAAAAAATTTGAAATTATTTCAATTTTTTTTTTTTCATGGGCACATGGTTATATGTAGTGTTCAATTTGTCATTGATAATATTAATAATATGTTGATATTATCGATATCGCAACATGCGTGAAATTGAGACCACAATCATTCGTTTCCTTTCCAATTGTTGATGATTTCTTGGTGAAATATCATGTGTTGTTGATATTTTGCAATATCGATGGATGTTTGGATGGAAGGTTGGATGGTTGGACTGATTTCTTACAACAACACATGCTTTTAAGGCCCCGTTAAATGAAACTTGTTATGTATGCCTTCTTTTTGCAATTTTTAAAAAATTCTAAATATACAAATATGTACATTTTAACATCTCCTGAAGTTTCACCGAAAATTCCACCGTTTTCCCCGTGTTTCCGGTTATTAGCGATATTGATATTGTTTCCGTATACCTGGCCAGCGAAACTTGCAGCAATACTGATACTTCGAACACCGACTTTGACATCCCACGACTTGCCCTTTATGATGTGTCAAGTGTTTTTTCAGATGTGTAATACTCCCAGTTATGCATCTGTGGCAGAAATTGCATTCTAGTCCCAATTTCCAGATGTGTAATACTCCCAGTTTTACCATATTGCCATCGATATCCTCATTCCCCAGAATTCCCACTGTCTTTTCACTACTCAAAGTCACAAACAAGTAACAACTACCTACAACAAGTCTCCTACAGTCCTATTGCTCCATTGAGGATACATACTCAAAATTATTAGTTGTGGAGTGAAATCTGTAAAGTTTTTAGAAGCGATTCTTATGTGGTTGAGGAATGTTCTAAGGATCCATATTTCTTTTTCTATGGGTGGACATTTCGGAGTGAAAACAATTCCAGATGGTGTATATTGGCTAATGAGGCAATGAATTTTGCTTTTGATTTGATGTTATCATTTATAAAATTAAGAAATGGAAATGTATGCGTTATTTTAAGCTATCAAAGCTTGTAACTTTGTGCAAGTGATTGATGCAGGTTTCACCATTGGCATCTAATAGTGCACGTTAAATGGAGGCATCTTTTTTGTTGATTTTTAATTTTTTGAAACCAACAATGGAGTTCCTTTTACAGCTTTGAATTGATTCTAGTATATTGTTTTTCAGGATGTGTAGAGTTTCAATGCCGGGAGATGATGGTAGCATTAATGATGAGGCAATTTGGGAGACTTCCTGTAAGTTCTGACATTGATATTGAGAGATAAGGAGAAGAGCTTAATTTTATTTATTTTCTTTATTGTTCCTCCTTTACCCCTTTAGATGCATATCTTTTCTAAAGTTTTTCTATGACCTCAGACACCATGTGCCAACACTGCAGATGTGGGAAACATCCTAGCCATGCATCAGGTGCGCCCCTGATGTATATAGCCATGACCTAAAAATCAGGCAGGTCCATTTATCAGACAGACAACATGCATTTTCTGAATTTTTACTTCTGGCAACATCCTTTTAAAGCGTCCATTGTGTGCATTTACGTGTGATTGACCGGCCTGGTCTTGTCTCTTGTGTCAGGTCATCTACACATTAGGCTCACCTGATGTATGGTTTGACGCCCACAGGTGTGTCATTTTGGCAAATGCGGTTGCATTTAGAGCTACATGTGGATAGGCATGTAGGCTTAACAAAGCTCTTCTTGTTTTAGTCTTTAATTATCTGTCCAGAAAGATAAGAGGGTAAAAAGGCTTCTCTTGGGTGTCATGCTATTTGCTGGACACTAAATGGTGTATTAGAAGCCACTGGTTATGTTTAGGCAGGAGCTCCATGTTACTCATTTGAGATTTTCCTTCTGTTTGACTGAAACTGAGTAGCGAGCAAGCTGTCCAAGGTGACGACATTGCTTCCAAATAACATTATCATCATCATCATCATCATCACCATCACCATCATCATTAGCATCAGCATCAGCACCATCATCATCATCATTGTCGTCATCGTCGTCGTCATCATCATCATAATGCACTTTTCTCTCTACATCAATGTCGGCGTAGTGTTGAACAGATTCTGTTTTTTTTTTTTTTTGGTTCACGTCTTTCTCCTAACTCATTGATCGTAATTGATCTCTGTGGAAATTTCTCATTCGACGAAGAATTGAGTACAGGCTGACCTCCAATTTTTTGAAAAAAAAAAATATCGCCAAAAAGTGCATACCCTATGCAACATGTTCCTAACGCGGGCGGAGGGTTTCCTGGAATAGGGAAGCCTGAGTGCTTATACGAGTTAGTTGTATATGTATGGAGCCACCATCACAGTATAGCAGCGAGCTTGCCCTTAGTTCCCCATATTCCTTATATTAGATCTTTGGCTAGGGGGTGACACCTTGCATGTAGGCGGGAAGGAGATGGGAGGCATGTGTCTTTCTTTCGAAATAAAAAAATCTTATGTATATTATAATAAGAATAAGGAAAGAATCTATATCCTATATCAATCATAGGATCACTCTATGAATAGGTAAATTCTTTGTGACCTCCCACCATTCATGACATCCCTTGCTTCTTGCTGCCAATGGCTCCTCGGTGGAGTAGAAGTGCTGGTCCCATTTGGTCAAGTGCTTGTGCATGTTATTACCTACCGTAGGACCTCCATCCCCAAAGCGAAGAAAGAGGAGTAGGAACAACAGGTTGTCCTCTCTTGGCCCAGTAGTTCTGCAACAACTACCATGGTTGTTGGCAATGTGGATCCCCCATTTTGAAAGGTGATGGGGCTGGCCTTTAGGTCCAAAGTTGTATGCCACTGCTGTGGTGACGATAGATTGACTACTTCAGCGCCGTTTTTGGACATTGCAGTCGTCAGTTTTTCAAATCCTAATTGGCCAACCTTTCTGATCTTGAAACAAACATAGTTTGGCTCTCTTTTTTCAGTCATTCAGATGCAAAAATCCGTGAAGGCAATGAGACGCTTGCCATTTCCATTTCTTCTTTTTCGGAGTGGAGCACTCTTTTCTTGGCTTGGTATGTGTTCTAAGCGAGCCTTCACGTGACGTGAATGTTACACGACTATTAGATTGCTCTTGATTGTAATCAACCTATGCAATAGTCTATTAGATTGCGCCTGTGGGAGTTTTGTGCTCTCATTGCTGGTCCCCAGCCCAGATAAAGAAAGGTTGTGCCAGGTTGGTAGCTGGCTTCAAACTTATGCCATAACTTCCAACATGAATCCAAACAATATGACATTCCAAACCATTGATAGAATGGAATGTCAGAAAAGGATTCATGTAGCTGACCCCAATTAGTTGGAATAAGGTTCCATGATGGTTATGGAGTCTTTTATTACTACATCCATCCACATCCTTTTAGGTCTCACCCTTGCCCTTTTAAAGCATTAAACTTGAACCAACCCACTCATTCTAAATAGTTCTTGGTCTCTGTTGCACATGACCATACCATCAAAGTCTATTTGCCCTCATCTCATTAACCACTGGTGCTACTCATAAGCTCCCTTAAATACATTCATTTCTAATTTTTATCCTTCCTCATCTTGCCACTCATCCATCTCAATATCCTTGTTTCAGCCACACTCATCTTTTGAACATATTGTTCCTTGAATACCCAACATTTTGCCCACAAAGCATGTCTGGTCATATTTGATGTAGGCCCATGACCAACTATTGTGCCCAAAATATGCTGATATTGGACTGTTTGCTGACAGATTTAGGGCGTAAATACTAGGAACTGCAATTTACTTTTTGTGGAAGATATGGGGATTGATCTAGAAATGTGATTGAAGATTTTGAGGATTATTTCATGGATTTGCTTTTATTAGGCATGTTACCATCTAAGGTATAGATTGATTTGAAATCAATCTAATAGTTGGGGGTTTCCATTATAGATTCCAAATTTTCTGAGTTCTCAGTTTTCTTATGTATTGTAGGAGAAGAAGTTTGATATCAGTAAGTGATTTTTCCCTTTCTACTCAAATATTCTTGTGGTAGTACTGTTGTTTATTTCATTGTAATCCTAATGTCGATATCTCATTAACAAGATAGCCTGGTTGCACCATTTTGGTATTAGAGCCGTTGATCGTTGGGGGACTATCTCAAAATGGCTTCGAAGGGTGTGAGTCTACTCTAAGTAGCCCAATTGATTCGTGCACTCATAGAATGAGTAGATCAACCCATACATACAATGGACAATCTCACTAATTATGTGGAAGGGCTTCGACGTGGAGGAAATTTGGACATTGAAGTTAGAGCAAATGGGACACGTTAGGGAAGGTCCCCACTAAGGTCTTGATGCAGCCACTACTCCCAAAGGAGAAATATAACGAAGAAATAAATAGTTACCACCAGTAAGATATGTAAAATACCACCTTGCCTGATGAGGACATCAGACCATTCAAAGTTTATCAAAGACGAAGGCGGCCGACGAATACATATTTATGGCTCGAAGATGGTTTGTCGCACAACCAATGAGGATTTTGAAGACCTTACACGTGTCCCCGGATTAATTGAAGGCCCCACATTAGGAGGACACACGTGTAGGATGAGTTAGAAAACTGGTATGTTACGCGAGATATATATATATATATATATATATATATATATATATATATATATATATATATATATATATATATATATATATATATTGTTTTGTGCATTATTATTATTATTATTATTTTTTGTTATAGGGGTAGTTTAGTAATTTTCTTTTAAATCCGAATTTTATAAATAGGGTGTTTTCTACCCTTAACCTAATAATGTTTTTTAAATGAAAGCTTGGTGCCTCCTTCCCCTTTCTCTCTGTGGTTAGTTCTTCTCTTCCTCTAATCTTTTCTCTTCTTCCAAATTCTATTTATAGCCCTCCAACCTTCTTCTTTTCTTTCTATGCCTAGTATTTTTTATTTTTTATTTTTTTTATTGCTATTGACCCTGAAAATCTAAGAATTGATCCCAACCCTCTCTCAGATTTTCCAGCCGTCTCTATTCTAGAAATCCTTTGATTTCCTGGACTAGAGAAGCTGCATTGATTGTTGGATTGAAACCATGCAAGATCAAGAGGTCCTATCCCACGCCGGATCCAATCCATGCATGATTTGAATATGGTACTAGAGGATTATGATGATGGTCTGCAACCATTACATGTTTCTTTATTATTATCTTTACTATGATGTAGAATGTTGAATAATTCAATTGATTTGCTTGGTTATTTCGCTGGATAATTTCTGTGCTCACACATGCATATTCTAGTTTAGACCATCCTGCATCAAATTTGGTATGAAAGCTATAGGTTTTTCATGGTTTTTATTAGATTGAGTTACCTGAACTTAGGATCATCAGTTTTTTCATTTAGGACTGTCTAGATAAATCCAGATCTACATCCCACAGAAATTGCAAACCTGATTTTTCAGATTCACAGTCCTGTGAGATGTAAATCTGAATTTCCAGATTTGTGTTTTCATTCTAGTTAAATATGAAAATTTGCAGCATCCATAAATCATATAGAAATAGGATCATACATCCATATTGAGGTTTGTTGAAACCTTAAAGTGGAGCTTAGGAAAATCAAGTTCAAGTTTTTGGTGTATGCCCACTTGAAGTGGTAAGGGTTTTGGCCGACACCCCATCATGAGTAACGAGCAATTAAACGATCACTTCGCTCAATTACTCCAAAAGATAACTGCCATAGAGATCCAACAAAAATATCGAACGAAAACTGATCACCGCCGAAACTATACTTCAGCGATTAGAGGCATCCCAAAGGGAGAACCCCACTGTTGGGGGAGATGTAGTTGCAAGCAGGTGGTGTTGGTGAGGAGCCAGCCCAACCCCCACTAATGGCGGGCATGTGGGTAGAGAATGGGCATATCAGGACCGCTTTGATCCTGACGAGAGGGCCATGAAGAATGTCAGGATTGATGCCCCGAGCTTTTATGGTCGCTTTGACCCGAAGGCATTCCTTGATTGGTTAGTTGACATGGACCACTATTTTGAGTGGCATGAGATGTCAGAGAACCGACAAGTGTGGTTTGTCAAAATGAAGCTTGTGGGACAAGTGAAGATGTATTGGACCAATAAGAGCGTATGATTGAACGGGCGGGAGGAGCTTCCGTTACCCAATGGAGCGAGATGAAAACTATGCTAAGAGAGAAGTACCTCCTTATCTCTTATCGCCAGAAGCTCCTGAAACAATGACAATCTTTACGCCAAGGATCCATGCTTGTCACGAAATACATCACAAAATTTAAGGAATTCATGATGCGGTGTGACATTGAGGAAGACCTAGTAATGCTCACACGTTTCAAGACGGGGCCTTCGATCGGATCTTCAGCGTGAGCTTTGGGCTCGGCTCGTGATAGATTTGGACGAGATGTACCAAGCGGTGCAAGAATTAGAGCGGTATCTGAAGACTCTTGTCACAAGATAGTTCGATTCCCGAGACTAATATTAGGACTGGTTCTCAGGGAACTAGACCTAGCATTGGTAATCAACCCAGGACGCAGGCGAATGTTTCGTCCAATGTTTCAAATAGCGCCCGTAGCGTACGTTACGTAGCGTAGCGTGGCTGTAACGCTATATAGGGTCCCAAATAGCGTCAATCCCCTGTAGCATACGCTACAGGGGTTGTAGCATATGCTACAGCTACGTAGCGCGTAACGTCCATAATGTAAGCTACAATGTATTTTTTTACTATTTTATTTTTTTATTATTTTTTTCACGGTTTCTTTATTTCTAATGTTGAGGAATGTGACACTTGTATTATACTTGATACTTTTAACCTATGAGATTTTTATTTCTTTTCATAATTGTGACTTGTGGTTTCAATTAGACATTATTAGTTAAAGTGGTATGCTTAGAAAGTTGTTGATGTGATAATTATTTGATTTGGCTTGTATATGTGGATTGACTTTTGATAAATGTTAACTAATAACTTTTTTGAATATGCTTATAATCAATAAAATGAATAATCTTTTAGGCATTTTATATATATATATATATATATATATATATATATATATATATATATATATATTCACTATCTATTATATTTGTCTTATTTTTAAATTAAAAAATAGAAGTATTGTGTAGCTTACGCTACACGATATAAAGGGCTGAGCACTACGCATCACGCTACCGCTATTTGAAACACTGGTTCTGCCTATGCCTAGGGATGACAAGGGAAAAGGCGTCCTTGGTGTCGGGCCAGGTGGAGGACAGAATGTGCAATGATACGAATGTGAGAATATTGACCATTTTGCAACTCAGTGTCCCACTAAGAGCAAAGGAAAAGCCTTAGTGATAGGCGATTCCCAGGATAGCAAGTATGATCAGGGACACTCTGAAGTTGAAGAATATCAGCCCGTAGGATCATTGAGTGATGAGGACGAGGTGGGTGATGATGCCACATTAGCAGTTGTCAGGTGTGTGCTGGCCCAGACTAGTAATGTTGACTGGCGTCACAACACTATCTTCTACACGATCGCCAAGTGTGGCGAGAAAAATTGTAAGGTGATAATGGACAGTGGGAGTTGTCAGAATGTAATTTCCACTAGCACCTTAGGCCGTCTAAGGTTAGATGCCACCCTTTATCTTGACCCGTACAAAGTCTCATGGGTAGACAAGACTTCCCTTCTGGTCACCTATCAATATCTTTTACCCATCGAGTTCGGGTCTTATAAGGAGTCCCTATGGTGTGACGTGTTGCCCATGGATGTAGGTCACATCATCCTAGGCAGACCGTGGTTATTCGATAATGATGTCACGATCTACGGCCGTTCTAATGTGTGTACCTTCATGCATAACGGCAAGAAGATTAAAATTAATCTTATGCCACCACAAAACACTACACCAAAAGTGAGAAGGCTAGTGAGCCTAAAGAAGTGAGGAAATCCACACCCAAGTCTCTCCACATCATCACAACTAAAGAGTTTGAAAGAGAGACTGAGGAGGATTCGACGGTGTATGCCTTAGTGGATAGAGTGGCTACACCAAAAGTACTAGTAGAGTTACCCCACGAGGTAGCCCTGGTTTTAAAGGAGTACAGAGATGTATTCCTTGAGGATTTGCCAGATGAGTTACCACCCATGAGGGACATCCCGCATGCCATTGATCTTGTCCCTAGGTTGACTTTACCAAACCTTCCTCACTATAGGATGAACCTTGCAGAGCATGAAGAGTTGAAGAAGCAGGTAGATGAGCTCCTGTGAAAGGGTTTCATTCAGGAAAGCATGAGCCCATGTGCCGTACCCACTTTACTAACACGTAAGAAAGATGGCACTCGGCGCATGTGTATGGATAATAGAGCTATCAACAAAATCACGGTCAAGTATAGGTTTTCCATACCTAGGCTTGATGACATGTTAGACATGATGGCTAAATCCACAATTTTCTCCAAAATAGATCTTGAGAATGACTATCATCAAATCTGTGTATGCCCCGGTGATGAATGGAAGACAACGTTCAAGACGAAGGATGGGCTAGACGAGTGGTTGGTCATGCCTTTTGGCTTGACTAACGCACTCAGTGCACTTTTATGCGGGTGATAACACAGGTCTTAAGACCGTTTATGGAGAAATTTTTAGTGGTGTATTTCAATGATATCCTGATCTATAGAACCACTAGAGAATCACACCTTGAACATTTGAAGTTGGTCTATAGCGTCCTTAGGGTGGAGAAATTATATGCTAACCTTAAAAAGTGTTCGTTCATGGGCAGTCAGGTTGTGTTCTTAGGGTTTATAGTATCAACAGAAGGGATGCGTACAGACCCAGAGAAAGTCAAGGCCATAGTTGATTGGCCTGAGCCGAGGAACATCCATGTAGTGCGAAGCTTCCATGGCTTAGCCACATTCTATCGGCGGTTCATTAAGAGTTTTAGCATGATTATGGCTCTCATTACAGAGTGTATGAAGAAGGGAGAATTCGTTTGGTCGAAAGCCGCATCTAAGGCTTTCAAAGAAATTAAGGGCAAGATGGTCGAAGCTCCCGTCATGTGCCTTCCCGACTTTTTTAAAGTCTTTGAAGTTGCGTGTGATGCATCTGGTATTGGTATAGGTGGAGTCCTGAGTCAAGAGGGTCATCTTGTTACGTATTTCAGTAAGAAACTGAATGAGGCAAAACAAAAATACTCTACCTATGATAAGGAATTCTATGCGGTAGTGCAATCTTTAAGACATTGGCGCCACTACCTCTTATCATAGGAATTTGTCTTCTTCTCTGATCATGAGGCCATACGTTATCTTCACTCCTAGAAAAAACTTAACCCAATGCATGTTAAGTGGGTTGCGTTCCTTCAAGAGTATTCGTTTGTCTTGAAACACAAAGTCGGAGTAGAGAATAAATCAGCCGATGCCCTTGGCCATAAAGTGGCGTTGCTCAATTCTTTGAGTGTAGGAGTTGTCGGCTTTAAGCAATTGAGAGATGAGTACCCCACATGTCCAGATTTTGGGAGTACTTATATGTCACTCTCGAGCGATCAACAAAGCACGAGGGATTTCGTGTTGAGAGATGGATTCATTTTTAAAGGAAATCGTTTATGTATTCCCCGTACATCCCTCCGTGAATTCCTCGTTTAGGAGCTTCATTCGGGAGGGATAGCTGGCCACTTTTGCCACGATAAGACTATTGCCCTCGTAGAGGATCGTTTCTTTTGGCCAAGTCTTAAGCGAGATGTCGCCAAAATTTTAGGGCAGTGTAGAACGTGTCAGATGGTGAGCAGCAAAAGAAAAATTCTAGATTATATACGCCATTACTTGTGCCATGCTCCGTGGCAAGACATTTGCATGGATTTCGTGCTTGGGCTTCCCAAGACGATTAAAAAGCACAATTCCATTTTTGTTATTGTGGACTGCTTCTCTAAGATGGCACATTTCATCCCATGTTTTAAAACTTCGGATGCGTCTAATATTGCTAAAGTCTTTTTCTATAGTGTGGTCTACCTCTATGATTTACCTAAGACCATAGTGTCTGACCGTGATGTCAGATTTATCAACTATTTTTGGAAGACACTATTACACATGATGGGAACACATTTGCAGTTTTCTACTGCATACCATCCCCAAACTGATGGCCAAACTGAGGTGGTTAATCGCAGCCTTGGAAACCTCTTACGATGCTTAGTGGGTAAACATGTGAAAACTTGGGATTTGATTCTACCTATAGTTGAGTTCGCCTACAACGGTTTAGTCAATAGATCTACAGGGTTGAGTCCATTTGAAATTATTAGTGGGTACAAACCTAGAGTGCCCATAGACTTGTTACCCATGTCAGTTACCTAAAGATCTTCTGAGTCAACCGATGCATTTGCACGACACATTCATGACTTGCATGCACATGTTAGACGATGAATAAATGCGAGTAATAATTATAAATGTTCAGCTGACCAACATCGTAGGTGGACAAAATTTAATGAAGGGGATTATGTAATGGTTAGGATTAGACCAGAGCAGTTTCTTCCGGGTTCGGCTAAGAAATTACAAGCTTGCAGTACTGGACTATTCAAAGTATTGCGTAAAATTGGGTCTAATGTGTACAAGGTAGACCTTACACCTAAAATGGGAATAAATCCGACGATCAATGTGGAAGATCTCGTCCTTTGTCCTAACCCTTCCATTGTTTCTTCTTCCCACCCTTGGCCACTTTCCAACTTTACTTCTCAACCCACTCCACCCCTTCCAGCATTAATTGATCGTAAGGAAGAGATTGAAGGGATATTCGATGAGGAGATTATTTCCACACGAGATGGGGTAATGGGGACATCTCGCGCACACGCACGCCCCCCTTATGCACGTACACAAGGAGGGCCCCACCTTCGATCTGGATCAATGACGACATCCATGGAGGGCCTCCTAGTTAGAGGATTGTTTTGGTTCCTTGGGGTGGACCCAATCATCATGTGGATCCCATTATTGATCTCGTGATCGTGGCCCACTACCCTAGGTGATCTAGGACTTTGAGTTTTGCTTATTACCATTATTAGGAACATCATGAACGGTTTAGATTACATTGATTAGTCATTTTTTATTACTTCGTCTTTAAGTAATAATATGCACACATGGCGCGGCTTTTAAGGAATAGGTTTTTCTTATAAATAGGAAACCCCTTGTAGGGTTTTTTTTTTTTTTTTTTTTTCATTGAAGATGATTAATAAAATTCTGTGTTTCCCTGCTTCTCTAATTCTCTGAGTTGTAGAAACCTAATTGGGTGCGAAACCCTCCCTTCTTCGAAGGGCTAACTACCGTGGTGCGAAGCCACACCCATCCTAAATCGCCCTCATCTCCTATCCTTCATATTCTTCATCTCCTATAGCCATCCCCTCATCAAATCTACCTACATTTGCAGCTAATCTTTCCTCTACAGCAGATTTCCAGAATCTAGCCCTGCAAGAGGGCTGAAACTTCAGCGGAGCACCGTGTTCAAACCGATTATCCGTTTGGCCTGAAAATTGGAAGGAATTTGGAGGAAAGGTGGCCCATCCCTGGCCGAGCAGGCCTTAGCTGGACGATTCCAGATTCGTGGGCCCCACACACGTGCGGGCCGCCATCCACGCACGTGCGTCAGGCCGGTTTGCTGTCCACACGTGCGGGCTGATCACAGGTTCCCTTTTGTCTCTATTTCACTTCTCTTTCACCTTGTTTCCATAACCCTAACCCTAGATCATCTCAAATCCCCAAGTTCTATTCCACTTTTGAAACCCAAGGTTTTCCCGAATTGAAACGTGAGAATCCTTTGGATTGGGAAATAATCCTTTGCATGTGTGGATGAATCTACTATCCTTTGAGCATTGTTTGGTCTATAATTTTTAATTGATTCAGCCCTAACATGTGTAGGCTTGGACCCTCGTAGATTCCCCTTATTGAATGCTTGACTTTATGTGGGATGTGAAATTATTGTGATTGTTTTTAAATTATTATGATCTAAAGCTTGAAATCTTGCACATCATATCTAATTTTCATGTCCTGCATCATGGGGGCTTTTAAATGTACCTTGTCAAATGGAAGAAAAGCCACCATCCAATTCCACGTGGCTTACAGAAGCAGAACTGTAACGGATTGATCCGGACCTTCTCGAGATGCACAAAAGTTATAATTCGTCGGAGCCGAGTTCTTCTCACCCGAGGGGAGTTGATGAGGACATCAAACCCTTCAAAGTTTATCAAAGATGAAGGCGGCCGACAAATACGTCTTTATGGCTCGAAGATGGCTCGTGGCATAACCAATGAGGATTTCGAAGACCTTACACGTGTCCCTGAATTAATTGAAGGCCCCACATTAGGAGGACACGCATGAAGGATGAGCTAGAAGACTGAACTGTTACGCGGGTTTTTTTTATTTTTATTATTATTATTTTTTTGAAATCTTTGTTTTGCGCATTTTTTTGCTTTTGTTATAGGGGTAGTTTAGTCATTTTCTTTCAAATCTGAATTTTATAAATAGGGTGTTTTCTACCCTAAACCCAATAATGCTTTTTTAATGAAAGCTTGGTGCCTCTTTCCCCTTTATCTCTGTGGTAAGTTCTTTTCTTCCTATAATCTCTTCTCTTCTTTTAAATTTTATTTCTAGCCCTCAAACCTTCTTCTCTTTCTATTCCTGGTATTTTTTTTTTAATTTTTTATTTTGCTATTGACCCTGAAAATTTGAGAATTGATCCTAACCCTCTCTCAGATTTTCCAGCTGTCCCTATTCCAGAATTCCTTTGATTTCCTGGAATGGAGAAGCTGCATTGCTTGTTGGATTGAAACCATGCAAGATCGAGAGGTCCCATCCCTCGCTGGATTCAATCCACGCATAATTTGAATACGGTACTACAGGATTGTGATGATGGTCTGCAACCATTACATGTTTCCTTTGTTATTGTCTTTACCATGATGTGGAATGTTGAATAATTCAATTGATTTGCTTAGTTATTTGGCTAGATAATTTTTGTGCTCACACATGCATTCTAGTTTAGACCGTCCCACATCATTACCGGTTTTGATTTTACGTTCCAATAGGCTCTACCAACAAGGTTTACACCAAGAAAACCAAACTGAGAACTTTTACCATAATGCAAGAATTACCAATGTCTGATTTCCCTTTTTCTATAGTTTCATACTTATAAACAGAAAAATATGAATGTAGACACTTTATTCTAGATACAACGAACCTAGACACAATCTAGATTCAATGATTCTAGATACAATGAATCTGGATACTTTATTGTATATACAACGAATTTAAACATAATCTAGATACAATGAATCGAGACACAATCTATATACAACGAATCTAGACACAATCTACATACAATGAATCTAGACACGTTATTATAAATACAAAAAACTTAAACACGATCTAGATTCAATGAATCTCGACACAATCTAGATACAACGAATTTAGACACAATCTAGATACAATGGATCTAGACACTTTACTGAATAATGATCAAATTAGGGGTATGTCTGTGGGTCCCCCGCTTAGATCATCCAACCTAGCCGTCCAATCTCAGATTAGACTCTTTTGAGCCTTTTTACTATTTTCAAAATGATTTAAGAACTTCTCTGCTAATGCCATCACTCGATCTGTCTCGTCATCAATCTCCCATTCTTGAGAAGAACTCGACTTTGAGTTTGCTTCGTCCTCCTCTTCTAGCACTTCAACAGTCAATTTCTCTCCCTTGTAGGGTGTAAGATATGCTATATTGAAAACATTGGAAGTCTTTACATGATCAGGCAACTTCACCTTGTAGGCATTATCATTGATCTTCTTTAGAATGTGACAAGACCTAATTTTCTTTGCTTTAAGCTTGTTAGAAGCACCCATGGGGAACCTCTCTCGTCGAAGAAAAACCCACACTAGGTCTCCCTCCTAAAAAATCAGCGAGTTACGGTGATGATCTACGGGTTCCTTATACTTGGCATTGTTAACTTGCAATCATGTTCGCGCTTCCTCATGCATTGCTTGGATATTTTGAGCCATCTCCTTGGCATCCTCATTCACCTCTCCGGGCTTTTCAATTGATACAAGGTCCAAAACATTAGTTGGATTCCCCCCATACACAATCTTATAAGCACCCATGGGGAACATCTCTTGTCGAAGAAAGCCCCATGTTAGGTCTCCCTCCTAAAAAATCTATGACCTACGATGACAATTTGCAGGTTCCTTGTACTTGGCATTGTTAACTTGCAATCGTGTTCGCGCTTCCTCAAGCATTGCTCGGATGTTTCGAGCCATCTCCTCGGTGTTCTCATTCACCTTTTCGGGCTTCTAGATTGGTACAAGGTCGAAAACATTAGTTGGATTGGCCCCATACACAATCTCAAAAGGGCTCATCTATGTAGACTTGTTCCGCGAGCGATTGTAAGCGAATTTCGCGTGTGGTAGCATGAGGTCCCATTGTATTAGACGACGGCCCATGAAGTTACGAAGCAAGTTGCCCAAGCTTTTGTTGACAACTTCAATCTATCTCTGTACGTGGGTGATAGGCAGCATTGAAGCGCAGGTCTGTCCCCAATCTCCTCCACAATGTTCGACAAAAGTGACCCACGAATCTGGTGTTTTTGTCAGAAGTAATGGTCTTCGGCATACCATGCAATTGAACAACCTCTCGGAAATAAAGGCTAATCACATATGAAGCATCTGAAGTCTTCTTACAGGGAATGGAGTGTGCCATTTTAGAGAACCTGTCAACAACCACAAAAACATTATCCATATCTTGTTGGGTCCGCGGAAGACCCAACACGAAATCCAGGCTAACATCCTCCCATGGTGCCTTAGGAATAGAAAGTGGAGTATAAAGGCTAGTATTATGAATTTGACCTTTGGCCATTTGGCGAATATGACAATGTTCGACAAACCAAGCTACATCTCGACGGATTCTGGGCAAAAAATAATCTTGTTCCACCAAAGTAACCGTCTTGTTGTGGCTAAAGTGACCCAATAAAGCACCTGCATGCAAGTCCATAATGATCTGCTTGCGGAAGGAGCAATTTGGGACGCATAGCTGTGCACCCCTAAATAGAAACCCATCATGTATGAGATATTCTCCCAATTGTCCCTGTTGCACATCTGATCGAATTTGTCCAAAGTCCGAATCTTCTCGGTACATCTCGGGGAATATATCAAACCCAACTATGTGCACCCATAAAGTAGCCAATAATGCCACCGTTCGACTTAATGCATCAGCCACCTTATTGTGTCACAACTCTAAATCTAGTGTTGGTAATCCATGATTACTATACACCAAATTTTGGTTGACAGCCTCCGTAGAACTCCGATTTTGGGACTTCCAACTATCACATACTAAGTCCCATAAGTGGGGCTCCACAAGGAGGATTTCTGAAAGTAAAGACGACAAACACGTATCATTTCTCAAATTTTCATTATATTCAACATATATTACTGTGTACAACTAATCACATCAGGGCAAAACCAAAACATAAACCATGTCATATTTACTATACTTGATGTACATATTCAGGGTATTACAAAAAAAATATATACATTGATATGTACAAAACAAAAAGGACAATTGGAGTCTGTAGCCTCTACTCCTGCAGCTCCTTACTCTCACTTGTAAAAAATAGAAAGGAAAGCTTGAGCTACTAAGCCCAGTGAGTGCGTGTGTGCAGTGAAAATTCATGTTTCATGTCATGCTCATATAATGCACAGGCCTGCCGGACCGATAACAATAAAATAAAGACAATGCATTATGCCACTTTTTATGTTCCAAATCATGTTTATATACAGAGGTGGGACTTCTACCCACTTGTAACATACATACTCTTTCAATGTTTCTACAACTTCCCACATTTCCCAATTGGAAAACCAAGGTCTGAAACAGAGGTGGGACTCGCATATGATTACTACTCACTTGTATAGACTTTTCCATCGTGGTCAACTATAGAGGTGAGACTACATAGTTCACGGGCTGAACTAGTCTAACCTGCTTGTGTTGAACCTCACTAGTTGCCTAACAATGAGAAGTCATAAGTCGCCTAGCAAAACGATTGCGGACAATTTACAAGCTTGTCACACACAACCTATCTTTGCTTGCCCATAAGCAGGTCAGGTCAAACCACCAATCGACACGCGTCGGTGGGAGTCGGTGCCTACTTTGGTATTTCGGCATTCCAGCGCTCTGTTCTTCCACCCTGTCTAGGCATTGGTTGCTCCCAATGGCACCAATCGGGGTTTAGGGACTTTCACCCACGGACCCTCTAATCATGTCCTGTTGTGTCCAACTCAACTTATTATAAAGTATGTTTCATCGCCTTTATAATCACTGTATGCATGAGTCCACACATAATCACAATATAGCATGTTTTTCAAGATAAGCATAGGATGACCTTCCTCATGTGGTCTCCTCATGAATTTTAAGTTTCTCATAGGGGTCTCACGTAATGCATCTTGTATCTAGATGGTTCACATACTAATCATAGACACATCGTCTGTTACAACACAACCCACTATGATCACCATACCGTGATATGAATCATTCACTCTCAATCATATAATGATACATCAACTATGAACCATGCATATTGTGACCCACTATGATCACCATATCATGATATGAATCATTCACTTCAATCATACAATGATACATCAACTATGAGCCATGCATATGATATGCACATGACTTAGCCAATCTAAATTCTATCCGGGATTCATTTCGCTATAAGACTTCATGCTACAAGCATTCTTTTTCTCAAGAATTGACGACATCAAAAGGAAGAAGGATAATTCTTTTAAACATTTTGTCAAACAGATAGCGGACGAACTTTGTAAGGGACAGAGAGAAACCGATGGCAATATGTATGAATTTAAACAAAACTAAATCATCTCTATCATCTAACCTTCCATTAATAATCTCACTAACTAAATCAGAAAAATCCAGTAAGAACCTTTAGAAAATCCAGCAATAACCTAACCCTAGATTAGAAAATTCAGCAATCACCTAACCCTAAATCTGAAAATCCAACAATAATCTAACCCTAAAGCAAAAAATCGAGCAATAACCTAACCCTAAAGTAGAAAATTCAGCAATCACCTAATCCTAAATGAAAATCCAGCAATAACCTAACCTTAAAGCAGAAAATTCAGCAATCACCTAATCCTAAATGAAAATCCAGCAATAGGGTTTTCAAGGAAACCCCAACGCACATATATGTGTGCTCTTAATCTATGCACTCACCTGTAACTGTCAGAGGATTGGCTCTCAACCTCAGCTTCTATTTCCTTTTCTTCTTCTTCTTCTTCTCAACTTCACACGCAACAAGAAAGAGTGCTGGAAATGAGATGTTGAAAGAGGGTTTTTATGTTTATAGACTTGAAACTGGTTTTAAAATTAGTTTTTTTTTTTTTGTCTAAAAAGAAGGTTTGGGAGGTGTTTTGTGATGTTTTCGAGAACTGTAAGCTTATGGTAACAATATAACAATGTTATTTAAGTAAGTTAAACTAAAGTATTCCAAGGATTTTAAAAACATCAAGGTCATTTGAGTTATTTTATCAAAATATATATGTGCATATCTATTCGTAACTTACAATCCGCGTGTCCTATTGACATGTCATTTTCTCCAGTAACTCCATAACTCGATTATGGTCACAATGGTTAGGCTCTCGGACCTAACGGAATTTGAAAACTCGATGGTGGGGATCTGCCAGATAAAATAAGGACATTATTGTCATTTCTCAGATTGTTTAATTTTAAGTCCGTATCTAAAATTCGGACATCGGGCTGAAATACGGCTTGCGGCTCGACAACAGAACAACATTATGATCAAGTCAAAACATTCTCGGGGCCAACGGACCTACAGCCAACGACTATCCAGTGTACGAACCAGATTTCGGGGCCTCGGGTCTTACAACTCTCCCCTTCAAAAAAAAAAAAATTTCGTCCTCGAAATTTCAAAACATATCCGGTTATAACAATACAATACAACAATAACCATATCATACTTATACGTACCTAGGAATCAAATAGATGAGGGTAACGATTGCGTATCTCTGCTTCCCGTTCCCAGGTTGCTTAACCCCATTGGACTTTAATTAAGGGAATGACTTTAGTACGAAGAACTTGTTCTTTTCTATCCATGATACAAATTGGCTGCTCGATATAGGATGCATCTTCCCGAACTGCTAAGGATTGCCAGTCAATAACAAGTACTATTATCTTCGGATCACATTTACAGAGCATCGAGACGTGCAAAACATTAACTCTAGATAATTGGGGTGGCAAAGCGAGACGATAAGCTACGGTGCCAACTCGTTCAACAATATCTAAGGGTCCTATAAACCTCGGGGCTAACTTTCCCTTAACACCAAATCGTACTACACCTTTCACTGGTGAAACTCGAAGATATACACAGTCTCCCTCAACAAACTCTAAGGGTCTACGCCGGCGATCTGCAAAACTCTTCTGCCGACTTTGAGCTGTAAGCATACGTTGTCGAATAAGATCAATCTTTTCAGACGTTTTCTGGACAACATCAGGACCTAAAAGACATCGCTTACCAATCTCAGTCCAACAACTTGGGGACCCACATGGTCTACCATATAATGCCTCATAGGGAGTCATGCCAATAGTAGCCTGAAAACTATTATTATACGCAAATTCTGCTAAGGGCAAGTGGTCGTCCCAACTACCAGAGAAATCTAACGCACATGATCGGAGCATGTCCTCGAGAATCTGGTTAACTCTTTCGGACTGCCCATCTGTTTGTGGATGATATGCTGTGCTAAATCTTAAAGTCGTCCCCATCGCTTTTTGCAAACTCTTCCAAAACTTTGATGTAAACCTCGGATCTCGGTCAGATAGAATTGAAACAGGTACACCATGTAATCTAACAATTTCATTTATAAATAAAGTTACGAGTCGATCTTTAGACCAAGAAATACAAATAGGAAGAAAGTGGGCTGTCTTTGTCAAACGGTCTACAATAACCCAGATAGCATCATGTTGATGTAAGGTTCTTGGTAAACCTACAATGAAATCCATAGTTACATGTTCCCACTTCCATACTGGTGTCTCCAAAGGTTGCAATTCCCCTGCAGGCTTTTAGTGTTCTGCCTTTACTCGTTTGCAAACGTTATACTCTGACACATGCCTATCAACTTCACGTTTCATTCCAGTCCACCAAAATTACCTTTTTATGTCCTTATACATATTCGTAGATCCTGGGTAGATAGTAAATTGAGTGCGATGTGCCTCATCCATAACGGCCTTCTTTAATTCTGAGATATCTGGAACATATAACCTGCCCTGAAACCGAAGTCCACCATCCAAACCTATCTGCTACTCCAGTTGACTTTTCCCTATTATCACATCTTTACAAAACAACGCCCATTGATCAAACTGTTAGGCTTCTATTACTTGGGATATCAAAGAGGGCTGAATCGTCAAGTTTGCTAATTGTACAACTGAGGACTGTAGAGTCATCTCAAAATCAAATTCAGCTATATCTTCTACCATTTTCCACTCTCGCGTCATCAATTGTGCCACTTGGGCCTGTGGCTGACGACTTAAAGCATCCGCCACCACATTAGCTTTTCCTGGGTGGTACTAAAGATCAAAATCATAGTCTTTCATCAATTCCATCCAACGTCTTTGCCTCATATTCAACTCGGCTTGGGAAAAGAGGTATTTCAGCCTCTTATGATCCGAAAAGAGTTTGAATCTAACCCCATACTCGTAATGCCTCCATACTTTGAGGGCAAAAACTACCGCTGCTAATTCTAGGTCATGTGCGAGATAATTCTGCTCATGAGGCCTAAGTTAGCGAGATGCATATGCTACTACCTTGCCCTGTTGCATTAGGACACACCCCAAACCTATAAGCGAGACATCTGTATAAACAACGAATCCCTCACTCCCAAATGGAAGAGTGAGAATCAGTGCCATTGTAAGACGAGTTTTTAGTTCCGCAAATGCCCGCTCACAAGCTCCACTCCAAACAAACATTACATCATTTCGAGTCAATCGAGTCAGTGGGGCAGCTATACGAGAAAATCCTTTAACAAAACGTCTGTAATACCCTGCTAAACCTAAGAAACTCCGAATCTCAGATGCATTCTTTGGCTGTTTCCAATGCAAAACTGCTTCAACCTTAGCTGGATCAACTGAAACTTCATTCTTCGAAACTATGTGCCCCAGAAATTTTACTTTTTCCTGCTAAAACTCACAATTTTCCAATTTAGCATATAACTGGTGAGCACTAAGGGTTTGCAACGTCATCTCTAAGTGACACTCATGATCTTCCCTTGTCTTTGATATATTGAAATATCATCAATAAAAACAACAATAAACTGGTCCAAATAAGGACAGAATACTTCATTCATCAACTATATAAATACTGTAGGTGCATTAGTCAGACCAAAGACATGACCTGAAATTCAAATTGTCCATAACGAGTCACAAAAGCTGTCTTTGGGATATCTTCCTCCCGAACCCGAATCTGATGATACCCAGACCGTAAATCTATCTTCGAGAAATACTGCGCACTACTCAACTGATCGAATAAATCATCTATTCTTGGGAGCAGATACTTGTTTCTAATCGTAACCTTATTAAGTCCTCTATAATTGACACACAACCGTAAAGAACCATCCTTCTTCTTAAAAGCACAGGCTCTCCCCAAGGTGAAGTACTCGGGCGAATAAACTCCAAACGACGTAATTCATCTATCTGTCTTTGCAACTCATGCAACTCTAACGGTGCCATACGATAAGGGGCTCTGGATATAGGGGCAGTGCCAAGGATAAGATCTATTTGAAATTCTGTACGTCTAACGGGTGGCAAACTTGGAATTTCCTGAAAAACATCTAGAAAATCACGTACTGGGTGACAGGTAGGGATGTCTTGTCAACCCAAGAAACTTTATACGGGTCTGGATGAGGTGTGGATTTCAGTTTTAAGCGATCTAAGGTGCTAGTGGAAATCACATTCTGACAACTTCTACTGTTCACTATCACCTTACAATTCTTTCCACCACACTTGGCAATAGTGTAGAAGATAGTGCTTCGACGCCAGTCAGCACTACTTCTAGACTGAGCTAGCACACGCCTGACTACTGCAAACGTTGCTTCTCCATCCACTTCTTCTTCATCAGTAAGTCCTCCTTCAGGGTGATACTCTTCAACTTCATAATCACCCTGGTCATCTCCACCCTCGTGGGACTCGCCTATAACTAAGGCTCTCTCATGGCTCTTCGTAGGACACTGATTAGACATGTGGGCAAGATTGCCACACTCATAGCACCTCACTTGACTCATGTTACTAGGACCGGTACTAAGAACACCTTTGCCCTTATCCTCCCTAGGCCTAGACGGAATGGTCGCTTGTGCCCTACATTGACTACCAATATTAGGTCTAGTTCCCTGGGAACTAGATCTAGCACTGGAGTCTCGAGACTCAAAACGACGAATGACAGGAGCCTTCAGATATTGCTCTAACTCCTGCACGACTTGATATGCTTCATCCAAGTGCGTTAAGGGCCGAGTCATAAGCTCGCGCTGAAGATCCGCACGAAGGCCCGTCTTGAAAGCGAGAGTGTTACTAGAGAGTCTTCTTGGATATCACATCGCATCACATATTCTTCAAATTTAGCGATGTAGTCAGCGGCAGACATTGACCCTTGACGTAAGGATTGCCATTAGTCAAGGAGCTTCTGACGGTATGAGAGAGGAAGGTACTTCTCCTTCAACTTCTCTTTCATCTCATACTAATGTATGATAGGGGCTCTACCAACTCTCTCTATCCTACGCTCGGTGTTGGTCCAGAAGAGCTTGGCTTGACTCATAAGCTTCATCTTAACAAACCGCATTTGACGGTTTTCCGACATGCCATACCACTCAAAGTAGTGGTCCATGTCAGCAACCTAGTCAAGGAATGCCTTGGGATCCAAGCGCCCATCAAAACTCGGGGCCTCAATTCTCACACTCTTCATCGCACGCTCATCTGGATCATAACGGTCTTGATGATTACATGTGGTTCGTGCCTCTCGCACCACACTATAACCGTTACCACGATCTCTATCCTCACTACCACCACGTGTGGCAGCGCGTTCTTCAATGATTCCTCCCACTTGGGAGTGCGCATCATCCCTTACAGCGGGGTTTTCCTTTTGGGACGCCTCTAGTTGCTCGACCTTAGTCATGGTAGTGGTAATTTGGTTCTCAAGGCGGGCAAACTCACGCCTTTGACCCGCTTCTAAGGCGGTTATCTTTTGTATCAATTGAGCAAGTTGCTCAGATAACTGCTCGTTATTCATGGTAGGTTGAAGTCCGAGACTTCTACGTCTTCTCGTGGGCATACAATGAAGACTTGAACCAAACTCTACCCAACTAGACTACTAGGTGTTATGACTTTCAAGATGAATGCGATGAATGCAAAACTACTATGAACTGACACAATTAAGTTGAAACAGGAAACAACTCAAATCTGAAAATTTTCCAGATTAGGAACTTTCTAAAATTGGAAAATTTCTAAATTAAACCTAAAAATCAAAACCCTAATTTGATAACTCGATCTAGACAAAAACCATGCAAGCCTATTCTCTGATACCAAATTTGACGCAGGACAACCCTAATTATGATGCATGCTCATGAATATAATTAAACAACGAAAATAAAAGGAATAAATGATTTAAAATTCTAGCAGTAATCATCATAACTGAGAAAATCATAAAGGAAACATGCAATGGAACGGGCCATCATCACAAAAATGGAGTATGGCATTCAATTATTACTTAGGTTGGATCCGGCGAGGGATGAGACCTCCCGATCTTGCATGGTCACACCCAATCGATCAATGAAGATCACTAGTCCGAAGAACCAAGAAGTTTCTCGGATTAGGGATTTAAGAATTTGGGGGTTTAGGGTTTAGATCGGTTCTCAAGATTTTGATCGAAGAAGGAATAGCCAAAACTGGAAAATAGAAAGAAGAAAATAATTACCTTGAAGAAGTTGGAGGGGCACAAGAAGAAATTAGAAGAGGAAGATCAAGGGAAGAGAAGAAGCACCATTAGAGAGAAGAGAGGAAGGAGGCAACCGAAGGGTTTGCTTTTCATTTATCAATAGTTAAAAATTCGAATTTAGGGCTTTAGCCCACTTAAATAAGCAAATAAAGACATAAAATTATTAAAATACCCCTAGAATAAGCAAATAAAGACATAAAATTACTAAAAGACCCCTAACTAAGCAAAAAAGCGCAAATAACATAAGTACGGGAAAGTTCGGGCGCTCGGTCTTCTTTCTCCAATCTTCCTTCACTTGTGTCTTCCCTGAGTGGGGTCTTCTATATGTCCAATTACATGTGAAAGGTCTTCAGCTCCTCAATAGTCGCCTATCCACAAGGACGACACTTGTGGTTGGCGCTTTCTTCGTTGGTACACCTTGAATGCGCTTTTGTATGCATTAATGGCATGATCAAAATCCCTCTCCTCAGTAAATAAGCTAAGAGGACTCTCACTTTGATTCTCTCCATGGACATCACCGCCGCTGCCACCCGGCTCCACCACCATCACCATCATTGCAGCCGCCTCTGTCACTTTTTGTATCGCTGTCGTTGTCAGATAGAGTATGGCCACCTGTGTCCTACAAGATAGTGATGGTCGACTACCTCCAACAGTCCTCGTCAATGAATCAAAAGCTTTGTGGGGGAGATCTAGTGATGGTGACATCACGTCACGTACACGTACGTATCAGAGGAGGCAGGTTGCACCGATTTCCCTTTGGCTATGCGAGTACCCGTGATTGTGCTCAAGACCCCATGTGCATGTGCGAGCATCTGGAAGACCCCACACTGGGCTGCTTTATACAGTGATCTAGACCGTTGGATCGGAGGGACGAGACGATCGGGCCATTAGATCGCATGGATCACATGATCAGGCCATTGATCATTGATCGTCCACATCAGTTTTAGACTTTATTATATTTTAGGATTTAGTTTTTTATTATTTTATATTTGGACACATTATGAGTGTTTTAGTTGATTTTATTTAGAATAGGGTTATTTTTGTTAAAATTCACAAGACGGGGATTATTGTAATTTTTTAAACTTCTTGGATCTATAAGAAGATGGGGGGCGTGTGATCTCTCCCATTGGATTTTCTGATTTTTTTTTTAAAAGGAGAAAAGCTCTTGCTTTCTTCTCCCATCTTCATGCGATTTGAAAATACTTCCATGTGATTTGGAAGGAAAATTTGTGTGAGGTTAATCTTTATCAACGAAGGTGCGAGGTCTCCATCATCCCCACACCATCTTCTCTTTTCTTCCCCATCCAGGTATCTTCTTCAGGTTTTTCATTCTCTCCATCCCAGATCTTCGTCTTCTCCTAAACCCAACCTTCACATGCCCATCCACAATCCAAACCCTAACCGACCTAACCCCATCCTCCCACGCCAGACGTGTGACCGTACAGCCATATGTGTGAATCCCACCTACCCCTTTTGGTTTCCCACCATCATTATATCAAGATCCCTTTCTTCCATCCGCGAAACCCTAACCCTACACCTAAAATTTATAATTTTCCTACTTTCCCAAATTACCCAAACCATAATTTTCACCCTAGGTTGTATTAGGTTTCCTATTTTGAAACAGAGTATACCTTATGCTAATTGGATATCCCTACATCCATTAGATCCTAGTTTCTTTTTATTTGTAACGCCCCGAAAATCGGCACCTAAGTACATGGACTATGATCCCGAGTTCTCGGGTGTTAACTAAATGAAAATGCACATGTGGCTTAGTTTAGATTCACATTTATTCAACACACGAATAATCAGAGTTGCGCAATTCAATTTAGCAGAACCATGCGAGGTAGGGAGAACAATCGGCTGGTGGACTAATTCGATTGACATGGGAGAACCCCAACGCAATCAGCATTGGGTGCAAGCATCCCGTGTAGTACAGCTACTGTTAGTCGTCCGTGTTCAACCCGGGTCGATCAAACAAGCCTAGGGTGGCCATCGTAACTTGGGCCACCCCTTGATTTGGGTGATTTACCGACTGACCCAATATCGTATAAAACCTAAGTATCGCTATGAACTAAACACTACATGCAATTATAGCATAAATTCTACTATGAAACCACCTAGGCATTTCATCGAACATATAAGCATCCACTAAAACATTAAATCAAACATATGAGCTTGCATAAAGTCACTTAAGCATTTAATCAAGCATGTGAGCATCGATAAAGCAACACATTCCACCACTCAGACATTTCATCAAATTTGTGAGCATCCATATCTAACCAATAGCATATATTATAGCAAAATTAAAATGTTAACATATTAGCATGCACAAATTCATCTACAATCAACTAGTCATTAATTGAGACCCTTAAGGGTCGATAAATGATAACCTAGAGATAATGGTATGCACCTTTGCAATAATTTGTACAACTCAAAGCGCTTATAAGATTAGGGTTATACAGAAAATCCACCAAAGTCTAAACAATCATACAAAGCATTGTAAAAACTAGAAAACCTAACCCAAAATATTGTATTAGATAGTAGAATTTATTTCTTACCTCCAATCGCCGCCGAGAAAGTTTTGACAACGGCTCTTGTTACGGCGAGGCAGCTAAACAGTGGATGAGAGGGTAGAGGTGCACCATCTCTCTCTCTCTCTCTCTCTCTCTCTCTTCTCCTTTTTTCTCTTTCTCTTCTCCCTTTCTCCATTTTTCTCTTGTTGAAATTCGTAAAGGAGGAGGGGGTGCCCAAATAAGGGCCTTATATGGTGCCAGCAGTGGTGCAAATGGCCCCAGTGGCCCTTTATTCATTATACTAACCTTGGAGGGGGTTGTTTCCAATCAATGGGACTCATTAGGAGGCGTATAAGTCAATCTAAGCAATGGAATAGGTGTCCAACAATGCAATCTTTGTTTGGACATAAATATACGATGATCGTGCGTGCCGATCAACTGGGAAGGCCCTAACTTAGATCGATGGTCACCGATGATCAATCGGGGCCGTGGCTATTCGGATATGTGTGGAGAAATATCTTTAGTCGGTACCTCGAATTTGACCATGAACTGACGGTTCGAAATTTACAATTTCGCGAAAGTGCAACGGGCTAGTTTCACTTAAATTTCAAGTTTTCACTCAAGGCATTCACACATCTCATGCACTTGGCTTGCGGGTCCAAGTTGAGCAATTCAAGATGCAACCTCAGCTCTATGTCTCGTGATGGACGTCAAGCCCTACTAAGACGAATGCCTTTCTATAGTCTCGGGTTTAATGGCCCACTAACGAGCGATCTAGAACTTGTTTGGATAATCATGACATTTCTGGAATGAATTGGGTATCAAGATTTCTTGTGCGCAATGATTAGGGTTTGGATTAGCCAAGTTCATAATGTGGCATATTCGCAACTAGCTGAAATGACGATTCGGTTATAATCATCATAAGCCATTGATTCTTAGGCTAAAAGGATAAATGGGTCAGTTTGGTTTATTAATTAAGATTTGACCCCTAATTGTCTCGACTTTGGGTAGGTCTTTATTTAGTTGTGGTTGTCTTAATTAGTCAGTGATAGGTCGGCTAGGTTTGGGCCATATGTGAACAAATCACGAGGCTAAGCCTAATGTTTAAGTGATTGGGCGGATTCATTGGCTTCCTACGGTTGACCAATCGAATTTGTGCGGTTCTTTACTAGTACCACCCACGTATAGGGCGTCAAGGGTCAGTAAGTGACAATGTAGGCTAGTTATATCGAAAATTTTCATGGAATTTTTAAAAATTCAAAATAGCTAAAATTCAGGACGTTACATTGTTTAATGATCTTATGTTACGATGTTGGTAGCTTAGGTCAGGATTATGCATGATTTTCTTTTGATTTTCATGATATTTGTGATGAATATAGTGATGTTTATGTTTTTTTGTTAAATATCTTAATTCGGTTATTTGATCTCACATGTTACTTAGTTTATGCATTGGTCCTGCATCATCTAGCCTCCTCTACAACCGCATCAATGTTGATGCATTGTGATGTTTCCTCTGATATCTTCAGTTTCGGTCAACCATCTGCTTGATCTAGGTCATTTGACTTAACTCAAACATAAAGTGGGTCATCTATATTTCCTTCTTAGAATGCATTCTAACTAATTATCATGAGATTCGATAGGCCCTCTTATGCTCTTCTTGCACCTTCTATCTATAGCAACTACTTTCAAGGCTTCATGTTGTAGTGGTATAAGCTTAGCTTCTGGAGCCTCTCGCAACCCAACTTGTTCTGCCTATTTGTGTGAATGAGCGAGAACGTGCTCCAATTTCACTTATACGGTGATGATGACACAATCTGTGTGAGCATGCAGATAGCTAGACGCTAAAAGGTCTCGTAGTTGCTCCCGTCATGGCCTAGTGCTCGCCAAGGAGTTGATCATTTTTGTCTGCTAGTTCCATACGTAATTTAAAATATGATAACTTTTAACTACAAGCCTGTATGTACCAACTCACATGGAATCATCGTCTTCCCCGACTCTCTCGCAACCTCGCACCCAAACACGTCCGTCGCACTTTGAAAGAAGACAACCTGTTGATGGCGTTTAATGGTAATAATCAATATTGTGCATGACAGGAAATTAGATAATAATTAAATGCAACACATCAATTTACCTCATTCCCAAAACGGGCTTTCGCCGGAGAATTGGGGAATAACTTCTCGTAGACTTCGTGCACCCAACATGATGCACATATTCATACATTAATGTCAAGAAAATAACTATACAAGTCCATACCATGCAAGTAATTAATTAAGTATTGAAACATATAAAAAATTAAATCTAATTACTTACCAACCTTGTGAAGTGGGTGCTCAGGAGTCTTTTCCCATTGGTCATCCATGATTGATGCACCTATTGATACTCATTTGGGGATTTAGCCTTAATGGCCTCTTTCATGTACCATATCGATTTGTACATGGAACCTATTGACGGATACCTTGTTTTTCACCATCCTTAGCACTGTATATGGTTTTTAGAATACCCATCACACCACATTGCAAGGTATTTAAAATCGGTTACATAACGGTAACGGTCATAACCGTTACCAGTTACGGGGTTGAAACGGCCGTTACAGAAAAATGGGCCGTAACGGCCCATAATGGCCCTGTAACGGACCATAACGGTCCAGTAACGGACCGTAATGGTCCAGCAACAATTTTTTCAAAAAAATAAAGTTACAGCTCGTATCATAATGGTAATGGTGGTGGCCGTTATGGCCACTGTTACCGTTTTGGAATGCCTTGCCACATTGGCCATCCTAAAGAGAGTTGCTTATAACAAGCTCCTCACTTGTCGACGCTGGTTTTTTGCTGCTCTGATACCAATGTAAATACTCTCTAAAAGTAAAGAGCTCTTTGAGTCTCTACTTCTGTTTTATGAGATTTTTTAAGGCAATGAAATTATTGATGCACCATGTTGCCCCAAGCCGCACTATATCACCACCACATCTCTCACGCATCTCTGGTAATAACCAGGTGTGATTATATAAGAAATTGATAATTGCCCGGGCATTAACAATCACACTCATGTTTGCAATCTTATTCCTTATCGCCTCATGCATCAAATTAATGCAATGGGCTACGCATGAGGAATAGTACATGTCGTACTTCTTCTTTAATTCCTTCCTAACCTTCATGAATGAGTTCCTATTGTCTATGATGAACTACACCCAATGTTCGAGATATCGGTATCATGTTACGTATCGCACCCTTGGTATACGGATACGTATCGGTTATCGCATGGGATATATCGGTTGTATCAAATAATGTATTGCTATTGTTGGAAACATGGGGAAACATTGAGAAATTAGTCAAAATTTTCAATGAAACTTCAATGATTGTTAAAAAAAGACATCAATACACACTTATAAATCAAAACATTACAAAAAATAAGTGCACATAATAGATTTTCTTTGTATGGGGTCCTAATCTGTGTGCTGTTTAACTGAATTAATGTAAGTATATTCAAAGTCTATTCATATAATTTATAAACGTAATAAGACGTGTGGAAACACAACAATACATTCAAACAGAAAAGAAGAATCACTAGATCAGGTTACATACATGTTCAATTTTATGTTTGGACACAAATTTCAACCGATTTGTGAGAAATTTGGCAATGTTGTTTTTTTTTTTTTTTTTCAAAATTTCGCAACTCGGCCCATCTCCTCTAAATCTCAAAATCGAAGCTCCCAATCCATGATTTTTTATGAAAAACATGAAAAATCATGGATTTGTAACAATGTGACACTGATTTAACATTACTTAAAGGATTGAAAATTGAAAATGCCTATTGGATCGAACATGTGGGATACATGCCACTACTTGTGCATTTCGTATCACACAGGTGGGATACAAGATATAACATGGGATATATCGGCTGATATCGTCAATACTTAAAACACTGACTGTACCACATTCTTCCTCTCCACCTCATTCATTACAACCCATAGATGTAAATTGTGTTCTTAATCTCCTTCGATGTATCAATGGATTTTAGGAGTATGGTTGTCCCCCCTACTAGGCCATAAATTTTATGATGAACATCTTCATTAGCCCCGTCCATCTGTTACACATCAGCATGACCCCATAAGTCTCCCATGATGGCTTCAACTCGTCGATGTAGCGATGCATCTTAGTACCTCACGTTGCACTTTAGTGATCACATTTTTGAAGTGTGGGCTTGCTATTGCCTTGGCTCACACGTGGTCATAAATGAGAAACTTGGCCACAATTTTCTATTGTCTTTCTCACATCCCCTCCACTCCACAAATCCTTCTTACTACCATCACCCCCTACCACCACCTACTGCTCTCTCTCCATTGACGTCCCCTCTCCACTCCCCCCACTACCCTCCTGCATAGACCCCTCGAAAGTCGGTCTACTCGCCTCCTACAAATTCATCCAGTCTCTCTCTCACTCCTCCCATAACAACTCATCAACAGTCCCTCTGTATTCGAGGTCCTCATACTCATCCTCCCTCCTCTACTGACTCAAGACTCTACATTGGATGCACTAACTCCCTAAACTCCCTCTCACGCTCAATACACTCATCTCTCATCTTCACCCTTCCTCAACACCTCCTTCACCTTTGCTCTCACATCATTCGGAACACATGGGCTGTTCACTATGTTTTGATGCCCCCTTGCTAAGTATTGCTTCAAATGGGACACTCCACTCTTCGATATGTGACCAGTTGTTGGGAAGCTAGGTCTCGTGTTGCTAGCTAATTTGGGGCTACCTCCGCTTTCTAGACAATTTAAAAATGAAAATAATAAATAAAGAAATCACTAATATTTCTAAAATTCATATCATTTACTATTATGTTCATTGTAAGAAATATTGACACTAAATCTATCCTACAATGTACGATGGTACATTTATTTAAAAAATATTTTTTTATTTTTATAATTCGTTAAATAGCTTCATTTGGAAAACAAATAAATGAGTTTCTCTAATATTAAGATTAGGATACACTCATAAATACATAAATGTTAGGCCTAAATAACATCTGATTAATCTTATTTTTTAATTAAAATTTGATATTCTTTAATTAATTTTGTTTTTCAAAAACTTTCAAAAATGTATTTTTTTTTTTTCCATATTAATTGCAATTTAAGTGGGCAAAATGTAGAAATTTCAAATTCTCCCAAAATTTCCCAAAATCCCCAAATTCAAGAATTGAAGGCTGAAATCTATGATTGAGCATGTAAAACATGCAAAATTAGGGATTATAAACTTCATTCCATTGATTCCAAGCAATTTAAATAGGAAAAAACTGTTTAAATATACAAAAAACTCATCTATTTGGATTTTGATTATGAAGAAAAAAACTATTTAAATCTAAATGATTCGCACCCAAATACCCTTCTCTCCAAACAATTGAAATGAGTGATCGAAAATCTCCTTAGGAAGGTAATTGAAGGAAAACATATCACCAAAAAAGGATTTTTGGAGAATTTTCCAATATTGTCGCAAAGGAAGATGAGTGATGACGCACTTAGGTATTGTGATACGTATTGAGGGTATTGATGATACAAGGTAGTTTTTAAAGGCAATATTATCAAAATAATTCAATGTATCAATATTTCGTCGATAAATTGTGATATTTTGGGAATATCGGGCATCAAGTTTCCTTTGTATAAGATCCTAAACTATGTGTTGAGTAATGCAATTATATCCAAAATGAGTTCATATAATTCATAAATTATACAATACAAGTATAAAAAAGACCCCAAATAAATTTAAGAGAATGAAATTTTGTGGGGATTTTTTTTGCAAATTATTATTATTATTATTATTATTATTATTATTATTATTATTATTATTTGAATTTCTGATAGGGGAATGTATTGCAATGTATTGCCAATAGATATCACAATATATCGCATCTATCAACGATACGGGGGGATTTTGTGAAGGGTTTTTGGCGAAATATACAATGTATCGATATACCACAATATATTAGCGATACGTTGTGATATTTTGTGCGATACAGGGGAATTTAATAAATCCCCTGAATAACATATTGGCCACTTACGATATTGCAATATATTGGCCGTTACTATTAATATTTAAATTGCTGGCCATACTTGACAATGGTACCAGTACTTAGGTACATTGTTGATTGTCTAACCATGGTGATCTATAGTGCTGTATGGTCGAGTTTGCTTGTGTAGTTGCTTTTAAACTGCTAGTTCAATTTTTAATTGCTTTTGGGGATAAATTTTGTAGCAATTGGCAAATGAGTCTAGCTTCAATTGATTTGAGGCTCTGATTATTTCTAGGTTCTATTCTATCCGAGCATGAAATGTATGAATATCTTGTCTAGGTTTTGACCCAAAGGCTCGCAATTCCAATCAGATTCCCTTCCTTTCTTTTTGGTGTCCATAAACATGACAATGGAATTCATATTAAGATATGCTCTTATTGTTTATTAGAATGTGCACCCAAAGCTTTTTACATGATATTGCTTTACAGACTCGATATTGCATTTCATCTCTTTTTCCTTCAGAAATGTTACTGGGTAGATATTGTAATTTGGTTTGACTATGAAAATTTATAGCTTGTAGTGCCTGTGCTTACTGATCTTTCTTTGGCTTTTACCAGGAAAAGATTCGATGTAGAGTTTGCTTCGAGGGTGTGATTAACATGGTCCTACTTCCATGCAGGCATCACATCTTTTGCAGGTAACTGTGACTTTGTCCTCCGAGTATATGCCTTTTTCAACTTGGAATTAATCCTTCTAGGACTGCTCTCTGTTTGTTGCTCTCCATGTTCCTCACCACATGGTGATTCAGACCATTCACTGAATGGGGCAACCACAGGTGTGCCACATGGGAAGAAATCCCTTGACCACTGATCCTCACCATCCATACAGAGGTCTTGAGATGCAAACCATCGCTCTTAACTATCCTTGTATGGACAGTGAAGATCATGGATTGGTGGGATTTTTTCCACACCCATGGTGTGTTAGGTCAGATTACCATGTGCCGATGCACAAGAAGCAAGCATATATGCGAGCCAACTAGGGCAAGGAATGCTAGCAAAACTGCTTTACAACTGGTGACAGAATAGCCACCCTTTCATGTTTTATTCTTTCATTTTTCTCCTTCTGGTAAAAGATAATATGTACAATGCATACACTGAGTTGTGTGTGCCAATCTTCAATCCATTGTTAGCAAAATTGATTCAGAAAAAGTTTGGGTTTTATCGGATTCCATTATTTAGAAAGTTGGTCCATTGTTTTTGTTAAAATATTGGAAGCACCCAAAGACTGGAAAAACAAATAGTTCAGGCTTAATACAGTTGGCACTAAAAGAAAAGAGGAGTGAAAAGACAACAGCTATATGTACATGGGTGTGTATTGTTTGTATATACAAAATTGGGTTATTTTTCGAAGTAATTATGCACATTGATAATCAAATAATGAGACAATAACCCTCCTAATAGGGGCCAGAACTGTCGCACCCAGTACGACAGGTTAAACATCCCTTTGAAAGGTCTGGCCCAGCAACAATCATGGTTATAACAATGTGTGATGGGCGTGTTGTTTAGATGATCATAGAGGCCAGGCGGTGACAATTGAGAGGTTGTAATTGAGCATTCCTAGTCACTCAGGAAGAGAGGTCAAATGGCAAGGCAAGGCCATACACTCGTGTGCTCGTCACAAAGTATAGCTCACATCCAAATATCTGATTGGGGAATGGGGCAAAAGCCATGAAACTCCGGCAGAAAGGGAAGGCTTGCCAGGCTGTATGCCCATGGGTGCAGGATTCTTCGAAAAAGCGCGGGCTGACTCGGAGAACTGGGACTGTCAGCTTACCAACGAATGAAGGGAAGCTCGAAGAGCTTCCTCCACTAGTGGCTTATGTAGTGGCCAGCCTTATAAAGCTCGAACACGTTCACAAAAAAAAAAAAAAGAAGAAGAAAAACATATTTCTTCTCCCATTCTTTTTTTATTCTGTTACAATGCAACAATATTCTGGCTTTCTTTTTTTATTCTGTTACAATGCAACAATATTCTGGCTTTCTTTTTTTATTCTGTTACAATGCAACAATATTCTGGCTTTCTTTTTTTATTCTGTTACAATGCAACAATAATCTGGCTCAACTGACTTTCAGACAAAGTATCTGGATTAAGCATATTTAATAAAAAGAAAAAGATTGGTTACTTTCAGACTCTCAGTAGTGAACGAGAGAGGAGAACCCCTAAACGGGGTTTATAAATGTGATTTAAAAGCTGCATTGTTTAAAGCTCTCTGTCTATCAGTTTGTCTTTCATGGAGTGAACTCTTCCTATTTTTATTGTAATTTTTCATAATTTACTATCCCAAGCAGTGTTAGCCCCAGTTGGGCTCGAATTGCCTATGAACAACAAAGACCATTCGATTGGAATTCAGCGTGGATTGTATTTGATCCAAAATTTAGAATGATTGGGAGGTGGGCCCTGTTGGCCGCACTTGAGAACCCTTCATCATCTTTTTGTCCGTTCGTTGCCCATCGAATGAGAGGGCGGATTGTTGTCTTCATGGTTGGGGATGGGTTCTAGCCCTAGTTGTGCCGCAATATGATCTTGGTTTGGGCTGAGCAATCCTGGAAGCTTGAGGACCATGGACTCAATCTAGGCCCCAAATGTTTAACAAGTTTAAAGGTCAGAGTCAATGGAACAATTCTCATGCCATCTGTAACCTAACTGTAGAACTTCCAATAACGTAACAAGTTTAAAGGTCAGAGTCAATGGAACAAAAATATTCCTTAATCCTATCATATTTGTTAGGATTTGTGGAGCTTGATCATCAGGGGTGTACTATTCATCCAGCCACCACTTTCAGGAGTTGAGCAATTTCGTAATTTTACATGGAGTTGTAAGTAAACATTAGTTTGTTTGAGGTAATATATATTCTGCGGGAGAGAGAGAGAGAGAGAGAGAGAGAGAGAGAGAGAGAGAGAGAGAGAGAGAGAGAGGCATTGAGAGCTACTGCTTTCTTTCTTTCTTTCTTTCTTTCTTTTTTTTTTTTTTTTTTTTTTTTTTTTTTTTTTTTTTTTTTTTTTTTTTGCCTTTGAGCATAGTGGATCGATGTAAATCCGTGGACATACCAAAAGAAAATCACGTAAATCTGTGTTGTAGTTTGCATATTTCATATTTTTTCTTTTGATCGATATTGATGTGTACTTAAGAAGGGATCTCTTCTCCCAACAATATTCATATAGGCATTGGTTTATTACTCAAATAATATTTAAATTATAAAATATTATGATATGAAAGATGACTCGATATTATAATGATTGGATGGAGTCCTATTTGACATATGTATTCAAGTTATGCAATTGGCTTTTTAGACAATTAGAAGTTTATTAGTGTTGTGTGCCCTGCAAACCCATTGCATTGCTCTTAATCATTGATTTGGTAAATCTTAATCATAGGTCATGATCACCATGAGTCATGTGTGGACATGTTGTTAATGCCGTAACCAATGTCTAGATATATCTTGAAACATGCACTTATGTGAGTTAAAGGAGAGAGATACATCTGGTTGTCATAGAGAACTTGAAATTGGGTACAACGACCATTGGTCAACAAAGAGTTGTAGTCCATTGATCTCAATACCATGTTGCTCCATGACCACCAAGTAGGCTTTAGGTCAGACGTATGGTTTCAATTCTTATTTGGTCATCACGTGCATGGGAATTAATGACAAATCAGAATGAAAAGCCTTCGCTATCAGGATTGACCATGAGTCATTGTGCTTGTGCCCTATCCTATATAGGAGTGTAATTGTGCTATGGCATGGGCTCCTAATATTAGATATGTAGGATATTTGCATTAGATGATCAATTCAAGTTTCTAGAATGGAAGCCCTATCACGCATGGACTATTGTCATTATGTGTACATACTAGCATTGACTAAATCCTTAGACCTGAGGATGTATGGGGAGTTTAAGTTGCAGTGGATCATATGTGGGTGTTATTGGGTCCATACATTAAGATACAGTTAATGTCCATATGACTTAAGGGTAGGGCTGTTCACGAGTCAAGCTAGCTCGAGTCAGTTCGGATTGACTCGGCTTGAATGGCCGATTCGAGCCGAGCCAAGCTAATTATTTGAAGCTCGAGTCGAGTTCAAGCCAAGTTCGACAAGGGGGCATTTCAACTCGACTCGACTCGACTCGACTCGGCTCGATTAATAAATATATTAAATATTATATTTATATATATATATATATATATATATATATATATTATTAATATAAGTTTTAAGTTTAAACTTAAAAATAAAATAATAAAAAACAAACCCTAGAGTCTCTACCCGACCGCACGCACCCCCTTCCGTTTCCCTTTCTTCTCTTTCTCTGCCCACTGCCAGCCGCACGCCCACCCCGACCACCACCACCAGTTTTCATTTCAGCTCCACAATAGTATGATTTCAATCTCTTGAGATCTACTTTTTAGGCGAGAAACCCAAGAAATTCGAGATGGGTTCTTCTCAGATTTGTTAGAGCTTCAAGAAAATTCAATGATCTGATTGGCTATAGCTCTTTACTTGGATTTCTGATATGTGTTCTGCTCTGTTTCTTTTCTAGTACTTGGATTTCTGCTGGTGGAAGAAGATCAAGAATAGATCGGTTCTTACAGGTTTCCTCATCCGATTTGAAGCTTTGTTTGGATTTTTCATCAAGTTTTGCTTTGATTCTCTTAAGATTTTTGAATTTTTCATCAATGGAGGAGGATCAAGAACAGAATCCATTACTCTCTCACCCAACAAGCTCGAGCTCGACTCGAGGTAAACTCGACTCGACTCGAACTCGACTCGACAGCTTTGGCAAATAAGCCAAGCTTCAATGTTGAGCTCGAGGCCAAGCTCGAGCTCGAGCTCGAACTCGAGTACATCATGGACAAGCCAAGCCAAGCTTGGCCCACCTCGACTCGGCTCGGCTTGATGCCCACCTCTACTTAAGGGATCCACTGGTCTTTTAGGGACATTCTTATTGCTAAGATTTGGTATATTGGACCGTCAATCAAGTGATTTTTCACCAGTATTAGTGCCCCAAAGGTTGTCAATGATTTTATGATTTCAATGGAGGGATGAAGTTAATTGGGTACATGTTTAGCCAAGATTATAGACTTTAGATGTTGTGGGGCATACTATAGTCAGTAGGGTAGTGGAGCATTATATTGGTCACTCTCTGAAACCCTAGCCATATCTCAGAGAGAGAGAGAGAGAGAGAGAGAGAGAGAGAGAGAGAGAGAGGACATAGAAAAGAAAGCCTTGGATGCCCACCCCATAGGGTGTCACCACTCAAAGAGAGGTAGAGAGAAGTGAGAATAGAAAGTGAAAAGAGAATCTTCTCTCTCCTCGTCCCCTACATCAGTATGTCCACATAGGTGGGGTCCACTATGCATGCATCTCTATGCTTCGCTCTCACCTCGCTTTAAGTGTAGGGTGTTGGCTTTTCTTTGTTCATATGGGATAGATTTGGGAGAGTACTTTCTACTTTGAAGGTATGACATCGACATTCGAACGAATTTCAATGTTAGTAATAAAAAAGTATATTTAAACATAGATATCTGATTTTTTATTTTTATTTTATTTTATTTTATTTTTTGTAGAAAATTGATGATATTTAGCTAGTAATCCTCAAGACTTGATCTTTTAATTTGGACCTAGATGTGAGCCCACATGATTCATGAATGAAATTCAAGCCATTCGTAAGATGCGTTGGTTCACGTTACCCTTAATTCTTGAAAATCAGGTAGATACGTGAATCAAGAAGGCCACAACAGGGGGTATAAGTTAGAAGGGAATGCTCACCCAGATATATTTTTTAGAGATTTCTTGTTGTGTATTCTAAATCTAGGCCATTCTGACACTTTGAATAGCTAGACGAAGGGTTAGAAGTTGTTTTTTGCTATAAAAAATAAAAAAAAAAATAAAAAAAAAAAAAAAAAAAAAGGCTGTTTTGCAGTTTAGATGGGCCCTTGTTAAATAGACATGAAACATGTCTCTAATTCCTAATCTAATTTCCAAAAGTGTGTAGACCGTTTGTTTCCAAGGCACCGTGATTTCCCATGCCTTGGAATCATATTAGGCCACGTCATTTATGCCATGTCAGCATTTTTTTTTCTAAAAAAAAAAAATTGCGAAAAAAAAACTAAAATTAATATGTAAGTTTACATTTTACCTTTTTTCAGAAAAAGATTTTCAAAAAAGAGCTACCTCATCACCATCCATCATAGTAGCCGAAGCAAGAGAATGGGTTGATGGTTTGGGTGTGCCCCACTGTGATTTTTATGTAAATCCACCATTACCACCAATTGAGTCACCCCATGTTAGGCCAAGGGCCTAAAAAACATTTTCAGTTGTGACTCAGTCCGATCACATGATTGGAAATAATGTATGACGCAACACTGGACCTCGAAACTGTTTTCATTAGTGTGGCCCAAGTAATTCACATATAGGTTTGATTTTTGGATGATAAGGCTATTTTTTTGTGTAATCTAGTTGATGGAGTGGATTTCATGTACATATAATGGTGGGCACCATAAAAATCAAGGGTAGATGTCTCTCTCCCAATTATTTCCTTTGGTGTGGCCCACCAAAAACATAGGTTAGCCTGATTTTTTTTCTATATGCCTAATATGGGACTCAATATCTAATGGCAAGAGTGGATCTTACATAAACATCACGGTGGCCCTATCAAAATCAAGAGTTATGTCCCATACAATTCCCTTTTTTCCAAGTTAACACTATACAATTGGGAAGGGCTGCCTGGACTTGATTTTTTACAGGGCCCACAATGATGTATATGCGAAATCCACTCCAACCAGTAGATGAGTAATCCCAATTTAGGTGTGGATTTAAAAAATCAAGCTAATTTGTGATTCATGTGGGCCGCACCAAAGAA
Source organism: Magnolia officinalis (assembly GCA_021015155.1). Classification (NCBI taxonomy): domain Eukaryota; kingdom Viridiplantae; phylum Streptophyta; class Magnoliopsida; order Magnoliales; family Magnoliaceae; genus Magnolia; species Magnolia officinalis. The sequence goes on from JAJHSJ010000009.1 coordinate 25,725,947, forward strand.
AATATTTGGTAGAGGGATGTCCACCTTGAATTTTACAGGACCCACTGCAGTGATTCGATAAAATCCACTTCAACCATTAGACATAAAACCAAACTTAAGGCTCGCGACTTAAAACTTAGGCCCATTCATGATTTAGGGGGAGGGGGAGAGAGAGAGAGAGAGAGAGAGAGAGAGAGAGAGAGAGAGAGAGAGAGAGAGAGAGAGAGAGAGAGAGAGAGAGAGAGGTTAGCGAGGTTACCATCAACTCAAATCTATCTAAATTTTGATTCTAATTAGATTTATTTATTTTTTAATTCTAATTCTATTTATTGTGATGTGAGAATCAAAATTCTCAAAGTTTAGACCTAAATATAGGTCGTAGATCAAAAACCCAAAATCTACACAATTAAAATCTAGTTTTTTTTTTTTTTTTCTAACTAACAACATTGTGTAATATAGCAATCTAACCATACAAATTGTATAATTTATTTTAGAGCTTGATCCTAAAGTGCATACACATGATTCTAGCAATATTAGAAGCTGATCGCAATTGAGAGGTGAGAACATCCTTTCAAGCTTTTCGCCAGGAATCATAAAATAGTTAATAGTTCATTCATTCTATTATTTGAAGTTAAACTTCCTATATCATATGTAATTCACATAGTTAGTATGCTTTTACATGTCATTATATACTCTAATATGATTGGATTTTACTCATGCATGATTTAGAATTGTTGTACTGCAAATTATGCTTTATTGTTAATTCATGTGCATTGTTAGCATACACGAATGAATTTTTGAATGATTCATACTAAGAAATAAATTAATGATTTTTCTGATCTAATCTATGTATGTTGGGACATGTGAAATGGATGACGTATATGGAAAACTATTCACGAGAGGACTATATGTTGTTTTGTTGAGAACACACCTCATTAGACCATGCCTTGTAACTTAGTTGACCTATTTTATTTATGAACTTAATATCATGATGTTTTATGATTTTGACATTACTTTGTAATATGTTTTGGTGTCCCAAGTGTTACAGGTGATGATCACTTGTTTTGTCCACATGAACAAACTTGTACTTATAATAATTATTTTTATTGATTATAGTAAGGTGATTCAAAAGGGCACCAAGAATATAAGGTTTTCATGATTGGTTACTTTGAAAATTGGAATAATAAAGGATTTGATAATCATGCATTCACGCCTCTTTTAAAACTTACCAGATGAAACCGATGTATGTCCTTTGGGACTTTCAGGTCAAGATGTCGATGTGTCTTTCAAGATTTTTGGATCATGATGCCGATGTTTGTCCCTTGTGGTTTTCGAGCCATTATGCGGTCATTCTCTTGCATTGTGGGTTTACCTTACAAAAATTTCTGGTGGATGTGCATCCCTATGCTGATGTGCATTCATGCATAAATCAAGATTTGCATGACGAAGTTAATATTGTATGACCCCTATATTTATTGTCACATATTTATGAACTATATTGGACTGTGACAATGGATGTGTAATCTTGGGAAGGGGAGGAGGGGGTGTTTTCATTGATTCAGCTACTCACCCTTTTGGTGTTAAAAAATACCATAGATGATGCAGGATTAAAAGACAAGGATACATTTGAATAGTTGATTGAGAATCTAGTGGACAAGATTTCCTACGTAAGTACAGCGTAGCTCTTGGAGCTCAACCAATAAATAGACTTGTTCCTGTACTTTAGTAGAACTATTGATACTTAAACGGATTATATAATTTATAATAAGCCCCCAGCTAAGTGGAAAAGTTTAATTGATTTTTATGATGATTAACTTTATTTACAATGTTTAGTTTATTTTATTTTTGTGTGATGTATACCTATGGGAATGTAAATGTGATTACGTTAAATACTCGTAAGTATGCATATGTGTACTTTCACTAACACCTGGAATTTTGGGACAAAAGTGTTATACTTGGGTCGTGAAATTCGGGGCATTATAAGTTGGTATGAGAGTGTGAGAATGAGATAAATTGGGTCTTGGAATGAGATTGTACATAAGCTTTACGCAACTTAGGGTAGGATCTTGAGATTAGAGATTTTCTCCTGGGTGAATTTTATGTAAAATCAGGGTAGTTTGATGAACATAGAGACCCAAGCTCTAGGTTTCATCAAAGAATTATCTAGTATAGCCGTTGAAAATAGACACAAGCACTTAGGTGTCGTGGGAAGCAATTTCCAACCATATTAAATTGTAGGCTAAACTGAATCCCACGTCGAACTTGACCCTAAAAAAACTTATGGAAAATTAAAAATCAAACCCTCTAGGACCTTTCCAAGGCTAGAATGACGTTTTCTCCCATGTATCGGAGTGTGGTGATGGCTGGAAGTGGAGTTTTCCAAATTTCCAGTGAATTTCCACCCTTTCGGCTAAAAGCCTCGACTAGATTAGTATCATTGATTAAGGTCGACCAAATTTATGCTCCCCCTTTTTCTTTTTTTTTTTGAAAGTCAAAAACATATCTATGGACATCCCCAAAAAATTTCAAGACTATGATAGTTTTATAAAAATCATAAATATTTAAATAGTACTATGAAAACCGAAGCTGGACAACAGAGTTTTCTTCCTTGACAGAGATAAATCCCTAATTAAACGTAAGATTTTTTATTTGAAAAGTTTTCAGGTGATCCACCAAATAGTTAGGGACCTAATTTCCAACTTTTATGTCACTTAGATGTATGGTTTGAAAATGAAAATTCTGGGAGTAACGGTCTGCCCATTAATTTGTTTTTTGTAAAAAATTTCTTGAAATATATAAACGGTTAGATAAATCTATTTACAGGAATCCGATCATGATGAAATTTTAGACAATGCTTAGTTAGTCAAATTAATCTATACATTATAAAATTGGGGACTTAATTAAAAAAATACACTGTTCATCGAACTTTGTATCATATCTATTGGATGACCGATCTAAAAATTAAGAAAAGACCATCTATGTGAACCATACGTGATACCCAATGGATGTAACAGTTTACTTATCACATTAGGACCTGTCCAGACCTATTTTAGGAGTTTTAAAATATGTTAGAAGAATCCTACGTGATTTATTGTTACTAAAATAATAATAATAATAATAATAACTCTATGTACGTATGTCCACTCCACACTGTACACCTTCACGTAATGAGATCACAATCCAACATTTGATCTGAAAATTTATTCATACATCTACACCTAAACATCCCAAAGGACGTCATTGACCACTCAATTTACAACTTTGAAGATGAAAAGAGTTTTAAATTTCAACTACGATCTTTTATAGGCCTATAATCAAGATTAACCGATTTGGAAGTGAGTTTTGAGGGATCCAAACCTTACAGTAATTGGGCCATTAGACCCTGGACCTTCAACCACCCCACAGCCAAACCACGTCCAATGCACACGTGCAAATCAGGACCAATACTCTCCACGTGTGTGTGCATGAGATCAGACCGAAATCCTCGTAACAGCATCTAGCCAGCTTCCTACGATGCACATCAAATAGTTTTCAGTTTTCTTCGAATTCGAAAACTTGACATGTTCCGAATCCGGGACAAACAGCCCTAGATGAATCTGAATCGTTCAAAATAGAAAGATTTGAGCCATTCCCGTGGGAGATCCCACCCCTCTGACCTTCTTCATAATGCCCAAGAGACACTATGTGTTGATTTGGACCATGCAAACCATGTTCCAAACGTTACCGTTAACGGAGCTCAGCTCCACAACAAACTCAGAGCTCTATCATTGTATAAATCATGAGATCCACTTTCGTCACAAGCCAAATCCGAACAAGATCTCCTACGAATCTTGGAGGTATTTTCTCCTCCAATCCCGACTGTTCATGCGAACAATCACAACCATTCTATACAAGATCACACGGATCAATGCAAGAACATCCCACGAAAGACCTTCTCCTTTGCTGATTTGTCATCATCAGATTTCAAAACACCGAATTGTAAAATCAATCCAGACCGTTGTAATCATTCAAGCGCTATCTCTGAATCCAAGAACACCAAAAGAGGAAATTACAATACAAGTTCTCTAGGTTTTTCACGATAACAAGGGAAAACGGCAGAAGCCTTCTAACCTTGAACCCACTGGATAAATATGAAATTGCGTGGAGCTTAGAATTATGGCTATGTCCTAAAGGAGGGTAATTAATATGTCATTTTGTAAAATTATTTACCAATTAATGTAAATTAATTCACAAGGTGAATTATGTCCAAAATCATAGACTATAAAGATACAACTAATTATGCAACTAATTTATGATGAGAAATGTGAAAATACTAATTGTGTGTACTCTAATTTAAGTATCTAACATATAATCTATTTTATGCGTTCATATGAAATAAACTAATCATTTACAAACACAAATAGAATTGCATTCACATAAACAATTAAAGACACAAGGATATATAGTGGTTAGGATAAATGCCCACTCCACTCCAGCTGACACACTCAAACTCAAGTGTATAGGATTTCACTATCTCAATTCATTTTCTATAAGTTCAATAATAATATTTACAATGGTTTTCCATAGGTTAACTACAAACTTACATGTATGTACGTGTGTTAGTGGCTTCTTCGGAGACTCACAAGGTTTTCTATATGTTAACCAAGAATCGAAGTAGTCCTACACAAGGACCTACATGTGCATACTCATGTTGGTGGCGATCCTACACAAGAATCTACGCATATGCACTCATGTTGGTGGCAGTCCTACACAAGAATTTACATATATGCACCCTTGTTAGTCGCTCCTTCGGAAACATAAAGGGTTTTCTATAAGCTAATCAATAACCTTTAATTAGTCCTATACAAGAACTAATCTATGTACACTTCCAGCAGAGATGGTCTTACACAAGGACCTATTTGAGTTTGGGTTTCAAACTTTATGGACTCTTAACTTAAATTATTACTAGTTTGGATGAGCCTCGTTAATAGCACCTTCTTAAAATGCTCAATCAATCTTGATGTGCCTTCTCTTTTTCTCCACCGATCTTTGATATAGATATTCTCAGCTCTTACGATTGGCTCCTTACTTTGATCTTCCTATTGAGAGTGCTAAGAAATTATATAGGCGATGAAATTTTCTACAACTAATGGGATAGCTGGTTCCAATTAGAGATTCACTTAAATAGGCATTTTAGAGGCTGATAGACGTGAGAATTTACCTATAGTATTGCTGTCTAATCACTAGAGAATGCAAGATAAAATGTTCATCTTCAAATGGAGCTTGGAATGCTCATTAGGGTATCAAATCACAAAGAAGATGGCATAAATCTCTTTGGGTGATGGCCTATGAGTAAAGGGAAAGAGTGGAATACACCAGTGCTTCTAAATCACCAAGAAGCATCCACTTTGTAAAGATCTAGATGCTCCTTCTATAGAGAAAAAATTTCAACAGATTTATAACGGTTAGTAATGACTAGTTTCAATTCGATAGAGAAATTTCAAAATTAAGTAGGAAATTCGCTGGACATATTTTGTGATAGTTTGATCGGATCGACCAGAACTATCGATTCGATGGATAGTTCTTATTTTTTGTTGATTCTATATTCTAACCACTAGTAGCTTCGAACCTCTTCTAAGCATAGCATATCATGTTCATTTTAAGGCTAAGGCTTGGGATGATTAAATAGGGATTTCATATAGGAGAATGGATCATCTAGACGTAGGTTGTTTTGGAACTAAATGGGTCTAGGGCTAGTTGCACAAAGGTACCTGAAGTTAACCTATGTCTTCAAGCCTTGATGCTGCAAGTCTTCAAGTCTTTAGTCTTCTAATGTCTTCCAGTGAGGGCTCAACCAACTCAAGACATACTAGCGTACTTTATTGACAAACCAATGCACTAATAGTCTGTAAGACCCTATACCCCAGAAATCTGGTTTATATACTGGATAGCCGTTGGTTGTAGGTCCATTGGCCCCGAGAATATTTTGACTTGATCATAATGTTGTTCCATTATCGAGCCGCAAGCCGTATGTCAACCCGATGTCCGAATGTTAAGATACAGACTTAAAATTAAACAATATGAGAAATGACCATTATGTCCTTATTTTAGGTGGGGCTCCGCCAACATTGAGTTTTCAAATCCGTTAGGTCGGAGAGCCTAACCGTTGTGGTTGTAGTCAAGTTACAGAGTTACTAACGAAAACGACATGTCAATATGACATCTGGATTGTAAGTTACGCATCGATATGTACATGTATAGTTTAATAAAATAACTCAAATGACCTCGGCATTTTTTTTTTAAATCCTTGGAATACTTTTTGTCAAATCACTTACATAACATTTTGTTTATTGCTATCATACGTTTAAACTTCTCAAAATTATCCTAAACCATCTCATAAACCCTTTTTTTTTAGCTAAAAGCCACTTTAAAACCTTTTTAAGCCCATAAATAGATAAAACCTACTTTCAAACATTTCATTTCCAGTCAGCATTCTAGTTGAAGAAAAGAAGAAGAAGAAGAAGAAAAGAAGAAGAAGAAGAAGACAGAAAAAGAAGCTGAGGTTGAGAGCCAAACCTCTGATACTTTCAGGTGAGTGCATAGATTAGGAGCACTTAGATGTGTACGTTGAGGTTTCTTTTAAAACCCTATCGCTGAAATTTTTGTTTAAGGGTTAGGGTTTTGCTGAATTTTCAGTTTTAAGGTTAAAGAATTACTGAATTTTGTTTAAGGGTTAAGGTTTTGCTAGATTTTTTGTTTTAGGAAGTCTATATTGCTGGAATTAGGTGCTGGAATTATATATGGCTGGAATTAGGTGCTGGAATTAGGAAGTCTATATTGCTGGAATTAGGTGGAAGTCTCTATTGCTGGAATTAGGTGTTGGAATTATATATGGCTGGAATTAGGTGCTGGAATTAGGAAGTCTATATTGCTGGAATTAGGTGCTGGAATTAGGAAGTCTATATTGCTGGAATTAGGTGCTGGACTTATATATTGCTGGAATTAGGTGTTGGAATTCTATATTGCTGGAATTAGGTGTTGGAATGAGGTTGTTGCTGGATTTTTTTACGGGTATGGCTGGCTTTGCTGAGTTAGTTGATTAGGTTATGAATGGAAGATTGGATGATAGATAAGATTAGTTTTGTTACAAGTGATACGTATTTCTAACAATTTCTCTCTTTGTTCCTTCCAATATCCACCCGTTACCTGTTTGACAAATTGTCTCAAAGGAATATCCTTCATCCTTTTAATGTAGATCATTCTTGAGAAAAAGCATGCTTGTAGCATGAAGTTTTATAGCAGATTGACTAAGTCATGTGCATATCATATGCATGAATCATAGTTGTTATATCTTTGTCTGCTTGAGAGTAAATGAATCATATCATGATGTGGTGATCATAATGGGTTGTTGTGCGACACACGATGTGTCTGTGATGAGTATGTAAATTGCCTAGATACATGTTGTATTAAATGAGACCCTTATGAGGAACTTAACTGTGGAACTTAAATGTATGACGAATGTATGAGGAGACCACATGAGGAAGGTCGTCTTCTGTTTGCCTTTAAAACAAAAATGAAATGATCTGTTATGCTTGTGTGTGGACTCATGCATACATACATACGGTGATTGTAAATGCGATGAAACATATGTTGTTATAACTTGAGTTGGACACCACACCGGAAATGTGTAATTCGACAGGACATGATTAGAGGGTCCGTGGGTGAAAGTCCCTAAACCCCGATTGGTACCATTGGGAGCGACCAATGCTTAGACCGGGTGGAAGAACAGAGCGCTGAAATGCTGAAATACCAAAGTAGGCAGCGACTCCCACCGACGTGTGTCGATTGGTTGAGAGGTTTGACCTGACCTGCTTATGGGCAAGCAAAGATAGGTTGTGTGTGACGAGCTCGTAAATTGTCCGCTATCGTTTTGCCAAGCAACTTATGACTTCTTGCTGTTAGGCAGATAGTGAGGTTCAATACAAGTGGGTTAGACTAGTTCAGCCCGTGAACTATGTAGTCCCACCTCTGTAGTTGACCACGGTGGAAAAGTCTATACAAGTGGGTAGAAGTCCCACCTCTGTTTTAGACTTTGGTGATCCAATTAGGAAATATGAAAAGTTGTGGAAATGTTGAAAGCATGTGTATGTTACAAGTGGGTAGAAGTTCCACCTCTGTATATAAAAATGATTTGGAAGCCTGTGCATTCATGTGCATTAAATGAGCATGACATGAAACATGCATTTTCACGGCACACACGCACTCACTGGGCTTAGTAGCTCAAGCTTTCCTTTTTATTTTTTTCAGGTGAGAGTAGGGAGCTGCAGGAGTAGAGGCTACAGACTCTAGTTGTCCTTTTTGCTTTGTATATATCAGTGTATATATTTTTGTAATACCCTGCATATGTACATCAGGTATGGTAAATATAATGTGGTTTATGTTTTGGTTTGCCCTGAGGTGCTCAGTTGTACACAGTAATATATATTGTATATGATGAAATTTTGAGAAATGCAACATGTTTGTTGGTTTTACTTTCATAAATCCTCCTTGTGGAGCCCCGCTTATGGGACTTAGTATGTGCTACTTGAAAGTCCCAAGAATCGGAGTTCTACGGAGGCTGTCAACCAAAATCTGGTGTTTAGTAACACTAGATTTAGGGTCGTGACAGAAAATGGTATCATGATCTGGAACTATCATAAATCATAATGTATTTACTATATGTTGGAGAGTTGTTAGGTGCATGATCTGGGACTATCTACATAAATCATAATGTATTTACTATATGTTGTTGTGTTAGAGTTGTTAGGTTCATGTTTTGCGACGTAAATGAGTTGTATGGTTATGTATTAGTATGTATCTTGTATAGATTTACTTGTTCTGGTTATGGATTAGTATGTATATTGTATAGATTTACTTGTTCGTCTTAGGCTAATTTGGTGTTTTATCTATAGGATGCCGCCTAGAAAGAATCCCGTTCAGACTCCTCCAGTGCAACCTAAGTCTAAGTCAATATCTACGTCAAAACCTGTACAGACTCCTCCAGTGCAACCCAAGTCTAAGTCAAAATCTACATCAAATTCTGTTCCAGATCCAATTATACCTATTCCTGCAACACAACTTTAACAACTGTTGCAGACTATGTCAACTATTACAGCTAATCAAAAGCAGCGATCTAGTTCTACTCCTGAGACATCAGCGCAGGAGCGGGCCAGTGCTCTTTTTATGGAGTTTAGACGTCTAGATCCACCTTGTTTTTCTGGCAAGCCAGATCCTATGGCAGCCGAGTTATGGAAGTCAGAAATAGAGAAACTTTTTCAAGTTATGGGTTGTACTTCCAAGCAATGTGTTACCTTAGCGACTTATCAATTGTAAGGAGAGGCAGAACAATGGTGGAAGTCAGTTGTACGTTCAGATCCAAAAGTTGTGTGGACATGGGAAGCGTTTAAAGACCAGTTCGATCGTAAGTTTTTTCCCGTAGCTGTTCGTCGGCAGAAAGCACATGAATTTGAGTCGTTGGTTCAGGGTGAGCTGTCTGTTGCTGACTATGAGGCTCGTTTTATAGAATTATCTCGTTTTGCTCCACATTTAGTAGTCGATAATGATCTGAAGGCGAGGAAATTTGAGGATGGTTTACGTCCTAGTTTGCGATCTCGAGTGAGAGGGTTTGAGTTGTCAACTCTTGAGGGAGTAGTAGCGAAGGCACAGATTTTTGAGTCTGATTGGAACCAACAACAAAGTATGCATCCATCTACTTCTAATCAGCAAAGGAAGAGGAGATTTATGTCAGAGAGTGGTAGTTTTCAGCCCTTTTTTATCCCCAAAGAGGCCTACATTGAGATATGATAATGCAGCCAGACCTGATGTAAGACCCCTAGTATCACCACCTGTTCCTCCACGACAGGTTTTAGCCAGACCTGATGTCAGACCCCCAGTATTACCGTCTGTTCCTCAGCGACAGTTTTTCGGAGCCTGTTATAATTGTGGTGGTATAGGGCACCGTAAAAAGGATTGTCCAAATCCGCAGAAACAGCAGCCAGGTCCACCACTTAGACATCAGCAGCCCCAGCAGCAAAGGCCATCATATAGGATACAGTATAGGCCTCAACAACAACAGTCTCAACAGCAATCACAGCGGCAGCAAGGTAAACAACCCGTACCCCTTCAGACGCAGCCTCGTGTTTATACAATCCAGAAGGGAGATTCTCAGACTAAGGGAGGAGTCATGAAGGTATTCTTGTAGTATCATCCCTTTTTTGCACGTGTCCTTTTTGATTCTGGCTCATCACATTCATTTATAGCAGATAGTTTTTGTCAGTCGTTGGAATTGCCTAGAACATCGATGACCAAGGGATTAGAGCTCTTGACTCCTTTAGGGAAACGAACGGCGTTGAGTTCTATATGTCAGGACTGTCATGTTTACATAGCAGAGTATACCCTTCCAATCAATTGTTATGTTTTGGAGTTGTTAGAATATGATGTGATTTTGGGAATGGATTGGTTATCCAAGTATCATGCAGTGTTGGACTGCACCGCTAAGACAGTCACCTTTTCTATACCTGACCATCCTCGATTTCGGTTTGTGGCTGATCCTAAAGATAAGTTTATAGAGACTTTGATGTCCTGTGTTCATGACGAGTCCAAAGATGTAGGTATTGAACAGCTACTGGTAGTATGTGATTTTCCAGATGTTTTTCAAGAAATTCCAGGTTTGCCACCTGTTAGGCGTACAAAATTTCAAATAAATCTTATCCTTGGCACTGCCCCTATAGCTAGAGCCCCTTATCGTATAACACCATTAGAGTTGCGTAAGTTGCAAAGACAGATAAATGAATTACGTCGTTTGGAGTTTATTCGTCTGAGTACTTCACCTTGGGGAGCGCCTGTGCTTTTTGTAAAGAAGAAGGATGGTTCTTTACGGTTGTGTGTTGATTATCGTGGACTTAATAAGGTTACGATTAGAAATAAGTATCCGCTCCCAAGAATAGATGATTTATTCGATCAGTTGAGTGGTGCGCAGTATTTCTCGAAGATAGATTTACGGTCTGGGTATCATCAGATTCGGGTTCGAGAGGAGGATATCCCGAAGACAGCTTTTGTGACTCGTTATGGACAATTTGAATTTCAGGTCATGTCATTTGGTCTGACTAATGCACCGACAGTCTTTATGCAGTTGATGAATGAGGTCTTCCGTCCTTATTTGGACCAGTTTATTGTTGTTTTTATTGATGATATTTTAATCTATTCAAAGACAAGGGAAGATCATGAGTGTCACTTAGAGATGACGTTGCAAACCCTTCGTGCTCACCAACTATATGCTAAACTGGAAAAATGTGAGTTTTGGCAGGAAGAGGTAAAATTTTTGGGGCACACAGTGTCGAAGAATGGAGTTTCAGTTGATCCAACTAAGGTTGAAGCAGTTTTGCAATGGAAACAGCCAAAGAATGCATCTGAGATTCGGAGTTTCTTAGGGCTAGCAGGGTATACAGACGTTTTGTTAAAGGATTCTCTCGTATAGCTGCCCCACTGACTCAATTGACTCGAAAGGATGTAATATTTGTTTGGAGTAGAGCCTGTGAGCGGGCATTCGCGGAACTAAAAACTCGTCTTACGACGGCACCGGTTCTCACTCTTCCATCTGGGAGTGAGGGATTCGTTGTTTATACAGATGCCTCGCTTATAGGTTTGGGGTGTGTCCTAATGCAACAGGGAAAGGTAGTAGCATATGCATCTCGCCAGCTTAGGCCTCATGAGCAGAATTATCCCGCACATGACCTAAAGTTAGCAGCAGTAGTTTTTGCCCTCAAAGTATGGAGGCATTACTTGTATGGGGTTCGATTTGAATTTTTTCGGATCATAAGAGCCTGAAATACCTCTTTTTCCAAGCCGAATTGAATATAAGGCAAAGACGTTGGATGGAATTGATGAAAGACTATGATTTTGATCTTCAGTACCACCCAGGAAAAGCTAATGTGGTGGCGGATGCGTTAAGTCGTCAGCCACAGGCCCAAGTGGCATAATTGATGATGCGAGAGTGGAAAATGGTAGAAGATATAGCTGAATTCGATTTTGAGATGACTCTACAGTCCTCAGTTGTACAATTAGCAAACTTGACGGTTCAACCCTCTTTGATATTCCAAGTAATAAAAGCCCAACAGTTTGATTAATGGGCGTTGTTTTGTAAAGATGTGATAATAGAAAAAAATCAACCGGAGTGGCAGATAGGTTTGGATGGTGGACTTCGGTTTCAGGGCAGATTATATGTTCCATATATCTCAGAATTGAAGAAGACCCTTATGGATGAGGCACATCGCACTCAGTTTACTATCCACCCAGGATCTACGAAGATGTATAAGGACATGAAAAGGCAATTTTGGTGGACTGGAATGAAACGTGAACTTGCTAGGCATGTGTCAGAGTGATGTATGCAAACGAGTAAAGGCAGAGCATCAAAAGCCGGCAGGGGAATTGCAACCTTTGGAGATACCAATATGGAAGTGGGAACATGTAACTATGGATTTCATTGTGGGTTTACCAAGAACCTTACGTCGACATGATGCTATATGGGTTATTGTAGACCGTTTGACAAAGACAGCCCACTTTCTTCCTATTTGTATTTCTTGGTCTACAGATCGACTCGCAACTTTATTTATCAATGAAATTGTTAGATTACATGGTGTACCTGTGTCGAATGTATCTGACCGAGATCCGAGGTTTACATCAAAGTTTTGGAAGAGTTTTCAAAAAGCAATGGGGACGACGTTAAAATTTAGCACAACATATCATCCACAAACAGATGGGCAGTCCGAAAGAGTTAACCAGATTCTCGAGGACATGCTTAGATCATGTGCCTTAGATTTCTCTGGTAGTTGGGACGACCACTTGCCATTAGCAGAATTTGTGTATAATAATAGTTTTTAGGCTACTATTGGCATGACACCCTATGAAGCGTTATATGGTAGACCTTGTAGGTCCCCAAGTTGTTGGATTGAGATTGGTGAGCGATGTCTTTTAGGTCCTGATATTGTCCGGCAAACATCTGAAAAGATTGATCTTATTCGACAACGTATGCTTACAGCTCAAAGCCGACAGAAGAGTTTTGCAGATCGCCGGCGTAGACCCTTAGAGTTTGTCGAGGGAGACCGAGTATATCTCCGAGTTCCACCAGTAAAAGGTGTAGTACGATTTGGTGTTAAGGGAAAGTTAGCCCCAAGGTTTATAGGGCCCTTTGATATTGTTGAACGAGTTGGCACTGTAGCTTATCGTCTTGTTTTGGCACCCCAATTATCTGGAGTTCATAATGTTTTTCACGTTTTCGATGCTCCGTAAATGTGATCCAAAGATAATAGTACCTGTTATTGACTGGCAATCCTTAGCAGTTCGAGAAGATGCATCCTATATCGAGCAGCCAATTTGTATCGTGATAGAAAAGAACAAGTTCTTCGTACGAAAGTCATTCCCTTAGTTAAAGTCCAATGGGGTTATCATTCTGTAGAAGAAGCAACTTGGGAACGGGAAACAGAGATACGTAGTCGTTACCCTCATCTATTTAATTCCTAGGTATGTATAACTTTGATATGATTATTGTTATATTGTACTGTTATGATATATTTTGAAATAAATTTCGAGGACGAAATTGTTTTAAGGAGGGAAGAGTTGTAAGACCCTATACCCCAGAAATCTGGTTTATATACTGGATAGCCGTTGGTTGTAGGTCCATTGGCCCCGAGAATATTTTGACTTGATCATAATGTTGTTCCATTATCAAGTCGCAAGCCGTATGTTAACCCGATGTCCGAATGTTAAGATATGGACTTAAAATTAAACAATCTAAGAAATGATCATTATGTCCTTATTTTAGGTGGGGCTCCGCCAACATCGAGTTTTCAAATCCGTTAGGTCGGAAAGCCTAACCGTTGTGGTTGTAGTCAAGTTACGGAGTTACTGACGAAAACGACATGTCAATATGACATCTGGATTGTAAGTTACGCATCGATATGTACATGTATAGTTTAATAAAATAACTCAAATGACCTCGGATTTTTTTTTTTAAAATCCTTGGAATACTTTTTGTCAAATCACTTACATAACATTTTGTTTATTGTTACCATACGTTTAAACTTCTCAAAATTATCCTAAACCATCCCATAAACTTTTTTTTTTTTTTTTTTTTTTATAGCTAAAAGCCACTTTAAAACCTTTTTAAGCCCATAAATAGACAAAACCCACCTTCAAACATTTCATTTCCAACCAACACTCTAGTTGAGGAAAAGAAGAAGAAGAAGAGGAAAAGAAGAAGAAGAAGAAGACAAAGAAAGAGAAGCTGAGGTTGAGAGCCAAACCTCTGATACTTTCAGGTGAGTGCATAGATTAGGAGCACTTAGATGTGTACGTTGAGGTTTCTTTTAAAACCTTATCGCTGAAATTTTTGTTTAAGGGTTAGGGTTTTGCTGAATTTTCAGTTTTAAGGTTAAAGAATTACTGGATTTTGTTTAAGGGTTAGGGTTTTGCTAGATTTTCTGTTTTAGGAAGTCTATATTGCTGGAATTAGGTGCTGGAATTATATATGGCTGGAATTAGGTGCTGGAATTAGGAAGTCTATATTGCTGGAATTAGGTGGAAGTCTCTATTGCTGGAATTAGGTGCTGGAATTATATATGGCTGAAATTAGGTGCTGGAATTAGGAAGTCTATATTGCTGGAATTAGGTGCTGGAATTAGGAAGTCTATATTGCTGGAATTAGGTGCTGGACTTATATATTGCTGGAATTAGGTGTTGGAATTCTATATTGCTGGAATTAGGTGTTGGAATGAGGTTGTTGTTGCATTTTTTTACGGGTATAACTGGCTTTGCTGAGTTAGTTGATTAAGTTATAAATGGAAGATTGGATGATAGATAAGATTTAGTTTTGTTACAAGTGATACGTATTTCTAACAATTTCTCTCTTTGTTCCTTCCAATATTCACCTGTTACCTGTTTGACAAATTGTCTCAAAGGAATATCCTTCATCCTTTTAATGTAGATCATTCTTGAGAAAAAGCATGCTTGTAGCATGAAGTTTTATAGCAGATTGACTAAGTCATGTGCATATCATATGCATGAATCATAGTTGTTATATCTTTGTCTGCTGAGAGTAAATGAATCATATCATGATGTGGTGATCATAGTGGCTTGTTGTGCGACACACGATGTGTCTGTGATGAGTATGTAAACTGCCTAGATACATATTGTATTAAATGAGACCCTTATGAGGAACTTAACTGTGGAACTTAAATGTATGACGAATGTATGAGGAGACCACATGAGGAAGGTCATCCTCTGTTTCCCTTTAAAACAAAAATGAAATGATCTGTTATGCTTGTGTGTGGACTCATGCATACATACATACGGTGATTGTAAATGCGATGAAACATACGTTGTTATAACTTGAGTTGGACACCACACCGGATGTGAGACCCGACCTGAGTTCGCATGTGTGCATGTGCGTGTGTGAGTATGCATCTCGTTCATTTTGGTCTCGCGGTTCTACTAGTCAAATTTCGGTGACCCGCGACCATCGGGTAGTGTTTGCGTCATCCTTGAGTTCGGTCACATAGACCCGACTCAGATTGACCCGAGACCTATGCCATTGTGTCCGCCTCATCGCTGCAATTCCGTCGCCACGTCCCATGCGTTAATCCGATATGTACATCTCAAGTTATGAGCATTGATCGATATGGGCCATTGATTGCATGATTGGTGGACCCACCATGGGTTACACGTTTTCCCATGCCATCATTTCACCCTAGGCTGAGATTTCTAGAAAGGCTATTACCCTAAGCCTTGTTAATATCACCATAGGCCACCATCATTGCCTAGGAGAGAGAGAGTCATCATTACAAGTCTTAAAACTCTCTCTCTCTCTCTCTCTCTCTCTCTCTCTCTCTTCCCCTCTCATTTCTCTCTCTTCTCTTCTTCCCTAGCAATTTCCCTCTATTTCTCCAGCCCATCTTCCCTCCATTCCAGCCCCTTCTCCCTAAAATACCTCCTCATCTACCCCTTCTCACTTGATCTTATCCATTGATCCATGTTGCTTGGAGCCTCTAGATGATGGTGATGTAAGTTTCAAGGTTTATCTAGGTAGGTGCTCTTAGATCCTTCTTCATTTCTTTCTTAGGAGCTTGTGGGACCCATCAAGTGGTGATGGAGGTCCCTCGTGTCTCTATGGTTGAGGCCAATGGCCCTTTTTCCTTGCATGCATGATCCATGGATGAGGTCATTCTCCATGGACCCCATCATGGCATTTTCCTCTGATGCATATCATTTTCCTCTCTTGTGGCTGGATTATTTTTATTTTCCATTATTCTATTCTTGATTTCCTGATGTGTGTGGCCCACTTAGTGGTCCCGGAATATCCAGACCGTTCGAGCAAAGTGGACGTCTATGGTTGTCCATTCCTTGGACGTTGACACTCTATTTGCTCCATTTTGGGCACATGCAATGGGTTTCATGAAGGGGGTATGGCCTGGATATTTGTGGGGCCCACTAAGGTGGATCTTAACACAAATTTTGTGGGGTATTTTCCCATTTAATCAGTGGTTATGTTCAGTTATTTTCAGACATACCTTGCTGTCCAGAAAAATTCTGGACTGTTTTTGGGTTATTTTTGGCACAGATTATGAACTGATTTAGAGGATGTTTTACCTCCAATATTTGATTATTTCTAGAGGTGTGGACCCCACCTAGAAGTTTGTTGAATTTCACCTTCATCCGTTCCTGTTTGATCACCCAAAAGAGTGGGCCAAGGAGGGTGGATAGTCCAGATTTTCTGTACTGTCTAGCAACCCTACTTGCTGTACAAACATAATTATCAGTTTGTTTCTGAAATGGTGGGCCACCTTTGTGGACCCCACCTTGTTGTATACTTGTGTAGGGATGTTGGTCCTATATTTTCTTAAAATTTGGCAAACCTGGGCCCGCTTTAATGGGGTGGACAAATCAGGGGCAGCAGCATTGTTTCAGAAATACCTTGCTGTCCATAAATTGTAGGAGTCAAATAAAATACTTTTACTATCCCAAAAATTCTAACCTTTTGCAGAGAGGTGTCCCACCCATGGTAGAACTTACCTGCAAAATTTTAGGGCCAATGGACCCCATTTGGGCATCCAAATGGGTGGGCCAATATAGTGGGCTGCCAGAAATTTCTACTATGCAGTCTAGCAGCATAGTTCCATAAAAATAAATTTTTAAAAAATATTTTCTCAGAAGGTGGGCCATATTTCTGGGTCCCAACTTGTTGTGGGCTTGATGAGGGACCTTGGGTCCAAATTTCAAGAATTTTGGAGGCCCAAAACCCACCCATTTGATGGCCCAAATTCAGGACAGTTATATTCCAGCAATATTTCACCCTGGACAGATTGTATTCTTTAAATTAATTAAAATACTTATGAGTATCTAAAAATTATGAAAATTTATAGGGAGGTAGTCCACTCATGGTGGGATCTACCTACCAAATTTCAGGTCTAATGGACCCCTGTGTACACCGTGACAAGGCCCGGACTGGCCCACCATGTTGGGACGTCCATGCCAGTCCGAATTTCTGGACAGCTTGTTTCATTCAAATTAATTAAATTATTTCTAGATGTCCAAAAATTCTAAAATTTTGTGGGGTTGTGGTCCACCTATGGAAGGACCATCCTGCTAATTTTTAAGGCCATCAGGCCCCTGGACTGACCGTGGTATGACCTGTAAATTGGGTCAGTTTTGGGCCAAATACCCAGGCCCATATGACTAACCACTATGGGATGCCTCTACATTGGGCTACTAGGCCTGCATTCTAACGGCATGGCCCACTTGAAGTAAGTGTTGTATATCGCCCTTCTTATCTGGTGGGACCCACTGTGATATGTGTGGGCCACCATGGGTCAGTAACCCATTTAAATTAAATAAATTTCTGGACTCCAGCAGGCCCAGGAAGTGGGTGGGCTGAAATTCCAGTAAGGGGCCCAAATTTGTGCATAGTTTATCTTTTGGAGCCGTGGCGGCCCATCAGATTTAAGGGAGTATTGCACACACTCTTTGCTCTTCTTCCTTAGACATTTTGGGCTTAATTAGTGCCTCTTGAGGCCCACCTTTGTGTGGTTTGTGGGCTAGCCTTAACCAGAATTTTTGATAGTTTTATAGGCCCAATGGGCTTGAAACCTATCCCTTGAGCCCAAGATTGTGCAAGGGCTGACCTTATTGATTCATGGGCCTAATGGACCGTCTACAAGCTGATCATGTGTATTTATTAGCCTTGATGTCCTCATAAAATGCTTAATTGTGGGCTGACTTGCAAGGCCTACATAAATGTATATTGTGGAGGGCCTTGCTAACTCTTTGGGCTGGTGTGGCAAGGCCCACACTGTCAGTATAGGCCTTGCCCATGTGTAGTCTTGGGTCTACGGGCTACCTTCAAGTCCACCATAATGTATGAATTGGATGGCTTTTGTTTGGGCCATTTCTTTAGGGCCCATTATGTGATATAGTATATGCATGTTTGTGTTAGCAAGTAGGCCTTGTGGACTCAGTTCTTTTGGATAGGCTCATTGATCTCAGGCCTGTAGTCTCCTATCTATTGTGATGGGCTTAGGGGCAATAATACACAAGAAGTTGGGCCCTTGGCTGCCAACTAAACTGACCCTGTACTTGGGCCAAAAGTGAGGCCCAACTCACTTGTGTTAAATGTGAAACTTGCCCATGTAAATGAATTACTGGGCTGCCCATGAAGCTCACCACAACATGTGGAATTATGACCTTTGTGGTTGGGTCCAAACCTTACTTGAGGGCCTACTATATGGCCTATGAGTTGGGCTTGGTGTATGGCCCATTAGGCCATGCATTGCTTGGGCTTTAGACCTTACATTATATGAGTAGTGGCGAACTACCTTTTGGAAACCAGTTGAGGTTGGATGTCCCCCTGGGTGATCCTAAGGTAGGCCCATAGGTTTCTCTATAGATGGTTAAAGGCCCACCATAGACCCTAGGCCATTTGTTTAAGGCTCGATGTGTATGTATGTGGAACCTACCTTAACGCATGATTGGTCCAGGCCGTTCAAGCCTTGGATCGCCCGATTATTGAAGCATTCTCTGTCTTGGATTGCTGCTGGATTCACAATCCAGTAGCAGGCCCACTTGATCTTTTCTGTGAATATTGTTGGCCTCATGAGATCATTCCCACTTATTTGACTAATTTCTGGGCTTTAGCAGGCCCAAGAAGCTGAGTGGGCTGAACGTTTATCAAGGGGACTCAAATGTACATTGTTATGGTTGAAACTTTATTGGACATGGGACCCACCATATTGAGAACTTGTGTACGTATTGCATGCTTGTGTTTTCTTATAATCTTTGGGCTTAATCAGTGCATTCTTTTGGGCTACCTTTAGTGATCACATGAAGACCCCATCTTAGATCAGATTTTTGGGGCATCCCATGAGCCTAGAGTGGGTTGGGACGTCCCAGCTTGGCCCAACCATATATTGGGCCAGCTTCCACCATTTTGATGGACTTGTGGGCTAAGATAAGGATAGTATTGGGCCCTTGGTTGCCCACCTAAATTGCTAGTTCTTGGGCTAATGTAGTTGGGCCCATTTCATCATCCAAACTTAAACTTATTTTGGGCCGTATATTGTGTATGTGGGCTGCCCACCAAGTCCAACTTAATGCATGGATTCTATGGCCATTGGGAATTGAGCCTTGGGCCTTAATTTCTCTTTTGGGGCCCATGTTGTTAAAAGTGGTGTTATATCTTTTTATGGCCTATTATGAGGAATGTATGTATGTGGTTACCTGTGTTCTTATCTTGAATGTAGGGCCTTGGGCCTTGTATCCATATAGTTCGTGGTTGAGATGCCTCTTTGGGAATGGTGGTTAAATGTCCCCATTATGGACCCCTATAGGCCCGTTTGTATCTAAATGTCATTAGATGCTCATCTTAAACTCTTGCTAGACTCACTTCTGTGTTACTTAGACATGTAGTTGTATGCTTAGTCTTGTGGGCTACCCCAGGTAAATGGGCCCCCACTAGAGGTGGGATTCCTTATGGATATTGTCTAAATATCTTGTCTTGGTCCCTTCTTGGATAGGAGGAGTGTACTACTTTGTATATCGCCGCATAATGCGTCTAGACCCATCTTCATGGCCCATGTGCATCATTGTATGCTTGGATGACACTATGTGTGTGGTTATGATTGTGCCATTGGGCATTGCATGTTGCATTGCCGAGGGACGTAATATTCCCTCTTGAGCACGTTGGATGCTTGGAATTGATGCATAGTTGATTGTGTGATTCATGCATCTGACATTGCATAACATATGAGTATTTTCGGCCTTGCTTCATTAGGGTTATAGCCTCCACAGATATATCGTGGATGACCATGTTTGGACACCGAAAATGTTACTTGAGCATACCGGGTGCATAGGATGCCCATGGGTTAAATTTCCAAAACTTCCATGTACCAAGGATCTGCTCCAACGCCGTGACCGAGTGGAATATATGAGCGCACGAGGGCCTTATACCGTTAGGTCGCGACTCCCACTGTCGTGTAGTCGGTTGGATAGGGGTGTGGCCTTACTCGCCTGATGTAAGGGGGCATTGCTAGGCTGAGTCTGACCAGCTAGTGAATGGGTCCGCTACCGTCAGGCCTTGCTGGTGATTGGTTGTCCACAGGCGGGTAGCGAGGTCTCTTACGCTCGTTTGACTGTGCGGGGTCTGTAGAGCGGCAGTCATCCAGTAGTGTAATGGACCCCGGTGATTTCCTTATGATGGAAATGTACTTGATATGTGGATTGGATATGAGCACTGGCATTACTTCGCATTGCATTTGCATCGGTTGTGTAAGCCTCATATTGCATCGCCTTGGCATGGTGCCCAGTACTCATTGCATTATAGTACCCATTGCATTACAATACTCATATTGCATTATAGTACTCATTGCGTTATATAGCCTTGGTGTGGCTTCCTGCATTATCGTACTGCCTTGGTATAGTTTCTTGCATTCATGATAGCCTTGGTAAGGCTAGTGGTATTTGGTATTGATCATGACTCCCTTCTGCATTCTCTATCTTCTTCTGAGCACCATTGTCACACACCACACTTCCCTCACCACCCTCTAAGCTTTCTATAGCTTATGCACGATTGATGCATGCAGGAGATCCTAAGCAGCGTCGTAGCAGCAGAGCTGGAGTAGTATTTAAGCTTGAGAACTCCAGTGTTGCTGACTCTTTTCTCTCTTTTCCCCATTATCTTATGTATGTCCTTTCGGACCTGATGTAAGCTTATAAAAGTTCAAATTCTTAGTGGATTTTGTGATGTGTATCCTTTGTTACTTACTTCCAGATGTACTTGCTGTGATCTTGGGTGTGCTCATATTGGTGTATGATTATACTGTTATGAAAATCCTCCTTGTAGGATCCCAGGATCGGAACCTGCCTCAGGAGCCGAGAATGGGGTACTACGGAGGTTGTTGCCGTCAGAACCGGCCATCGGGTTCCTTGTGAGTCCGGTTACCGAGTTTGGGGCGTGACACTGAAAATGTGTAATTCGACAGGACATGATTAGAGGGTCCATGGGTGAAAGTCCCTAAACCCCGATTGGTACCATTGGGAGCGACCAATGCTTAGACCGGATGGAAGAACAGAGTGGCTGAAATGCTGAAATACCAAAGTAGGCAGCGACTCCCACCGACGTGTGTCGATTGGTTGAGAGGTTTGACCTGACTGCTTATGGGCAAGCAAGATAGGTTGTGTGTGACGAGCTTAATTGTCCGCTATCGTTTTGCAAGGCGACTTATGACTTCTCGCTGTTAGGCAGATAGTGAGGTTCAATACAAGTGGGTTAGACTAGTTCAGCTCGTGAACTATGTAATCCCACCTCTGTAGTTGACCACGGTGGAAAAGTCTATACAAGTGAGTAGAAGTCCCACCTCTGTTTTAGACTTTGGTGATCCCATTGGAAAATATGAAAAGTTGTGGAAATGTTGAAAGCATGTGTATGTTACAAGTGGGTTAAAAGTCCCACCTCTGTATATAAAAATGATTTGGAAGCCTGTGCATTCATGTTGCATTAAATGAGCATGATATGAAACATGCATTTTCACGCACACAACGCACTCACTGGCTTAGTAGCTCAAGCTTTCCTTTCTATTTTTTTCCAGGTGAGAGTAGGGAGCTGCAGGTGTAGAGGCTACAGACTCCAGTTGTCCTTTTTGCTTTGTACATATCAGTGTATATTTTTTTGTAATACCCTGCATATGTACATCAGGTATGGTAATATGATGTGGTTTATGTTTTGGTTTGCCCTGAGGTGCTCAGTTGTACACAGTATATATATTGTATATGATGAAATTTTGAAAAATGCAACATGTTTGTTGGTTTTACTTTCAGAAATCCTCCTTGTGGAGCCCCGCTTATGGACTTAGTATGTGCTACTTGAAAGTCCAAGAATCGGAGTTCTACGGAGGCTGTCAACCAAAATCTGGTGTTTAGTAACACTAGATTTAGGGTCGTGACATAGTCTCTCCATTTATCAATTACATGACAAAAGTAAACTAAACACTATCATGGTGCATATCACCAATGACAAACCAAAACAACTCAAAATATTATATGTCAAGATTATAATGATTTACAACATAAAAATAAATATGACATGTAGACACTTGTAATGCTCCCCCTAACCCCATCAAATCTCTGCAACAAAGAGAACTTAGAAAACAAAATTCAACTTGTGTTGGTAGGATCTTGACTTCTCTCTCCCTTTTGTCAGTTAATGATAAAGAGACAATTTCATGGTTATACCAATAAGCATAAAAATGTGGAAAGCTCTATAAATCATATTCTACTAAGAAGCACATAGTAACAAGAGAATATAATAAGGGTGCATATCCACATTAGAAACTCATGGAGCATGCATGAAATGGTCATTAAAAAATATACCTATTAAGTAAAATGACCATGATAGTTTAACAATTTAAAAATAAGAATGAAGCAACTTAAGGCTAAACTAATCAAAATGATAATGAGGCTATAATCCTCATAATTACCTATAAGTGTACATAGACCAACTAAGGTGACCTCTCATTCTTCACCACCCACTGGGTTGTGAATTTCCTAGGACTCAGATTGTTTTCAAGAGAGAGATTATCTATCTTAGATTCAACTCTCCTACGTGAGATCCTATTTAAACATCTATGTTTGGTAGGTGATTTTCTTATATGTTTCTTACCCTGATAGTTATTTCTCCCACTAAACATTTTACTCATTTTCTCATTAAGAAGGGCAATGTTTTTAATCAATTCCCTCATATTATTGTTCATTTTTGGAGGAGTTGAGAACTTTTTTGGTGTTCTCGTAGGAGGACTCTCTCCTTGTTGTGTCATTTTCTCAATCATGATATATTTGTCTATTTGGTTCCGGATTGAGGTGGATTGTGGCCTTTTAGATATAAGACATTTAAACTTCAAGTGGCCTACATCTTCATA
Organism: Magnolia officinalis; assembly: GCA_021015155.1. Lineage (NCBI taxonomy): Eukaryota > Viridiplantae > Streptophyta > Magnoliopsida > Magnoliales > Magnoliaceae > Magnolia > Magnolia officinalis. The sequence goes on from JAJHSJ010000009.1 coordinate 25,749,400, forward strand.
TTTGTGACACACAGTAGAGGCTCTCGATCTACTTTCTGAAGCAGACGAATCCTTTTTTAATTACCAAAGGGGTAGAGATTCATTAATGAGTTTTTCTATTTTATTAAAAATTTCTCTTATCCCCCAAAAGGCTTATCCAAACCCAAAGGTTTTTCTAATTGGTTTTCTACTTAGGCAATGTTAGCATTGGTAAGATAAGATTCTTAATTTTTAGATTTAACTGTATGAAGCTCAAATTCAACACCTATGTATCTCATTAAAGTCTCCTCAAGGTCAAACTTAAGATATTCATGTATTTGAATCAAAAAAAAGATTTTTATATCCAACCTTTTTTAATTCATCAATCAATTGAATCTTCTTAGCCTTTACTAATACTAACTTTTTTATATATAATTTTCAAACTTTTAGTAAAAAGTAGGTTGTAGACTTCTTGCAGTTTGACATTTCCTTTATCTCCTTCTTCATCAAAGAATGTCTCTTCTTCTTCCGAGATGTTATGGTCAAAATCTATCTAGCAATGACCTAAGAATTTTCTTACATATACGGACCTCTAAAAAATTATCTTTTAAACCCCACACAGAGTTGTAAATGTCATTCAATTTTGAATAAAAGTCCATGAAAGATTCACTCTCATCCATTTTAATATTTTCAAACTTTATGATTAAGAATTGAATCTTGGAACGCTTAACTGTGCTTGTTCATTCGTGGGTGGTTTCTAAAATGTCCCATGCTTGTTTCCCAATTTCACATGTGCAAATTCTTTTAAATTCATTCATCCGGGAAACGACATAATAAATAACATTGAGAGCTTTGGTGTCACGACCATATCTAGCTCTCTCATCAACACTCCATTTGGATTTATCTTTGGGAGTGGAAATGGTGACACTGTCTACCACGACTTGTTCTACCTGTATATACCAACCTTGGTCTATAATTTTCTAAACCATAGGGCAAGAGATCTCAAAAATATTTTCATCCTTGCCTTGCAATAGGCATAGTTAGACCCATCAAAGTACGATGGTCATGAGATAGAACTCCCCTCATTTTTAGACCTCATTTTAAAGCTCATACGGATCAAACTCTAGACGGTGAAGTCCTTGAAGAGCAACCCGATCTGATACCAATTGAAATTGTATGATTATCTAACATGATACTATGACACGCAAAAGCTTATAGAGATTAGAATTGTGGATGAGTCCTAAAGGGGGGTGAATCGGACTTTTTTAACTTATTTACAAGAACGATCGCAAACACAATGATGTATATAGGTTCAGCTAAATGCCTACTCCACTCTTGACTGACGCACTCAAACTTGAGTATAACAGATTTCACTATCTCAAATTATTTTCTAGAGGTTCACCAATAACCTTTATAATAGTTTTCAATAGGTTAACCAAAAATCTACACGTACACACCAATGTCGGTGGCTCCCTCAGAGACACGAGGTTTTTTATAAGCTAACCAAGAACCGATGTGGTCCTACACAAGGACTTATGTATACATCCGCCGAAGGCAGTCTTACATAAAGACCTACAAGAACACCCGTATTGGTGGTAGTCTTACACAAGAACCTACACATACGCACCCGTGTTGGTGGCTTCATCGGAGACTTTAAGGGTTTTCTATAGGCTTACCAATAACCTTCGATTAGTTCTACACAAGAACTAATCTACCTATACTCCCGCCAAAGGCAGTCCTATAAAGGGACTTATTTAAGTTTGGGTTTCAAACTCTCAGTAGTCTTAACTTAAATTGTTACTACTTTGGATGAGCCCCGTTGATAGTGCCTTCTTGAGATGCTCGATCTATCTTAATATGGCTACTCTTTTGCTCATTCGATCTTTGATATGGATACCCAGTTAGACTCGGCGACTGCACTGAGTTAACTCAGCACGAAGCTTCTCACTCAACAACTTGGCTTCCTCTTCCTTTCTTTCTTCTTCTCTCTTTCCTTCCTACTCCTTCTTTGTTGTTAATGTCTAGCAACTGGACTCATCAAACTTCACTCAACTCACAACGACTCGAACTGACTTGGTGCAAACTCAGCTCGGTTCAAGCTGGTGCGACAGCGCATGTTCTCTTTCCTCCATTTCTCTTCTTGCTTTCTTCTTTCTTCTTGCTCATCTAGTAACTCTATCACCCTTTGGACTCGGCAAAAATCCATCAGACTCGGATAGGATCGCACCAACGACTCGGGCGAGTTAGCCTGGTGCAGACAGACTCAGGCTCTCTCTCTCTCTCTCTCTCTCTCTCTCTCTCTCTCATATGTCACCTTCCCTTTTTCTTTCGTTGTTGGAAACAACCAGGTGAAGCCCTAGACTTGGCCTGATGTTGTAGCGACTTGGGCCGAGTCGACTCAACCTGATGTGGCAGTCGAAACGGCGCATTCTCCCTCTCTTTCTGGCTTTCCTTTTTCGAAAAGGGTTGCCCTAAAAGCCAGCCTTAAATAGGCTTTATTAACCTATTTCTAGAGCCCTCCATTATAACTAATTGGCAGATTAGCTACGTTTTAGCGATTCTTAATCACGAGAATTCGAGATGATCTAATCGAACTTATGTTTGCATGGCTGTGATCCAATGCTATAGTCAGACTTCTAACACCATGGCCCACCGAATGGATGGCCTTGATCGTGAAATGGGACCCACCGTTAGATGCTGGTTATCTAAGCTCAACGGGGAAGATGATTCGGTCGTTAATGGCAGATCACTTCCATATCGTTAATCCTTCAGCCCACCGCACCTGCACGGTGTGGATTTGTCTTCTAGACACTATGGGACCCACCATTTGGAGAAGCTTGCACAAAAACTCAGTGGGTTTCGAGATTTTTTTGTCACGGGCGAATTTCTCGAGGGAGGATGAGTTTCTTGCGAGATCTCTTCATTCCACAAGATAGGGCATTGCTTACCCTAAAACGGACGCTCCTGATGCATTCAGAGCGCCTTTTAGAAACGTCCCACCGGTTGGGATCGGTTCTCCCCTTTAACGGAAAGCTTTTTTTGCCTTTTCTTCTAGTTAAGGAAAATAACCCTAAAAGGAAACGAACGGAAGGTTGGGATGGTTCAAAATGAATAGTCAAGATGAGAGAGAGTAGGCACACGTGGATTGCCAGCAAAGCAACAAAAACGGATTTCTGATTTCGAAAATTGCCGCGCGCACACTCTGTTTGTGCACACACACATGTGCATAAATTCGTGTGGACGGTGTGGTCCCGATCGGATCTGTCTCTTGAATCCGATGGATGGTTCTGATCATGCTGATGGATGATCAAGGTGTGTCACTACTGAAAATAATCGAAAGTTGTCCAGTTTAATAGCCCGCGCGACTCAATATGCAATCGAGCTCGAGAACTTGCACGCGTTTATAACTGCTATAATGTTTAAAGCACACTTTAGTTGTCAAATTTCGTTAGTCAAAACATCTTGTCAAGTGATCTTCAAGTATGGTTCAAGATCAAAGTTCAAGCTTAGGGGTGGGTGTACATCAGCCTAATGATTGGGGCAGATCTAACATTCAAATGGGCCATATAACTTAATTAGAGTGTCCAATCATGGATCTCCACCGATCTAGGGGTCAGATTGTTTCGAGTTTGAACATCAATGGTCAAAAGGTTCATAGTCCTATTTAGCAATTCGATTGAATGAATGATTGCGAGTTCAAACGGTTAAATTGTTCAGATTTGATTATCAAGGTCTAGGAATCTTTAAGGCATCTATATGTTTTGGTTTGTCAGTTTCTTTATCATATGATGTGAGGTCTAATTTAATGATTGATCTCTAATCTAATAATCTATTTTCATTCTCAACGGTCAGATCATGAGGTTTAAATTGTTCGAAATCACTTTTCACCGGTTCTAGGTGTCCTAAAAACTATCTAAATGGAAATCTAAATATTGATTTTATAATTAGACAATCAATTAGTTCAATTCATGGATAAAGATTACTTCTAATGTATAGAGTGTAAGTGAACGACTCAAAAAGCTAAGTACTTTTAGTAACACCCAAGTACTTGAAAGTATGGGGTGTTACAATCTACCCTTAAAGAGAATTTCGTCCTCAAAATTCAACGATTCTACCCATACCGTGAACGAGAATATTTCTTTTACAGTGTTTGTAATCATTCACAACTTTCCTCATGAGGCATATTTGTAGGTACCGACGTATGCAACTACCATTAAAATTAGGGTTGTTACAATCTACCCCCCTTAAAGAAAATCTCGTCCTCGAGATTTGATAACATACGTCCTAACGATTAACATGACAAACAGTAAAATAACATTGACTCATCTATGTTCCAATTATGCCACACTTCCTAGATTTAAACGGGCTATACCTAGATTTCCACTGCAACTCTTATACATCTACTCTAACCAATCGAGTAATGTATATAAGTTCTAGATATTTGAGATCTTTTTAGCGTCTACCGTAAGTAGGGATTTATTTAAATGCCTAATGACATCACAATTTCCTATAGTATTTATTGCGCTTACAAGTTTATTTAGGTGACATTTAGTAATAACATTATGTCTTTCTTTTTATTTTCTTTTACCTTTAATGATAGTTCCTCATTATCTATAGTAAATATAGTTTTTCTGTTTTCAATGCTCGGCTAACACGAGTGGACAGTTGTAGTAGGTTTGAGCCCGATACATCGTTCATCTGCCTGCGCAGAAAAGTGGATTCTCTAGTATCACTTTCCAATCCTGGTAAATTTCGATCTTCTGCTTCATCAAGGCATCGAGATCATTGATATTTGCTAGGATTTAGATTTTGGATTAAGCCGCGTATCCTTCACATAAACATGCTTCCATCAGTCCGTGCTCCTGATTATTTTAGACTTTTGGGAATTATCATGAAAATTTCCCTTTCAACAATAGGAGTGTCTGAAATTTATGTGAAACAAACTCAAATGACCATGATACTTTCGTTGTATTCTCTAATTTCCAAATGCATTACCTGGAAATAAAATTTCAGGCTCAAAGTTTCTACATATAGATTTGGGTTTGAAATTTCCAAATTCATCTAGATTCTCAAATCTAGTCCCAGGGTTCGATCTAAGGATGGAAATTTACCTAAAATCTCTAATTGTATATCTAGTTATTTTTAATTGTTGGAAATTTTGGGGAATATTGTTCCTAACTAATGAAATGTTTTAGGAAATTTAAATTGCAATTTCTAATACAATTTCTTACGTTTAGAGAGTGCTGATGTCTAATCTACTGTACAATATGGTGGGTAAGTATTTTCTTATGATGCCTAAATTCATTTCCTTTAATGAGTGTTGTGACAATGTTGTTTCTAACCAAGAAATTTTTTGAAAACATTCAAATTCTAGATTTCTAAAACTTGCTACATAGGAGTCAAGTCTAAGGGATGTTCTCGTTTAATTTTAATTGCATCATGGAGGGCACTTGTCCTCCCACAGTACCTAATTGTAGTTTCTAAGATCAAATAACTATTCTAGTAGTTCGTATGGGAACCAAAGTTCTTGTTCCTATGTTCAAATGGCTCGCCTTAAAATTTTCAAAAGAGATTACAATTTTGGATATCTATGTTCTCAAATATTATTATTATTATTATTATTATTTTATTATTATTATTATATTATTATTATTATTATTATTATTTTTTCGAATAAGTTCAAATGGATATCCTTATAATTTCGAAGGGAACCTAAGTTTGGTTTTTAAGTCCAGACAATTATCCAGATAGTTCATAATAAGGAATTAGAGGAGATTCACTTAGGTTCAAGTCTTTAATTCCAAAATCCTAACTTGAGACATTTAAAGTTTGTATAAGTTCATTTCCCAAAGGCAAGGTTTGTCTAAACTCCTCTCTAATACCATCCGTAACACCCCGGTTCCCGAAACCAGAGTACACTACTCGTTTTCCAAAACCCGAGTGTTAACCTTTAAAGATAGCCCAAATTTCACATACGTTTTTTTTTTCTTTTCTTTATCAGAGTTAGTAATTTAGCGGAATAGAAACAATCAAGTATAAGAGAGAGTCCAAATATACATAATCAAATATGCAAGTGGTTGCCCGAAAACTTATACAAATCAATGTTCGAAGTTTTTAAAATACATAACAGTACAAATTAAATACAAGTGAAATCAGGAATAGAGAGTCGCAAGATCATCTGGCTCCTATTCCACATGAACACCAGCATGTGCATGCTCTGCATCTCCTGCATACTGATTATGGTTTAATAACGTCAATGGCTATCGCAATCAGGTATAAGCCCCGAGATTTATTGTATTATCAAGATAATTAAGCATAGTTATCAGGAACAGTCTACAATGAATATTTCACAATGATCATCATAATAATAAGACAAAGTTCATCAAATACGCATATATTGAATAAATTCCACCAATGTATTCTTGTTTAAATGCATGGATGCACATCCAGCTGGCAAAAGGTCGCCCAAGCAGAACTAGCCACCCAGAAAAGTACTCAAAGGTACGCCCTAAGGAGAACTAGCCACTCAGAAAAGACCATGTAACGAGAACACCAAAGGTGAACTAGTCTCTTGAAAAAATACTCAAAGGTACTCCCTAAAGAGGAATAGGCACCCGGAAAAGTCCATACAACAAGGACAACCCATAGCAGTTCAAATGCACGTAATAATAACTTAGGATCACCTAGTAAAATACTCTATTGTACAACCCATAGTGATCTAAGAAACCCCCGTGTCTTACAACGGCCACCTAGTAAAGTCCATATGCCATGAAAATGCATGATTAGTCTAACTATTATTATTCCAATTTCTAACAACCATTTTAAGGAAGTTCAAAGGTCACTATGGGGGGCTAGTCACCCGGTATATGCCGACAGCTCGAGCATAGTGTCTCATATCACCATTCCCGAATCATGAGAGTCTAACAAATAAGATATTTAAAGGTAACCTATGCAACTAGTGACCAATTATAATTCTACAAGTGGAACTTACCATCGAAGGTTATACAAGATATCCAGATATCACTAGCCTTAACCCAGGCTTATCATGAATGAATATGCAATGAGTACTGGGTGCCATGCCAAGGCAATGCATGAAGGGGATTGTACACCAATGCTAATGCAATGCAAGTAATGTCAATGCTCAATCCAACACAAGTCATGTACATTTCCGTTCATAAGGAATCACCGGGGTCCATTACACTGCTGATGACTGCCGCTCTACAGACCTCGTACAGTCAAACGAGCGTAAGAGACCTCACTCACTACTCGCCTGCGGACAGTCAATCACCAATAAGGCCTGAAGGTAGCGGACCCATTTACGAGCTGGTCAGACTCAGCCTAGCAATGCCTCCTCACATCAGGTAGGAAAGGCCACACCCCTATCCAACTGACTACACGACAGTGGGAGTCGCGGCCTAATGGTATAAGGCCCCTCGTGTGCTCATATTCCACCCCCGGTCACGGCGTTGGAGCAGATCTTTTGCTACCATGGAAGTTTTGGGAATTTCACCCATGGCATCCTATGCACCGGTATGCTCAACTAATATTTCCGGTGTCCACACATACGGCCCTCCATGAATATCCCTGTGGAGCCAAGGCCCTGATGAAGTAAGGGCGGATATCCATAAGCTATGCAATGCTAGATGCATGAATCACACAATCACCCATGACTCAATCCCAAGCATCCATCTCTCGGGAGATACCACTTGTCCTACACAATGACACCCCTGGCCAATCATACCTCAACCAAGCATCATATGATGTCGTATGGGAGTGGGCCTTGAGAAGTGAATAGGGTGTGCCAATGAGGTGAAGATGAATAAACTCTACCTAACCATAAACCAGTGTAGCTAGTACTTACCTCACCATTCTCATCCTAAGGAATACAAATAACCTCCAACCGTGAGGCCCATATACCTGGGGTAGCCCATGAGACTAAGGAAAATAATGATATGAGCCAAAATAGATGAACGAGTCTAGCAAGGGTCTATGGTGGGCCTTTAACCACCATAGAAGCTCACGGACCTACCTTAGGGCCACCAATGTGGACATCCAACCACAACTGGTCCCCAAGAGGTAACCCATATCTAATTTATTACGGATCAAGGCCCAAGGCCCACACAACATTAGAATAAGAATGGGCAGCCATTACATACCACATACATTCATGTTGGGCTTCAGAAAGGCGGCCCAAGGCCTAACCAAAACATGGGTCCAAGGGGATCACACATAGCCCACCCATATATACCACTATGGGCTTATAGGGGAAAGGTTAGGGCCCAACATAAAGGCACTAATCCCATATATTGTGGTGGCCTAGTGGGCAGCCCATTGCTCAAATCACATGGGCAAATGTCATGTTCTTAATCAAGTAAGTTGGGCCTACAACCCGGCCCAAGTATAAAGTTGATTTGGTGGGCAATCAAGGGCCCACATACTTGTGAAATCTGGCCCACTAATCCAACACAATAGTATGAGAAAAATGGCCCAAGAGTTCAATCGGCCTATCTAGAAAGTTCCAGGCCAATTGGGCTCAAAGAGTTCAACAACTAGCCACATTCATGGACCCAATTAATTCAACTGTGGTGGGCCTCAAAAGTGCATTAATTAAGCCCAATATTTAAGGAACTAAAGGTATAAATTATTACCTCTAAGATTCTTCACAATGTGTTGGGCCCCACTCCTCAAAATTTTATCCCAAAGGCCAAACATAATTATAACATGTTGTGTCCTAAATTTGGGCACTCCATTGGAGTGGGCCAGGGCCTCTAAAACTCTGGAAATTGAGGCCAAGGTCCCTCATCATGCATACATGAGAGAAAACCCAAAAAAGGTGGCCCACCATCAGAGGAAACATTTTTGAATTATACTTTTTATCAAGGCATATTGCTGGACTGCACAGCAGAAAATTCTACTAAGCCAACCATCTTGGCCCATTTTTTTGGATGCCCAAATGGGGTCAGTTGGAGTTGAAAATTTTCAGAGTGACACTTAAATAGGTGGGACACACTCCCACAAAATTTCAGAATTTTTAGATATTTCTAAGTATTTTAATTAATTTGAACAAAACAGTCTGTCCAGAAAATCGGACAGACCTAGACGTCCCAATGTGGTGGGCCAGTCCGGCCCTCGTCACGGTGTGTACAGGGGTCCATTGGCTCTGAAACTTTGTAGGTAGGTCCCACCATTGGTGAAAAACAACTCCACAAATTTTTAGTATTTTTGGACATTTAAAAATATTTTAATTTATTTAAAGAAATCAATCTATCCTGAAAATCGGACTGATCTGGAGACCATATTGTAATGGGCCGGTCCAGCCACCACCATGGTGTGTAAAGGTGTCCATTGGCCCCAAAATTTTGTAGGTTGGTCCTACCATGAGTGGAACACCTCCCTATAAATTTTTATAATTTTTAGACACCCAAAAGTATTTTAATAAATTTTGGAATTCCAACCTGTCCAGGGTGGAATGTTGCTGGTACAGTGCAGAAAATCCAGACTGTCCACCTCACTTGGACCACACCTTTGGGACCCCAATGAAGGTCAGATGGGGTTGAAATTTGGTATGGTTGTAGGTGGGTCATAAGGCTACAAGAATCACATATTATTTTGTTTCAGTATTCCCACCAAAGACCCATAAATCAGGCCCTAAAGTGGCCCAAAAATCTGTCCAGGCAGATTTGGATAGCAATATGTAATAGAAATGATTAAAATATAAACATGGTTTTCCATGGGATTTAACACCAAGAATTTGTGTGGTGAACCATCCCAGTGGGCCCCACAAATATCCAGACCTTCCCCATCATCAAATACCCCTTGCATGTGTCCCATTTAGGTGGATTTTGGGGCCACATGTCTAAGGATGGACCGCTATGGGCGTCCAAGCTCCATGGTTGGTCTGGATTTTTGTTGGCGTACAAGGTGGGCCACACATGCAAGATCAGAATTCTATCATAAAGAAAAAAAAAATAAAGAATTGGCCGCAAGAGGAGGGGCTCCGCCACATTGAGGCCCTCCCCTTCATCAACCACACCATACATTCCTTCTATTCAAATGTTACAACAAAGATCCACTACATGCATGTTCTAGATTCAAGATCAATGGTTGGGATGCCATCCCAACCAGGATTCTAGGGTCTAGATGACCTACCATACTATGGAATCCAAGTAATCCTCCATGATGGGGGCCTATAAAGGGGAAACCCCATGTATGGACATGCATGCATCAAAAAGGTCATTTGGCCACAACTAAGGGATGATGTAGGATCTCCACCATGGATTGGTGGTCCCTACGCTTCCCACACAAAAAAAAGAGATCTAAGAACATGAAAATAGAAATCCTAAGTCCTAGGAGTACACCCACCTTAAATTGCTCCAAACTTGGACCTTCTAGCTCCTAGTGCACCAAGGGATCCATATCAATGGGTGAGATTGGATTTAGATGGTTAGATTTAGAGGATTAAAGGGGAAATGGGGCTGGAGAAGAGGGGGAGATGGAAGAGAAGTTGCTGGAGAAGAAGAGAAGAGAGAGAGAAATGAGAGAGAAAGAGAGGGAAAATCTTTTTAAGGGAAGTAATCATAACCTATGGTGACAATAACAATGTTGCTAGGGTAGGTTAGGTGTGGGTAGTGTTTAGGGTGGGCAGTGTTTATTCCATGTAATAGTGTAGTGTGTGTGTGTGGTGTGCATGGGAAATTGTACCATGGAGGTGGTCCACATGCATTTGTACAAAAAGTGGGCCACATGATGAAATGCTCATAACTTTTGATCCATAGGTCGGATTGACGAACAAGATGCGTCGTTGGAACCGCAACGACGATACGAACAAGATGACATAGGTCTTGAGTCGATCCAAGTCGAGTCTATATGACTGAACTTAAGGTGACTACAAACACAATCCGTGGGTCGCGGGGCGCCAGAATTAGACCGGTAGGACCGCGAGACCACGATGAACAAGATGCATACTCACACACACACACATGCACACATGGGAACTAGGGTCGGGTCTCACAGTTGCATATACCATTTAATCTTGTGAAAAACTCCATGAACGTCTCATCTTCTTCCATCTTTATGTGTGCAAACTAAGATGTTAGAAGTTGAAGCCTTGACATTTTTACCGTATTAGTTCCTTTATGGGTAGTTTCTAATAACTCTCATGCTGCCTCAGGTTTGCACAAATACTTATTTGATGAAATACTTCTTGTGAAACTTCGCAGCAAATTGCATTCATGGCTTTAGCTTCATACATCCTTATCTCTTTGTCATACTAGGTCCATTTGGCCTTTGGTTTTGGTTTGGTGATTGTTGTACCATCCTCAAGAACAATTTGTTCTGTTGGTGCAATATATTCATTTTTAACAATCTCCCACACATCATCATCTAAGGCATGGAGAACATATATCATTCTGGCCTTCCAATATGCATAGTTTGTACCATTAAAGATGGGTGGTCGTGAGATGGATGGTCCCTCTCCTTTACTCATAATTCTTTCTTCAGTCAAGATCTTCCTCTAGGTTTTTAGACCTTTTTCAGAGGAACCTCTCTTTGATACTAATTGAAATTGTGGTTTATACCACTGATACTGAAGAATGAATATAAGATAAGGTCCTGGAGGGGGGTGAATAGGACTTTTCAAATATTTTGCCTATTTAAAAATCCTAATTGCCTAACTTAAACAATCATTCAGTTTAAAATAAGTAAGGCAATATAACTCTAAAGGCTTCCAAGCCAATAGAGGGTCCAATCACAAAGGCTATTTAAGATATACAAAAATAACTAGCCTAGTGTTGTGAGCTTGTGTGTGGAATGTGCTTCCTATCAATCTTAAGCATTCATCTAATCATGCATAAACAATCAATCATTCAAACTTAAATAAACATGATTAAATAGATGTGCAAATGACAATTTCAAACAGAAGCATATATAGTTGTTCAGCTACTTACCTACTCCACTCCCTACAACTGCACTCATTCCTAGAGTGTGTCGGATTTCACTATGAATGATTTAAAATCAGGTTCACCATTAACCTTCACTGCTCTACACAAAGGACCCAACAATTTATGTTCTTCACATGAGCAAAGGTCCTACACCAAGAACCTATGTTTATGCCCACCAGCCAAGGTCCCACACAAGGCACCTACACGAGTTTATTGATAACAAACTCTTATCCTCAATCCTACATGAGGATAAAAACTAAACTTTGGACTCTTGAAAATGACACTTACTTGTCGGAATGAGTACTCTCTTGTAGCTCATCTTCGGTTGCTTAATCTTCGCTCTTCCGTACTTGAATCAGCTCCCCGATGCTCCCCCAATCGCTATGTTATAGTTTACTTGTTGTTTCAGCTTCACGATCAAGAACCTTGCATATGATGTTCCTATAAAGGTAACCAAGGTAATGGGAGGTGGTTGAATCTCTAACGAAGGTTATCAATGGATTTCTTAAAAGATTCAAGTGATGGATGCTTTAGAGTATCATGGAGACTATGGTTTTATCTATAGGTTTGGTCTCTATACTCTAGAGGAGGTTTGAGATCATGTTCTTCATTAATAGGAGCTTTAAATGCTCATGAGTGAAGAATCACAATGAAGAGATCATGAATCTCATGTGGATAGAGTCTAGGATGAGTGATTTGAGCTTGGAACAACCTAGGGACTCTGAAATGCCTAAATCCACACTTTCCACAAAGTTCTGGGTCCTATATTTATAAAGAAAAGGGCCCAACATATCTATAATGGCTAGTTTTTGGTGCTACTAAGGGAACATTTGATAGTACCGAAATATAGTTGGTGGTACCGAAATATCACTTGGTGGTACCGTATTAGATCCTGAAGTTGTTGGAAGATATTTGTCACTTTTGGTAGTATCGAAAGTTGTTCGTCAGTAGGAGTCGGCGGTACCAAAATTTCAGTCGGTGTTACCAAATTACCTTCGAAAGTTGCTGGACTGTTTTGGGCACTTTCGGTAATACCGAAGGCATCTTCGGTGCTACCAAAGGTGTCATTCAGTGGCACCTTTTCCTACCGAATGTGGACAGATTTTCTTGTTTTAACTTCTTGTCCATTAAATCATTCAATAACTTGGAACTTCCTAAAGCCAAGTTCAAAAGAGTAGACAATATGAAATTAGAATGGCTTGAAATAGATTATCTACGTGGGTTCTCCTATTTGGGTTAGAATCATTTATAGGAAAGATCCAGATCATAGAAGCCTATATGAAATCTGTCTTTGTAGCTCGGGCTTCTGTTCCAGTTGCGTCGTCGGTCTTCATTTGCAAAGGACTCATCTGACTACTTGACACAACTAGTCACGTGATTGACAAACATGAGTGCAAATAAGTGCACTAACATAACCATCCTTTGATTCGACGCTCTGCCCTGGGGGTAGTGATCGGGTGATGGAGGAATTTGTTACGACCAACAATGACCACCTCTTTCAGTCCTTCTTGAGACCATGTGTTGACCTTATGTCCTAAGTCGAGGAGGCCCTCCTCAACCTGAGATATTTCTTTTAGCACATCGGTCACATAATTGTGAACCTCGACCGTCTTGCTGAACTGCGCTCAGTTGCTTGACGGTCGACGGGGAAGGTTGATATCGCCCCTGCCCTTGTTGTTGTGACCCACCTTCGCGGTTAGCTGGGCTGAGATTGACCCTCTGTCGTGGATGATCAATGTAACACCCCATACTTCTTAATACTCGAGTGTTACCATGAGAACCTGACTTTGTATAAATGTAATCTCTATTTATGTGAACATTCACACACTCTAGTCTAAATCCGACTCTTAATGGTGATCTTCATCCGTAGACCAACCCATCCATCTGTTAAATTCTCAAGATGAGCCATCACGTCACTCTAAAACTAAACCACATGTCACAAATCTGATATCTTAAGTCACAACATCCACCGTTTTGTGCATCCTTAATAACTTAGAGGATGAATCACACTTAAAAAGTATAAGCTGACTAATCAACACTTAAATCGCCATTAAGTTCCCTATAAAATTAACTAGGAATCCATGTGAAACTTGAATATCAAATCTGGAGGCGATCAGACCATTAGATCAATGAAAATCCAACCATCATCAACTTTAGAAATGGGCGTGGATGACACATGACTAGAATTTAAGGATTGGGTCTCATATCTAGTCCTAAATCATTAGTCCTTAGACCCCTGAAAACCTTTGGATAACTGTTGATCATGTTTATAAGAAATCTAACCATCGGATTGATGAAAACCTACAATTAAGGACCCCAAACCACAAAGCATGGCCCACCTAAACCTTGGATTTACCCCACCTTCAATCATATGTCCTAACAGGACCCACAAAACTTGATGAACATAGTGGATTTTATCAGGACATCACCATGGACCCCACATTCGTTGCGTGTGCACAACGTATGCATGCGCCCGTGGTGCACCAGACCTCCAGCGCGGTTAAATGAGCGTTGAGCCGCACTCGTTTGAAAAAGAAGACTTTCTCCTGCCTTTCCTGCTTCTGAAAATTTTAAATGGACAATGTCCGTTTGGATGTAATGTGGCCCACCATCATGGATCCCTTGTCTGATCCAAACCATCCATCTTGTAGAGGACCTGAAGGAGAGTATCCCCCGCTAAATTTCACTCGTTAAATCACATAGTTGTGCACACAATGCTAGCCACAAATTGGGCTGCGTGCGGTTGTTTTGCTGAAAATAGAAAGCCTCGCTTTTCCTTCCATTTTGAAGATCCGCACACGCTTATAACTGGAAATCTTGACCCTCCATTAGTGCAAATCTCAGCCATCCACCTTAGGGCATCCATAGCTACCATTTGGATCTTTTCATTATTGCCGCAAGTTGAAACCAAATGCACTAAGCGGAAACGATAATCATTGGCTGTTTGGTGGGTCCCATAGTGATCATAGGACCTATCCACACCATCCAAATGCATTGGATCACAAGATCATACATCGAATCCAAATCCACCATTGGTGGATGAGTCATCTTCTCCGTTGGCTAAAAGAACCTACCACCTTCTAGTGAGGCCCATTCATCAATCTGAGCTATCCATTAGGTGGACCAGGAGCTCAGAAGATCATCACCGGTGTCTAATAAGGGCCATGCAGACGAGGGGCATTAATTCAACCATGTGATCGGGTTACTCGGAATAGAGCAAAGCATATAACTAACTGGGATTAGTGGGATGGGAGCATTAGGAAATTGATTAAAAGAGCTCTATTTAAGCTCTCTTTTGGTTAGGGCAACCCAACCGAAATGAAAGAAAAGAAAAATGAGAGAGAAGGTGTCGTTTCCTTGCCACACTAGTTCGACTCGGGTCGAGTCTCGCATGGAGCCCGGACACTACTGGAAGCAGCGGAGGAAGAGGAGAAGAAATCAAAGAAGAAGAGAGGAAGTAGAAGAGCGGAGAAGATGGAGAGATAAAGAGAGAAAGAAAGAAGACAAGGGAGAAATGGAGAGGACGCTTGCTATTGCACTACCTCGGCATGACTCGTTGGGTTGCGAGTTGGGTCTGGTGTGTTGGGGCTGAGTTTAGGCTAGCTCTAGCCATCCCAAAAAGGAGAAAAAGAGAAGAAGATAGATCAAAGAGTGGGGTTGTTTAGCTCATGTAAATCTACAAGTCTGGTTTGCCAAGTTCAGGGTGCATCAGCTCGCTGAGTTGATTGGAATTTCAGCGAGTTAAGTTGGGCCTTCACTGCCAACGCATGGTTTGCTGATGGTTTGGACAAAAACTCAATCCCATATGTGTATGTGAACACTGCTGTTAGTCTCGAGGATCTGCTGAGTTGTGCAACTGGTTCGGGACTGAGTTGTGACTGTACAATCGCCGAGTCGTTGTTTCGTGGACTCAGTGAGTGGGATCAATTTTGTGCTGGCAAGGGAAGTCCAGGGGTGGAAGAATCATGGGAGAGAGTTGTTGTGGAGTTTTTTTCAAGTCGAGATGCTTATATAGATTTTGACTAACTGTCGAGTCATTTTATCAAGTCGAGGGTTGTTGTCGAGTTCGACTGACTCGTCCACTGGATTGGTTGCTATGGTTCCAGCAAGTTACTGGTCATTTTGTTGCTATTTTACGAAGTTTGGAAAGAAGAAGCGAAAGAGGTAGAGAGGGAGAGACATTTGGGCACTGGTTACACTAACCGAGTCAACTCAGTTGAGTTGTCGGCCAAGTTCGGGCCTGGCTTGAGTTTGGGCCTTGTAAGGGTTTAAAGAAAGAGTAGAGGGAAATGAGGAGAGAAAAGAATTGAGAGAGGTGGAGTTGGTGAGTCATGGTTGAGTCGACTCATCCATTTACCAAGTTTTGTTATCGAGTTAAGTACTTTAACTCGTCAACGCTGAGTCCAAGTTGCATCAAATAGATCACACCTCAAGGTGAGTTAAAGACCTTGTAACTTTAGCCTTCCGAAAGAATCTTAGTTATTAAATTCTTAATCGTGATGATTATCTATTTCCCTCCTTGTCCTCATCTAGTTTCTCAACCATGCTAGATCGTACTAGTGAACGTGATCCGAGTTGAACCCATTTCAATCAAAATTTGAGGTGAGGACTCACCCTTTGAGCTTCCCACCAATCTGGACATATATGATGATATAATTTCTATCATTGAGTTACTTACCTCACTATTAAATATGCTAAATTGTTGCGTAATTATTTCTTGTGTTAGATGATAGACATCTCTTTAATTATAGCAAGCATAAATGATTTGATGATAACATGCTATCTTTAGTTGTACATATATTAATCAACTCCATGTTTGTCACTTGTGATTAAGTGATGGAATGAATGGAACATGTCATGGACTTACCATCTTGCAGTCCATATTTGACTTACGCGGCTTAGATCTTACAGTGCCTTACATGGCTTGGACTGAATATTTTCCTTTTGTGGCTTTGATGGATATTGACGCCCTTTTGTGGCTCGTTGGTTATATTCGCATATCTTGTTGATTTTTGGGTTATTATACGGAGTTCGTTATGATTTCCGGGTGGAGCTGAAGTTCACTTATTAATTTTTTAGCCATCTCGTAGTGTTCATACGATTTTCGGATGACGCTAGAGTTCCTATGTTGATTCTCTCTTCATCCTGCGGTGTTTAGTCATATGGTGATTTCCGAGTGGAGCTGAAGTTCTCTTGTTAATTTTATAGCTATCTTCCGGTGTTCACATACGATATGATTTCTGAGTGAAGTAGAGGTTTATATGTTGGTTTTCTAGCCATCTAGCGGTGTTCAGTCGTACTGTGATTTTTAGGTGGAGCTGAAGTTCACTTATCGATTTTTTAGCCATCTTGTGGTGTTCACGTATGATATGATTTTTGGGTGGTCTAGAGTTTGTATGTTGATTCTCTCTTCATATTGCGGAGTTCAGTCGTACCATGATTTCTAGGTGTAGCTGAAGTTCGCTTATCGAATTTCTAGCCATCTTGTAGAGTTCACGTACGATATGATTGCTGGGTGAAGTAGATGTTTGTACGTTGATTCCCATTATGCGGAGTTCATTATGATTTCCGGGTGGAGCGGGAGTTTGCTTATCGATTTTCTAGCCATCTTGTGGAGTTCACGTATGATATGATTTCTGGGTGAAGTAGAGGTTTAAAGGTTGATTTTCTATTTATCTTATGGAGTTCACTTGTATTGTGATTTTCGGGTGGAGCAGGAGTTCGCTTATCGATTTTCTAACCATCTTGCGGAGTTCACATACAATGTGATTTCTGGGTGCAATAGAAAGTTGTATGATTGATTATTTGACTATTTGGACACATTCACTTGCATTGCGATTGCTATTATATTTTGCTAATGATGAAATTATGTTTATTGGCTTAATTTTTGAGTGTATGCTCATGATTATGAATTGTGTTGTTTAATATATCCATTCTCATGACTTGCGATGTATCCTGGATTATGAATGATGAGTTTGTAATCTTAGAGGGAACTCTTTACTATGATAGCTTTTGACGCTAACAAACCATATCAGTTGATGCAGGTGTAGAGTAAGCCAATGTTGTTTAATGGATTGTTAGAGCAGTTTGGGTGGTTGAGGAGCTAGACGGGGTCCCTACGGCCCATATTGACCTCCATCATTAGATGATAGAATTTTGTTTTTGTTTAATGAACCTTATTATTTGGGATTGTATAAGTCCTGTATGGATGCTACATTTGTATTTTTATGATGATCATAATGTTTTTATACAATACATGGTTTACTCCGTCAACATTTGCTACTAACTCTGATATTTGATAAGATGGTTTAAATTTTGACTGAATTTTAATGGCTAACACTCGAATTTTTAGAAAATGAGTCATATACACGGGTTTCAAAAACCAGGGCATTACAATAAACCGTTCATAGGTTCTTCGTAGCCATATTGACTTTAAGATTAGGCGGGAATGGATAGGTATTGATTAGCATTGCTTCCTTACCTATCTTAGGGAATTTCAACAACCCGCGATCAATGTTATCCTTAACCACATTCCTGAATATAACACATTTGTTAGTAGAATGGGAACGAGTTCCGTGCCATTTATAATACTCAAATTTTCACAATTCATCGACCAATGGCATCTTGTGGTTTACATGTATCTTGATAAACTTCTCAACTAACAAAATTTCAAATATTTCATGGGCACAATTGATATAAAAAGTATATACTTTGTGGGCCTTTTGCGTGGTCGACATGATCGATTCTGCCTTGACTAACGCCGAGCATATAACTGGCTTCTTCACCAATATTTGGACAATCGCGACCTCATAATTTGAGTCATGATAATGTACCAATTGACGAGTTCTTCTGCCTGGCACCTTCCTGAAGAAGTTCTTCATACCTAGAGAACTTCTTAGTTAGGTCATATAGGTCCATGAATTTTGTTCCAATGAATTTCTTATAGAGTTTGTATTCAAGACCATCTCGTGTACGCTGCACAAATTCGGCCTCGGTCATAATGACCTTACACTGGGCTCTTCGCTCTCTTGAACTAGGCAATATAGCTCTCACAAATTTCTCTCTGTAACTGTTGGAAATGGGTGAGATCAGCCATGGTTATTTTCATTTTCTTTATATATAAAAAACTTAGCATTTAATTTTTCTTCCATCTCTTGCCAAGTATGAACCGAATTTGACAAATAGATTAGAATACCACTTGAAGGCAGCTGCCATTAGTGAATGACCAAATAATTGTTACTTATGATAGTCATTATTTGCTAGCTCCCCGCATTGTATGGTGAACCGATCAACATGCTCGATGGTCGATTGTCTGGTATCACCTAAATTAGGGCAAAGTCCGTGTAACATCCCGACTTTTCGGGACCCGAGTACACGACCCGTGTCCCAAAAATCCGAGTGTTAACCTTAGAGGATGGTCAAATTCGAGGGTACCTTTTTTTCAATTATCAGAGTAAGCAAATGAGCGTAGTATGGACAAATCAACATAAAGAAAAATTTCATTATCATTCAATTATACAAGGAGCTGCCCAAAATGACTTATACAAACCAATATCTCCAAATTTTACAAATACAAGAACTATATGATCCAATACATGAGAAATAGTGTAATACAAATAAATTTGAGCTGCAAGACTCCTCAGCTTCTCTAGGTAAATATACTCATGCAACCCTGACACTTGAACCTAGCTTCTCATCAGCCTGAACCTGGAAATCACTTGAGCCACCTGTGTTACCTGTACGGTTGTATCTTTGATGGATGAGTGGCCAACTTAGTGTGAATTCCCCTCAAGATTACACACCGTCACATTAGATAAGCATAATTATAAAAACATGACGAGACATACAAAATAATACATGATGCAGTCTTATTAAATGCATGGATGCGTGAATGCATCATCGACTTGGGGTGCACATCCCATTGTCGAAATAAAGGGTCGCCCTAAGAGAACTAGCCACCTGGAAAAATACATAAGGTACACCCGAGGAGAACCAGCTATCCGGAAAAAACCATAATATATAGATCGCCTAAGGAGAATCTAATCACCCGAAAAAAAACCATAAAGGGTCGCCCTAAGAGAACTAGCCACCTGAAAAAATACCCAAAGGTATGCCCGAGGAGAACCAGCTATCCGGAAAAGACCATAACATATAGATCACCCAAGGAGAATCTAATCACCCGGAAAAGACCATAAAGTAAGGGTTGCCCTAAGAGAACTTGCCACATGGAAAAATACCCAAAGGTACGCCCGAGGAGAATCGGCTATCCGGAAAAGACCATAATATATGGATCGCCTAAGGAGAATTTAATTGCCCAGAAAAGACCATAATATATGAAAATACATGATTAGTCCAACCATTATTATTTCATTTTACAACCAGCCAGTTTAATGAAGCTCAAAGGTCACTACGGGGAGCTCAGAGCCCAGCGTAGGCCGACAGCTCAGGCATAGTGTCCCATTCCACCATCCCTGGCTCATGAGGCTACCACCTTAGGATGTTTAATGAATCTCAATCGACTAGTGGCCAATCATATTCAGTATATGGGGCTTACCATCGCATGGTTGCACAAAATAAAATATCAAACCCATATAGGGCAAATTTCAAAACAAAGCCGCATAAGGCGATATCAAAACAAGCCACCTAGGGCAGATGTCAAAATAAGCCATATACGGCAAGTATCAAAACCATGCGATAAAGATCATCCTTAAAAACCACTTGGATATAACAACCCTGGATGGTAGGCCCATATTAATGATCCATCTAGACCATCACTCAGTAACCACCAAGCCGAAGGTCCATTACAATCACAACCAGTCAGGTTACATCCTAAGTATGAGTGTACATTTGTAGGTGGGGGTTTCCCACTGATGTACCAGTTTAAGTTTCATAAGCAATCCACAAATAATTCACAAGTATGAAATAGGTATACTGGATAAACATTACGCAATTCAATTAACACATGTAGCAATTTAATTCCAACAATTAACACATGTAGTTATAGAATGGAGATATTATTTATAAATTAAAGTAAAACTACTACTTAAGCTAATGAGAAAATGGAAAGCTTAAGGGGAAGAATCATCACCTAGTTTGTCGATTCGCCTTTTAATATCATTAGGAAGTGTGCACGCCCTTTGACTTTGATCCTTCAGTTAATTCGACTTGAATCAACTCAGCTTGATCGGCATGCAAGTTGACTCGGTTCAACTCCTCCTCCCATCAACATTCTTCTTCTTCCAATTTCTTTTCCCTTCAAAATGAGTCATCCAACAAGTTTTGCTGGACTCAGTAAGGTCCCAAAATAGTAGGGGGTTCAGGCTAGCCCCCGACTCAGTGAGTTAACTTGGTTGGAACCGAGTTGACTCCATCTCCTCCTCCTCCTCTCTATTCTTCCTCTCTCTCTCTCTATTCTTCCTCTCTCTCTCCCCCTTCTTTCTCTTTCCTTTCCTTCTTCTATTCTCATGCCCATTGAGCAAGGTAGACCTGGTCATGACCCGACTCGATTTGTCCAGCAACCTCGACTCAGCTGGATACGGTTTCGGCCGAGTCAACTCGGCATCCATGGCTTCCATCTCTCTCTCTACTCTTCTCTCCATTTTCTTCCTCTTCTTTTCTTCTTTTCCTGCTGCTAAAGACTCCCAGCATGGACCTCGACCCGGTCTGACTCGGCCTGAACTTGGCTCGGTTCGAGCTACTGTCATGGTGCAGCAGCTTGGTGCGGCTGCCCAACACACGCACCCTCACACTCCACTGATTCTCTTTTCTTTCTCCCTCTTTCTTTCTTTTCTTCTCTTCTAGTCGAGAATGTCCAGCAGTGGACGTTAGACGCAGCCTCGGTTGATCTGAGTCATGTTGGTGTGGCTGAATCAATGAAGAAGGAGACCCACCATTAATGGCGGATCTCAAACGAAGACATCCTCCTCTAATCAACTCCCTTAAAACGATTCGTATAAACCCCTAAGAGCTTACCCACAAGAAGTTTCGAAGCTTGGGAGAGGATAGACTGGTGGGTTTGCGGCTGCTGCTTCTCTCCCTTTTCTTTGCATGAAACCCTAGCTTTGTAGGGCTAGGATTAGGCCACGCGGAGGGCTAAGATTGGGAGAGGAAGGCTCACGCGGATCATGCCAGCTGGAAGTTTCCGTTTCAGGAAACATGGTTTTGAAGTGCCGGTTTACGACAAGGTTTGTGCGCACGTGGGTGCATTTCAATGTAAGATTCGAGTTGGGTTTTTGTGGGGCTCAATCCCAGGACACGATGGACGGTCTGGATTGACCAGAAGGATGATGATGATGGGCCACAGGCCATCACAAACGGACTTCTGTCCGACCACTGTAAGTGAAATGCGAGAGAGAAATCTCTCTGATTTTAGAAAGACACGGGTCAGACCCGCCTGACCGAGCTCCATGGTCCCGTGCACTGCGTGTGCACATGCCCTATGCACACACATAGGAGTGGGGTCCACAGTGATGTTTGTGATAAATCCACTCCGTCCATTATGTTTTATGGCTTAATTGGGCCATCTAGACCGGAGATGAGGTAGATCAAACGCTCAGGTGGGTCGTATTAATTGAACGAGGATTTATAAGTGTCTCTAGTGACGATCCGATGGCCGGATCTTCCCAAGATCGAACGTCAACGGTTAGAAGGGCCCTAAGAACTTATTTAGATGACAGGACCCCTGTTCTATGACTTTCGAACATTAAATGTTATTATTAGAATAATTTTAATATTTATTATTATTATTATTACCATCACTTATGTATTTATTTGTTTATTCATTTATATTATCACAGGTTGTTAACATATAAATTGTATGAATATTTGCAATCAAAGATCAATGTCTATGTTATTTGTACATTATTTGTAGGGTTACCTATGTGTTATGTTTTAATTTCATATAAGTTGTCAAATTGTTTGGAGTATGTCATTCATTGTAACTTTTTCTAGTATATTTTATTTTCATGTATTATAGACTTTGAAATTTTATATTAATGATATCGTAAGTGTATACATATAATATGAGTTGTAGTTACCTATCATCTCAATATGAAAATCTTAAATCTTACGTAATATATAAATAACCTCTCATATTGCATATGTTTACGTTGTATTATTTTTGTACTTTCATTACATTAGATTACATAGTAACACTCGAGTACTGGAAAGTATGGGGTGTTACAAACTACCCCCCTTAAAGAGAATTTCACCCCCGAAATTCAGTACTTCAACTACGATTATTAGTGGTAGTTTATTTTATGGTGTCTGATAGTTTTCCTACTAGGTTTATTTGTGTACACAAGCGTCTATGACTCACTACTAGAACACGAATCATTCCATCTACCCCCCCTTAAAGAAGGTTTTACTTGTGAGATTTAATAACACTCGTCCTAATAGCTAACGGTATAGGTAGAAGGTTTATCCTAATGGTGTATCCTACTTCATATGTGTCTGAGTGTGAAATCACAGCTTCCATCAAGCGGTCTCTAATTCATCAAGTCTCTAGGCTAGTCAATGGGCTAGTGTGAATGGGTTTCATAAAGACTTACAACTCTTCTCAGTACCCACCAAAACTAGCAATTTATTTTCATGCCTACCAATCCCAAGGTTTCCTGCGTTCGATCTGGCACGAACAAATGGTTGTAGTGGGTTTGAGTCTGATACAACGATCCTTTGCCTACGTAAAACAGAGGATTTTCTGTATCAATCCCTAATCCTGGTAAATCTCGATCTTCTACCTGATCAGGGCATTGAGATCATTTAGAATCTGCTAGGATATGTGGTTCGGATCAAACAGTGTAACTTCGCTTAAATGTAGTTCCACCAACCCGTTATTTTGGTTATTATGGACTCCTGGGAGATATCAATTACTCTTCTACCTCCATAATGGATAAGACCATGTGGCCCATTACGCTTCCAATGCGCACTCTGAGTAACTGAGTACTCGACACCAATTTTGAGACTAGAGTTTCTACATAAGGTTTCGATTTAAAAGTCATTAAACGTATCCCCATTTCTCAAATCTAGGCTCAATATGTTCACTCTATGGCTGAAAACTTACCCAAAATCCCATAACTGCACCTCTAATTAATTTTATGTGCTAGAATTTGTAAGGAATATTAATTATAAGTAAAGGGGTGTGTTAAGGCATTTCAACTACATTTCCCGTTGCGATTCTTAAGCTTAGGAAGCACCTGTGTTCAATCAAGTCTACAATTTAGTGATCACAGAATTTCTTACAAAGCGTAAGTTCTTTTCATTCACTAAGTGTTGTGACCACGTTATCTTTGACTAAAAGAAATTACAGAAATGGTTTGGATCCTAAATTTCTAAAATGTTCATTGGGCATTCGTTCTTCCACGGTGCATGAGTTTAATTTCTAAGCCCAAACGACGATGCTGCCAGTTTTCATGGAAATCAAGGTATGACTAAACTTGAGATGTTCAAATGGTCTAAAGTTTTAAGTTTCGAGGTTCTCAACCTCCCTTAACTCAAGGGAATCTTACATAAGTTTGAATGGTACTCCAACAATTCCAAAGGGAACATAAGTCCATTTCTAAGTCCTACAATCATTCAGACAAGTCTACATGGAGCTTAGAATATCAAGTTTCCACGTTCTCAATTTCTCCTAGCTGCAAGGAGATTTCACCTAAGTTCAAATAGTTGTTCTAATAATTTCTAAGGGAACCTAAGTTCGAGTCTCTATATTCCCAATCATTCTTCTAAGTCTAAGGGAAATTCTCCTAAGTTCAAATTTCTAATTTCGAATATTCTAACTTGAGACATTTCAAAGCTTATATAAGATCATTTCCCAAGGCCAAGTTTGTCCAAACTATGCTCTGATACCAACTGTAACATCCTGACTTTTCGGGACCCAAGTACACGACCCGTGTCCCAAAAACCCGAGTGTTAACCTTAGAGGATGGTCAAATTCGAGTGTACCTTTTTTTTTCAATTATCAAAGTAAGCAAATGAGCGTAGTATGGACAAATCAACATAAAGAAAAATTTCATTATCATTCAATTATACAAGGAGATGCCCAAAATGACTTATACAAACCAATATCTCCAAATTTTACAAATACAAGAACTATATGATCCAATACATGAGAAATAGTATAATGCAAATAAATTTGAGCCGCAAGACTCCTCAGCTTCTCTAAGTAAATATAGTCATGCAACCCTGACACTTAAACCTAGCTTCTCATCAGCCTGAACCTGGAAATCACTTGAGCCACCTGTGTTACCTGTACGGTTGTATATTTGATGGATGAGTGGCCAACTAAGTGTGAATTCCCCTCAAGATTACACACCGTCACATTAGATAAGCATAGTTATAAAAACATGACGAGACATACAAAACAATACATGATGCAGTCTTATTAAATGCATGGATGCGTGGATGCATCATCGACCTGGGGTGCACATCCCATTGTCGAAATAAAGGGTCGCCCTAAGAGAACTAGCCACCTGGAAAAATACAAAAAGGTACACCCGAGGAGAACCAGCTATCCGAAAAAAACCATAATATATAGATCGTCCAAGGAGAATCTAATCATCCGGAAAAAACCATAAAGTAAGGGTCGCCCTAAGAGAACTAGCCACCTGGAAAAATACCCAAAGGTACGCCCGAGGAGAACCAGCTATCCGAAAAAGACCATAATATATAGATCGTCAAAGGAGAATCTAATCACCAAGAAAAGACCATAAAGTAAGGGTCGCCCTAAGAGAACTAGCCACCTGGAAAAATACCCAAAGGTACGCCCGAGGAGAACCAGCTATCCGGAAAAGACCATAATATATGGATCGCCCAAGGAGAATTTAATTACCCGGAAAAGACCATAATATATGAAAATGCATGATTAGTCCAACCATTATTATTCCATTTTACAACCAGCCAGTTTAATGAAGCTCAAAGGTCACTACGGAGAGCTCAGAGCCCAGCGTAGGCCGACAGCTTAGGCATTGTGTCCCATTCCACCATCCCTGGCTCATGAGGCTACCACCTTAGGATGTTTAATGAATCTCAATCGACTAGTGGCCAATCATATTCAGTATATGGGGCTTACCATCGCATGGTTGCACAAAATAAAATATCGAACCCATATAGGGCAAATTTCAAAACAAAGCCGCATAAGGCGATATCAAAACAAGCCACCTAGGGCAGATGTCAAAATAAGCCACATACGGCAAGTATCAAAACCATGCGATAAAGACCATCCTTAAAAATAACTTGGATATAACAACCCTGGATGGTAGGCCCATATTAATGATCCATCTAGACCATCACTCAGTAACCACCAAGCCGAAGGTCCATTACAATCACAACCAGTCAGGTTACATCCTAAGTATGAGTGTATATTTGTAGGTGGGGGTTTCCCACTGATGTACCAGTTTAAGTTCCATAAGCAATCCACAAGTAATTAACAAGTATGAAATAGGTATACTAGATAAACATTACGCAATTCAATTAACACATGTAGCAATTTAATTCCAACAATTAACACATGTAGTTATAGAATGGAGATATTATTTATAAATTAAAGTAAAACTACAACTTAAGCTAATGAGAAAATGGAAAGCTTAAGGGGAAGAATCATCACCTGGTTTGTCGATTCACCTTTTAATATCATTAGGAAGTGTGCACGCCCTTTGACTTTGATCCTTCAGTTAATTCGACTTGAATCAACTCAGCTCGATCGGCATGCAAGTTGACTCGGTTCAACTCCTCCTCCCATCAACGTTCTTCTTCTTCCAATTTCTTTTCCCTTCAAAATGAGTCCTCGGCAAATGATGTAGCCAGTGATCCATTCAGGATAGTGTAAGTGCTATAATGTATAAAGCACACTCTTGTTTGTGAAATTTTGATGAGACAAAACAACTTATGATGTGGTTCGCAAAAAGTGAATCAAGATGAAAAGTTCATGACATGATTTCAAGACATGCTTTTTACTAAAGATCAAGACCTTCCTGAAGTTAAAGTCAAGAAGTAGATCAAGACGAAAGTTCACCTTCAAGATAAATTCTACTTCAATTCAAGTAAAAGATTAAGCTCCATCTTCGAATCCTATTGAAGATTCAACTAGAAGATCAAGCTCCAAAAAGTTCAAACTACTCATGTTAGTCTTTTCAGGTATAATTGACCCTATAAATACCTTAGGATTAGGTCCTTTCAAAATGTAATCATATATGGATTTTTATGCTTAATATAGACTAATCTTCGACTAGTCTAGGGTTAGGTTCAACTAGTCTAGGGTTAGGTTCGACTAGTCTGAGCTGTGGCTCGACCAGTTTAAGATATTTTCAACTAGTCTAAGTTCAAAATGCAGAAAAGCGAATTTTTCCGTTACTTCCTCGACTAGTGAGTAGACTCCTCAACTAGTCGAAGAGGGACCTTCGACCAGTCGAGGGTTGCTCGACTCGAAGTCCAGCAACCATATTTTGGCACCCTCGACCAGTCGAAGCCCATGCTCGACCAATCAAGTAGGGCCCTTGACCAGTCCAGTAGGGGCTTCGACCCATTGAAGAATTGTTTTTATCCGATCGCACATAAAATTTGAAATTTGTTAGATCTTAGATGAGTCGAAGGAGACCTTAGACGAGTTGAAGCAACAACATTTCTAACTATAAATAGAGGCATTCTCTCATTCTGAAATTACTCATCCAAGCTAGTAAAAGCCTTCACCAAGAGAGAGAGAGAGAGAGAGAGAGAGAGAGAGAGAGAGAGAGAGAGAGAAGTCCCCACTATCTTCAAGCTATTGCATGGTATTTTAATATTTTGTTTAAATAGCTTTTTGTTTTAATTCCTTGATTTCTTTTCATGAATCTTCTTCTTTTAAGAGAATAATTGCTCTTCTTTGAGATCTTGAGGAATTCAAACAAGTAGCCTTTGGTTTGAATTAATTTAAAATCAATCTATAACCTAGAACCCTTGTTTATGTGACTGGACATTGAACATTCTACTTCAAGAGAAGCGGTTCTATAGACTACATCAAGAGATGCGTCTTCAAGGAGAAGATAAGCACATTTCTATTCTTTATATTTTGGTTTCTTTGAGATAGCTAGAAAATCTCATGTGTTGGTTTTGACTGAGATAGCCAGAAAATCTCAGTGTGGAGTTTTTATTTGTGATATCTCTTCTAAAATCACAACTGTATAAGTTTTAAGGTGAACCTATTGTGTATGATTTCTTTATATATCTATGTGTATGATTCTTTATATATCTGTGTGAAAGGGAAAGAGAAAGAAGGGAGAGAGAGAGGAAGAATATGAGAACTTGGATTCTCAATCCCTTTAACTATGTGTATGATTTCTTTATATATCTGTGTGATTAGAAATTGAATATGTATAAACTCATGCTTATGTTGTACTTCATAACATGCTCAACTGATCTATGATTTTATCTATGTCATACATATGTTTACATTCATGTTAAGGCCGTGAAGGGTGATGGGGGAGTGGTGTAACGAGTGCGAGCAACAGCCCTGGTAGCCCTAAGCGGACCGTATCAGACTTTGATTGTATGATTTGAATCTTGATCCATTACTGCCTTAACTATCTGCAATTGAATGTGATTGGGGCTATTGTATAGTCCAGGCAATTGGTAACAGATTTGAGCTCGTGGTTGGCTTCTATTTACCACGCAAGACGTGTTTGACGAACCCGAGTCGTGCATGGCTTGTCGGCAGTGGTTAGGCCACACGAAGTGCTTATGCACTTCATGTCGTATAACTCAACGGGCGCTCGTGCAAGTGGAGCTCGTCAAGTAACCCGATCTGTCTAATGTATGTTCACCATGTTCGGACGCCTCTGCTTGAACCTAGGGTACCAAACTTACCAGTGAAATTTCGTTTACCATGGTACCTTGATCTGCTAAGACTCGTGAGCCGGGCATGGTGGTATGGGACACCGTGGTCGAGCTGTCCGCCTACGCTGGGGCCATGTGCCTCCCTGTAGTGACCAATGAGTAACCAGACTCGTGAGCCGATTATGGTGGTATGAAACACTATATTCGAGCTGTTAGCCTACACTAGCGTAGCCTGGCTATGGTCCTCAGTCGGGTTGCATCCGGGTCCCATTGTTAATAAGTGGACTGGTGGAGTGACCTCAAGCATACTCTAAAATCTGTGATTGGCGATGAGCCCTTCGTAGTAACTAGAGCATCAGTTGAGCCGAGTACGGTGAAACCTGTATTCGAGCTGACGACCAGTGATTGAGCTGAGTACGGTGAGACTTGTATTCGAGCTGACGGCCAGCAATTGAGCCGCATACGGTGAGATCTGTATCCGTGCTGACGGGTGACGAGCCCTTTGTGATGCCTTCGCGATGCCTCTCAAACCATAATCGTAGTATGATATTATCTAGGAGTGACGACCCTAAAATGGATCATGTTTGGGAATGATATAAAAGGGAGGTACCTTAGTTTCCCATCCTGCTGTTTGAAATGGGACTAATAACAACTCGGTAAACATGCTCATCATCGCATTGCATGTGCCTGGAAGATGTGGAGCACTGAGGGATGAAAGCATGCCGCGAACGTAAGATGGTGTCGCACGAGGGTGGTTTGGCAAGGGCATACATTTATACTTGCATTAATAAGAGTATTTAGAATTGTTTGATTGTACTGCTTTATCATTACTGCTCGACTGAGTTGATAACATGTTAACCTATGCTTTATTGTTCCACTGAGTTGATCACTCACTCCCACGTTACGAAACGGTGTTCCGAACACCCACCAGACTTTGTCTGATTGCAGATGGCGACGCTACTCCTGAGGAGGAGCCGGACCTTTGCATTGACTATGATGCTTGCTCGTATTGGTTGTTTTATGGCGGCTTCACGTGAGCCGTGTCTTGATCGGCGGGATTACAGGGATGTTAACTAGATGACACTACACATTTGGTATAATTTGAATTGTACTTGTAATTCATTAACCTGGTAACCTTATCACACTCTGGAGACTTAACATAGTTTTTATATTTTATATATCTATCACAGTCTTCCGCTTGCAATTTAACTATCTCTTGAGTATGATATGCTGTTTTGGCTTAATCTCACTCATGTTCAATGCACTAATACAGACAACATTCAATCATCATTCATTTTGTTGCATAAGTGATGCATTGGAACTCGGGAGTTGGGTTTATGCTCGAGTCCCGATTTTCAGGGCGTTACACGTCTTCGGAATGTCCTCCTCTCGGACCCGAATCTGATGGTAACTGGAACGCAAGTCTATCTTGGAAAAATACTGTGCACCCTACAACTGATCGAACAAGTCATCAATACGGGGAAGCGGGTATCGGTTCTTGATGGTGACTCTGTTGAGCTCACGATAATCTACACGGAGTCGCAATGAACCATCCTTCTTCTTCACAAAAAATACCGGGGCTCCCCAAGGTGAACTGCTGGGATGAATGAAACCTAACTCCCAGAGCTCATCCAACTGCTCCTGTAGTTCTCTCAACTCCAACGGTGCCATCGGTAGGGGGCCTTTGAGATAGGCGCAGTACCGGGCACTAATCAATCTGGAACTCTACCTGCCGATGCGACGGTAAACCTGAAATCTCCTGAAACACATCGGGTACTCACAAACAACTGGCAGCTGCTCAATACTCTCTGCCACTTAATCTTCAACGACCGAAGCCAAGAAACTAAATAACGGCTCTCTTCTAGGCTCGGCGACGAACTGGAACACTAGCAAGCCTGGGATATGAAACGTGACTATCCTCGCGGCACAGTCTAAGATGACACCATACTCCGTAAGCCAGTCCATACCTATAATCACATCAAATACCCTCATCGGCATCACAAACAGATCAACGGGAAGGAACATCTCGCCCACTAACACCAGGCAAGAAGGGCAACGACAGGTCAGCACAATAAACCTCCCCATGGGAGTCGAAACGGTCAAGGCCTCAGACACGGCCTCCGATGGAATATCGGTCGATCAGAAAACTGCTCGGCACAAAAAAGAATGGGAAGCGCCAGAATCAAACAAAACATGAGCAACACAAGCAAGAAATAAGAAGAATACCCTTAACGACTCCACCGGTCGATGACTGCGGGTCCTGGTCTGGCGC